>OY735206.1:37891552-37929052 GCA_963457665.1 Thysanoteuthis rhombus
AAATTACTGAAGATAAAAAGAGAGAAAATTGAGGAAAATGCTGAGGGAGGGTGGGGAGGAGAAATCATTTTATAGAAGGCGGGAAGAGAAAGATAGAGACGAAAATGGTAAGAGCAGGAGAAGGAATGAGTGACGGGGGGAGAGCAGAGGGGGATAGATAAAATGGTAAGAGCAAGAAAGAAGAGGAAGTGAAGGAGAGGGGATGGAAAAAGAGAGACAGTTGGAACTAGACGGAGAGAAAGGGAGAAAGTGTAAAGAGCATGGAGGTAAAACAAAGGGGGAAAGAAAAATAACTGAAAAGAAGGCAAAAAGAACAAGGGAAATGGTAGCAGTGAAAGAAAAGAGAGAGAGAGAAAAGAGGGGCAAGCGAAAAGGCAAAATCGAGAAAAAGAAAAAGAAGGAATAGAAAAGAAGGTAGGAGCGAGAGGAAGAGCTAGAGAAGAAGAGTAATGAGAGAACTGACAGAGAGGGAGAAAAAAAGCAGGATCGTGAACAGAAATATTGAGAGAGGGAAAAATGGGGAAGCAGTAGATTGGGAGAGAGAGAGAGAGAGAGAGAGTGAGAAATAGGAGAGAAGAGAATGAAAGGTGGTGAGTGCGGACTACGGGAGGCCAAATTGTCTAAACGTGACTGATCTTCCGAAAATGCTAAAATCGTGTATAGAATTCAACTGAGAGCAAAAAATAATATTTCCGCAGGTGTAATTTACAGACAGATTTAATCGAACAATTAATAAAATGAAATTTATTAATATCACAGACATGCAATATATTTTCTAAAAGCTTCTACAAATTTTACTTGATTAATACTGATTTCTCACTGGAAAAATGACCAGCGGCAAAGAGAAATTCTCTCTCTTATCATTCGAGATGTGAGATTCCTTCATTAAATACTAGTCAGTAAAGGGTTGGGTACCATATTTCACCATGTGTTATCAGCTATTATAACTAATACACATCCTCCAAAGAGTTTCAATTTCAGGATAGAAAATGGATCCTCCCGTTTATGTTAGTATGCATGCGAATGTACATAGCGGTTGTTTCCGTAGATAATACGCACCTGGATTTTTTAGCGCCGAACTCTCGAGAGAAATGCCGATAGTTCATTGTAAAATACGGTATTTCATTGTCTAGACGATCTTTTGACCAATAAAACAACCCAACAATATTAAAGCTACGTACATAAACACTAACCATAGAGCGATGATCTCTAAACTCGTCTCGCAGACTGATTTACAATTGAAACGAGTTCAGTGTTCCCTTCGTATATTACTAAAGGGGATATTAAAGCACCTTTCTTTTTAAGGTATACTTATGTGCAAGGACATTTTGAGTGCGTGAACTCTCTAAAAATTGTCTTATTCTTTTACCTCTTGGTATGCCAGAGGCTTAAAAGAATAACTATCTCCTATCTTTCTTTGTGTAAGGGGAGTGGCTGTAAAGGGAAACTTGTCCCCTGGAAGTTGACTATGGAAAGTAGATCTTCGGGCACAAATGACCAAGTTTCAAAGTTGCAGTGATCTTATTCCGGAATAAGCTGTGCTCAATCAATAAATACACTAGAATACGCTTTGTACAAAGGAAACTGTCATGATGTGATAGTAGAAACTGGTTTCTGCGTACCAAATTGTTAGTGGAGAGATTTCAATATTTCCTGGTGCCTAGCAACTGCAGCATTATGTCAAATTATACTAAGTTTAGTAATTAACTGTACGCTCCGTCGAAGCTTAGCCGGTTTCCCGCCGGTCGGTTGTAGCACAAAAAGGGTGCGGTGATGTTCGTTTAGGAGTTTGGAAAAGAATCAAAGACATAAAAGAAGTTGGAAGATTCGCTTAATAGATTATGGTGACAGAACACCATGTGTCGTGCCTAAATTTGTATTAGTTTGACTATACTTATAGCAATGGTTTCAGTATGTCTGTGTGCACTTGTGTTTCACATATCCGTTGTAAATACACACACAGACACGCATATATATATATATATATATATATATATATATATATATATATATATATATATATATATGTGTGTGTGTGTGTATATATGTGTGTGTGTGTGTATGTGTGTGTGTGTTTCCTTTGATATTAGAAAGTAGAGCTTTGCTGTTTAAACTTTTTTGAGCCGGATTAGCGTAAATGTAAATGAAAATCAGGATGCCATTAATTTATACGGAAGAAAGTTCCTGAGTATTACCAGACATTAAACCTCACGTTATTTATTTTCTTATGTTCAGTGTAACGCTCTTACAAGTTTTGATATGCTTTTTAAGGAAAATACATTTTGATAAAACCCCGATGCCTGCAGTTTCATTTCAAGGCTTCGGTTACTCTATGTATGTATAGTGAAGATGATATTTTTTTGCTAAAAGATGGAACACTTTGGGAAGTATTCAAAGAGAATAAATGTACAAATCAACGTCGATAGTTGCAAGGTCTTGAGCGTTGTAGTTGATACAGAAACGTCATCTCTCTTTTCCAACTGAGATCACATTAACCACCCAGCGTTCTGATCTTGTAATCTGGACTATCTTTTGGAATAAAAATGTCAGCGTCGAAATAATGGTTGCAGTGTGTTGAACATTTCCCTGTTTACTGTTGGTGTTAGTTTGTACTTGACATCTTACAATTCTGTGGTAGCTTCCTACGTTAACTTGATCTAGGCTCCTTCAAAGCTATGCTTCGTGAGAAAAGTGATCAGGATTCTGACATTGCACGCTGTTGCGAAGTTAACAAGATATTCACCTCTGTCGTTCCGTATTTTGTATCTAAACTTGCCGACGTAACTCCTATTAGATTGCCCTAACTGGGCGTTTAAGTTTCCTATGATGAATTTGAAGTATTTCTGGTATTTTTGAGTACATATTTCCTTGGTTGAATGTGAAGTGGGAGCAAAAGAATAATATCCAGAGTGTATTTTTAAGAGCTGCACGGTGACATTAGCTATGTGATCTGAAATAGTTTCCAACCTTAAGATGCTATTGTTGGTTGCTCTATAGTTCGATTTGCTTTTCTCTTGGTCTTTGCATAGACAGGTGTATGTCGATGAAGACGACTTCATTGTTCCCTTATTCGTTTTGTTGTGCCCATGCTTAGATAGTTTCTACGGCGTTGCAGACAAAGAGACGGGTAGTGAGACAACGTGATATCAATCACACACACACACACACACATACACACACACACACACACACACACATATATATAGTGGCATGAATTGTAGAAAAGAAAACTTGAGAATATGTGTGTATCATCTCTAATTTTTTCTTCATACTTAAAGAAGAGTCTGATGCATTTGGCAGAACTTGCGTCAGCATTTTAAAACGTACCGACCAATTAAAAAACCGTAACAAACAATGGTGGCTGTTTACGTGTTTGGTTTTTGTGGAAAAATAGTTTTAAAAAATAGTTTTGGTTTATTTGGAGGGAAGTAAAAAAGGGGAGTTGTTCTAGGTGCAAATGAGATAAGGGGGAAATTTGGTCTTCTTCATTAACCCATTATACTCAATATATAACACCATGAAAAGGACAAATAATACCCATAGGACTGAAACTAAACAAAATAAAAAAAAGGTAACAAGAGCATCGTAAGACGGATCATACTACCCACAAGTTCAATCATCATCGACCTCAGCACCAAACAAAGCAAACTAAACATGCACCTTGCCACTAACACGTCCCTGATCATCAAAGTCCCGGTCAACTAACCACAGTACACGTCTAAAGGTGGTATTCATGTAATACCATACATGACTTCAACGATATTCACATTGGAAAGATGTCCAGATATCCCAAGGAACAGATAAAAGAGCGTAGAGGAGGCCAAGACTCTGGCTAGAATCGAACCGCAACAGCAACTTACGCCCTTCATTATCAAATACCAAAAAGATAACAAAAAAACATGAGCACTTTCTAATAGCATATGCATTAATAAAAACAACAGCAAAAAACATTTAGTCGAAAATAACATTCAAACATGTAAATAACCACCAGTTTTTGCCACGGTTTTGATGAGTGATTTGAAAAATGATGACACGAATTTGGTATATGTATCAAGCCACTCTTTAATGATGATGAAATTTCATTTAGATGTAACACACTTGTTGTCAATTTGTTCCTTCGATATTATCAAATTAATCCACACACATATAATTTTTGTAACGAACACAATTTGACTATTATGAATACATGGGCAAAAGAGTTAAATATATTCCAAGCTTTGAAAAGATCGAAAGGGATATAAAGAAGTCTTGATAAAACCAAGGAGTTTTTAATAACTTATGTCTGCTTTCATCTATATATCTTGGAGACAAATACTTACAAGAATATTCATCAAAAGTTATTAGGAATAAATACATCCAATTCTGTAATTAGAAAGTAAAATACATAATATGATATATCTCAAAGCGTTTTCTTTTTCTTCACAACAGCTAATCAAATATTCTTATCGGGCTAAGAACAGTGCTATCGTTGTATTGTCAACAAGTTTCGGGCTTGACATAACCCAATGAATATAATCAGATATAAATATGAATCTCGTAAAATCTGTCAAATAATGATGATAGAAATGACTTCAAGTTAGAAAAATGAGACAGCCCAATCCCAGACCATTAAAATAGCGATCGATAAAAATATCATTAAATTTTTCTTCTCAGTATCATCTAGTGCGATTCTACAAACATTTGGCTCGGAGCAAGACGAACGTAGCCAGAAGAAAATTTCTTCTTCGTCTGGATCAGTTTCAGTACTTTTTACTGTCATTCCATTTACTTGTAAATTTTAGTTTGGACGAAGCCTAATGAAGGAAAAATTGAAAGGAAAGAATTGTTTTCGCCAGAACACTGAGTTTGGAAGATCCACCAGCCTTTGGAAACCAGTATTTAAAATGCTACCTTTCTAAGAAAAGAATCTTTGGGTCTTTTGCGTTTGTCCATTCCAAAGCAAAGGATCATAGCTATTACAGTCGAGCCTATTTTTGGTGTACTTGAAAATAGTGGGTAAGACAAAATAACCACTGCACTGACTGACTTGCAAATTCCGACTATGAACTACAGCCTGAATTATTATATCGATGAGATAATTACGGCCGATTTGGTTTGAATTTTTTTTTTCATTAACAAAACCAAAATGCTGCAAGCTGTTATAGCTAAACTTAGTGCGCTTGAGACCAGTCAGAAAGACTCAGAACCTCTATCACCAGTCGTAAAACCGAAACTCTTTCAGCCACGAGGCCCAACAGGATTTCTTTTTATTGAGATCAGGTTTATACAGCAAAAGGCCCAAGAAGTAGGAAAATCAGCATTGGTAATACTGAGGTATACCCGTACTCGAACAGTGGGCCTGGCAATAGGGCTATTTTTATTTTCAACTGAACAAAGAAAGCAAGAAAGTTTGCCTTCGCTCAAAACTCAGTAAAACAAAAGTCAACGATCGACATCGGAAATACCGGACCGAAGAAGCAGACAAAAGATCTCCATGAAATCCTCAAAAGAAGGAAGATATCAAGCGTGGAATCATGCTAGGTTGGCAAAATTCCGACAGAGCAAGCTCAACTTTCACGAACATTAGTTCTGGAAAGAAAGCTCTACAACCAATGCTACCCGATAGTTATATATGGAACTGGAAAATTGAACATCATCACAGGTGTGACCCTCATAAAGCAAATTATGAAGCGTAAAAAGAAGATAATCATGCCTCACGAAAGGTTCTGGAGAGATGGTCAGACAGTATATTGTATCAGAAAACAAACAGAAGTCATCGATTTCATTCTAAAAAAAACATAAGAAAACACAGATGGCATTGCACTGGTCATGTTGCAAGAATGTCAGACAACCGCTGGATATCATGACTCTCGACGTGAATCCCCACGGAACATATGTGAATGGCTGCTGACAAAGAATATAATAGTATGACAAACTGGACAAGCTTACAAACTGAGAGCTTTGCGGTGCCCATGATAAGTCTAGCGCATCTTGTGGAAGGTTTATATCTTAAGACTGACGTTACAAAGCTTCTGTTGATAACAATGATGTTTACAGGGACCAAATTGAAGTGACCTTCCGTCCTATTTGTACCACTGGGGAACAAAATAAATAATATCGTTCAACAGTATATTGTCGACTGTTAAAAGTAAATACAGTTTGCATGTGCCAACATCCGACTGCTGGAATAATGTGGTGTTAAATTTGAATTAAGATTAATATTCCTCGTATAATCAGACCATTATATACAACATCTGTGACTGTCAGTTACTAAGGGATAAACTGAACTGATACGATCCTATGCTGTATGCTTGAAACATCTGTACGGAGACACTGTTAACTTTGCTTTGGATGACAAGACGTCACCCCCTTTCAAAAATGACAAAGCATTTAAAAATGGCTGAATTGAAAGATATTCTATTCAAATCACTTGTTTATTGTGCTTTCGCTAATCTCTTCAGAATGTTTTTACTTAGTTCCAATCGTTTGCAAGTTTCGGGGTTTTAGGGTCATTCTCTCCTGACCCTCTACAAATCCATTAGCGATGGTTTTGATGACAACGACGCTTCACAAAATGCTGATAGGATCGAAAAACACGTGTTCAATGGAAAACATAACACGTTGGCAACTAAGTACGCGTAGATAGGTGTTGATGTAGATCTGGCAAGGGAACTAATGTATAAAGAACACATATTGATTTGAAGTAGCGTCGATACTGACAGCTTTCTTCTGCGCCCCTTTGTGTGTTCGGAATGGGCAGATTTCAAAATATAAGTCATCTTTTTCACTTGTTCGAAGCATCTTCTTCTCTCCATTTTACATCCTGTAAATGCCAATGCTCCAGAGCATTGACCAATGAGATGTACTATGCTTTCCCCTTACGACCTCAGGAGATATCAACTATCCAATTAAGACCTATTGATATTGTTATATTGTTGTTATGCTCGTTATAACATTGATATCACCCCACATGAAATCACTGACGTCGTATCACATATTGTGTTAGTAAGATTGTAAATGGATATTACTTCCCAGGGGCAGAGGTACATCCTAATATATGCTGCACTATTGAAGGGATAATGAGACAGTTTTTCTCCCCTAAGACCAACCTCAATAAAGACTTCATGTCGTATTCTACATCTTATTAGGTTATTATGTATGAAAAAATCATTTTGGAGAATTTTGAGATTAAAGATGAGATACAATAAGAACTCTAAATATCTAAACAAAATATGATCTATTATGAGCTGAACTAAAATTTAGTGAATTGGACGAATAGCGAGAATAAGAAGAAATATATAGATATGATAATCTGTAACAATATTCTAGGAATTTACATGAACATTCTAACCAGGCATCTAATAAAAAAAGTATTCCTCGTGCTTAGTTTAACGATATTTCCATGATCTTCCTGTGAATGCATATTTCTGACAATGAGATTTATGCCTGAATGATTGAAGAAAAAACTGATTAGACAAATAGAAGCAGCTCATTATTAACACCAAGTGAATGACTATTAAAATTGTGTTGCAGAACATAATTAATCCTTCATTCGGGATGATGATAAATGTTATGGAACCATTCCTTGTGAACGTAGCCTGAAGTGCCTTTCGTATACGAATAAATATGCTATGTTTCCAAGCAATATTTGACGAACCATATTTTTTTATCAGTTAGGGCTTATTGAGAAAATTTCAAGTCCTTTCCGTCGCTTCAAGTACTTTAAGCCTGGCAGCAATCAAATTAGAATCAATGAAACTCGTAAACGTCTTTGGAAAAATGTTCAATACTCATACCATCATAAGATAAAGTAATAAGTGAGATTTAAACTTGATTATCTTATTTGCTCTGTTCATTCTTTTCAAAGTGAATGGATCCATTTTACATGACACTGATTCAGTTAATAATGTCTCCACACAAATTTGTCAAGATATTTACATGGAATTGACAGGGTTCTAGATTTTATCATTTCGTTCTTGTTGCTTTTTGAGCTAATTTCCGACCGATTGAAAATCTTTCATCAAAATATGTGCCTATAATCGTTTGTAAACGAGAAAAATCAAGCTATGAAATGAGATATTTCCGATGTATTACAAGTATTTGGTTTTTTTTTTTACCAGTTTCTATATAAAAAATCAATCCGAATGTTTAAAAGATTTTGCTTTACAGATAAGATATTGACGGTGGATCCAGATCAAGTAATTATTTTAAATATTCAGCTTTTGTTTTTATAGAATTTGTTTTTAAATTTTGACGATCCTAATTCAAGTCATGTATCTAAACTTTTATTTCCTCGAATCTCGTGATGACCGAATACTTCAAAAGCTATCTGCAGTGTATTATTTAACCTGGGATTTACATGAAAACAAAAACAAAACAATAAAATTGAGCAGAAGTATTAGTAAAACATCATCCCGACGTCGAAAATATATTTTCTTTTTGATCGAATCTAGAATGCTTTTGATAATATTATTAGCGTCATTAACAGATAATTGAAAACTCCTATTTCAAACGGTCTGTGTTTCAAAACAGCATACATAAAATTCTGGAGTTTGATACTATATATAGCAACTACGAAGTTTTACTTTGTTGCCACGGACCATGAATTCTCCAACGAAATAAAATTTGAGTTCATGGATGTTTTTCCTACTTTTGTGCCATTTCTTTAGAAAACAAAATCTAACTGCTTTTCCGATAGCTTTACGTAAAGGATATTGATAGAAGCATTCATTTCACGCAACAAATATATTATCAACAGAATCACCTTCCTTGCAAATGCTCTTAATATAAGAGAGAATTTATCTGATCTTATAGAGTGAAAACCTGGCGCATACATTCTCGTAATAAGTACGTGTCAGGTTACTGACTCATTGATTCAATCTCTTATACCATTTAAGATGCAAAATAAGTTTTATTGTTATTTCAGAGGGTATTCTCAAAAGCTGCATTTTAGTATTGCAGTAATAACTAAAATGTGTGAATAATTAAGAATTTGGCATGAACTCTGTCAGACAGAAAATAAAGGACCAATTTAGCATAAACATTCATAGCAAATTGGACCCAAACTGAAATCTATTACAAGGGATTAAAATGAACATTTTTCTAGATATAATACGAGGTTACAGTTTAGACTTTCAGCTCTGTAGCTCCATTGATGCAACCTGTGCGCATGATTATACTCATATATACTTATCAGCCAGACAGCCAGACTCACTTAAAAAATGAGGAAACCTATGTTGAGAGTTTTAGTGATAGTGATAGACGGCTTTTAACAGCCGAAGAATTCTTCCAGGCATGATTGATCTTTGAAACGAAGGCAAAACGTCGCTTGTTTTGGGGAACATTGTAGATGAACATATTGATAAAGAATGAAAAGTCAATAGCGTTTAATCTAGGTAACTGGAGGTTAGGTCGATTGATGATGCTTAACAACGCTTTGTTAAGAGAAAACCGTACAAAAAAGAGTTTAGTTGGAAAATACATGACATTATGAAATGGAATATCTTCTGCCTTCCAACCGTGATTATCTATTATTTATTATAGCAATGTATACCTTATTTCTATATTTATTTTGTCTCCGTATTTCAGCAAACAATGAAACTGATTAGTTAGGAGGTTGCCATGTGAACTCACGAGAAAAAAAAAATGATTTTTCCATAATATCATCAACTCGTGAACTACGCGAAGAAAAGGAAACCCAAGACGGATATGCAGATAGAAAAAGAGCGCGTGTAGGGAAAGAAAGGATGAATAATGATAATAATAATAATAATAATAATAATAATAATAATAATAATAATAATAATGATGATGATGATAATAATAATAATAATGATAATAATAATAATAATAATAAGAATCACTGTGATTATTATTATTATTATTATTATCATTGTTATTGTTATTGTTGTTAGTGTTTCTGTTCTTGTTTTTGTAATAATAATTATGATAGTCAAAATGATATTAAGAAGAAAAGGAAGAGAAGAAGAGAAAGAGGAAGGAGAAAAAGAAAATTGATAACAAAGAAAGTCGTTATGCAGAAAGAGACGGTTAAAGCTGGAAGAAGAAGAAGAAGAAGAAGAAGAAGAAGAAGAAGAAGAAGAAGAAGAAGAAGAAGAAGAAGAAGAAGAAGAAGAAGAAGAATAAGGTGGATGGTGAGGAGGAGAAGGGGGAAGAGGAGAAAGGGAAAAGAAAAAGAAGAAGGCGAAAATGGAAAAACAAAAGATTCGTTATGCAGAATGAGAAAAAGGTTAAGATAGAAAAAAAAGAAAAAAAGAAGAAAAGAAGAAAAGAACAAGAATGAGAACAACAATAAGAATAATAGAAAAAGAAAAAAGAAAATAAAAAACAACAAAGTCATTATGTAGGATGAGAAACTGGCTAATATTGGGGGAGGGTAAAAAAAAAAGAATAAGAAAGAGGAAGAAAGTCATTACATATCTATCTATTCAGTGATTGTTGAGCCAAGCATCACCCTGCTCAGTTCTAATGGAACAGAAGTGATATTCACCTGCCGACCATTTTTGTCTCTTATGCTTAGGGTTTCCCAAATTAACAACAGAATATTCGATACATTTTTATCTCTATGATGGAAAATAAAATTGAATTAATGATACTATGCGCCTTGGTAACAGTCTGCTTCGATTATTTTCGCATTCCTTTTCAATGCGTCCATTTATGTCGCTCACTATCGATTCATGCTTTGGTTTTCTTTTGTTGCGACAGTGAATTTTGGAGACACTTGTAGTACGTCTAATTGCATCTATTCTAAACCTCCGGCTACTTCCTAGAACATTAATTTGCAAAAGTTTTGTTTTCGAATTGGTAAATTGTTATCAATATTATTGTTATTATTACTGTTATTATTTTGATTCATTGAGTTTTCACTTCGGTGGCATTTTTCTTGCTTTCAGTAGAGATCAAGTGACACCAGGTTTAGTTACTTCTCCGTTACTCTTGTCAGTATCGTAACTGATTTAATTCACGACTCTTTGCAAGATTCTTCTGCTGGGTTCTAAGTTTGCTGGCAAGGTTCGGCGAAACTATCACTTTTTTCACTAATGTATTCTCACTTCTTTGGCAAGGTCAAAAAAATTATTAAGTTTTACTCTATTCTTTTATTTTTTTATAGAGACCCGCTGAAACAGTGAAATACACTTCGATTATTTTTTATCATCAGTTTACCATACCCACAGCTGATTTCCAGGCTTAGATTGAGTGATCAATTTGAATATCAATGTCTCAGAAGCTTGTACTCGCAGAGTCTTTCCATCCCTGGTATCTGATCGGGATTAAGTGACAGCAAATCTAGCCAATACATAACTACTCTTTTTATGCTTTTGAGTGAATCTTATCGATGCAGTCATGTACATGGTTTTACTCTTTATTGAATATTCACATCCATCCTTTCATCAAAGCTGTTTTCCCAATTGCTCCTCATATGACTGATACTTCTGAATTTTTGCCACTGAAAAATATTTTCCGATTTCTTTTAAGTTCATTCTGTGGTCTATTGGGACATTGATATTCAGCTTGTAGAAGAAATTCTCTGTTTGCAAGTAATATATCAGATTTAATCTTGACTAGATTAGAATATCTATTTCCATTTGGAAAAAAAACCCTACAAGAATTGTACTCAAGTGCAACGGAAGTCAATGCTTCTAAGAATAAGGAAAATTCAAGATGAGGAATTAATAGTTTAATGGCAAGGAATTAAATGACCCGAAGAGGGAGAATGGTTGAGAAAAGAGAGATGAATAGCGTTCCTAACAAAGAAAGAAAGCTGTTATATTCGTAAGAGCGTCACTGGAGATAAATAAAATACAATACGGCGGATGGGCAACGAAAGGAAAATATCTCCCTACGTCGCACTATGTGGAATTATTTGTCTTTAAAAAATCGATTTTCGCTTTAAAAAAAATGGAAAGAACGGGAAAGAGAAGGAAAAAATGAAGAAAGTCGATTATTCACTTCATATCTATCCATCTATCTATTTATCTATCTATCTACATACACACACACACACACACACACACACACACACACACACACATATATATATATATACATACATATATATATATATATATATATATATATATATATCTGTGTGTCTCTGCGTGTCTCTGTGTGTGTAAGAGAATAAATAGTTCTATTACAGAAATACGTGTTGACAATTGACGTCAATTGACGTCAAAAAGTGTATATACAACATCGAGGTTTATGAAAAATGTCTAAGCTTTTCCTTGTTTTCTTCATAAAAGTTTATGGTGCGTGCATATGAATTTGGTTTGCAGTTGTTTGCACAATTCTCATTCGATAACTGTTTCCACCTAGTTGGTCAACATTTGATTTATTTTCATCCAATTATTTGTTCCACTTATAAGGATTCAGATTTTTTCTTAGGATGTTCTCCACATTCAGGAAAGCCTCGAGAATTTTAATTAAATGTTAATTGAATTGAAAGGAGGTTGGGCATGAAGTCTTGTAATTCTATCAAGATCCGATAGGAACCCGAATAAACAGTTAATGTGAGTCAAACGTTTCAATCATGAGTTTGTAGGGTTAAAAGAATGCTAGACAATATATTATGTTGATAGCTATGCCAAGTTATTAATGATTTAAGCATAACATGTGAAATACTTCATTCTATCTCATTGCGTAATGTTGTTTTATGCTTATTAATTTGATTTCGTTCCAAGAGCTTGTGTTTACATTTTTTTTTTATTGCTGTAATCAATACAGGAACCTTACAATTACTCCAAAGCCAGACAAATACGAAATTCTGAAAAGTGTTTGGTCTTCGAGGATTTGGATGACAGATTGAATACATATGATGCCATGATGTTCCACTACCCTTATGACACTTGCAGACCACGGGATTTGCCGTCACTTGATCTCCAGGGAAAATGGGAAAAAATCACCCATCAAATAAGAGACAGAAAAAATAGAACATAAGGCGAAAGAACAAAACACCAAGGAAATAAGAATGGAAGCAAATAAATATAAACTTTTAATGTCCAAGATTGTGTATCATCTTTTTTTTTTACGGAAAACCGATGTGTTGCATGAATTTCTCTGCAAAACTGGCATGTATTCCTGAGCTGGGTCCGACACTTGGTAACTGTACGAAATGTCTCGTCACTGACATGCTACGATGATCGAAAGAAAAGTGTATAGTTGAGTGGGTACTCCCTGTATGCAAACTTACGTGTAATAGAAGTTAAAAGCTGTTGCCTCCATAATCAACCTTGACAGAGTCGATGAAAATACATTAAAAAGCATCACATTAAACTATTTCGTTTGCCCCTGCATCTTATCTATTTGAGTGCACGATAATCTTCTAATTCCATTTTTTGTAGTATTTCTAAGTTCCAGCCATAAGGGCCGATTGCCAATCAGATTATTTCAGTTGCAGTCTGATGATATATTCCTAGCCGAGGTTGATTAGTTTCGAAAGAAATCGATATTCATTGTCAATTATTCATGGTGTCTACGCAATATTTTGCATCGGGAGATAGGACATATGAAACAGCCTTTGAACATAGCATGGAGTATTTTGTACTTTTAGAGAGATGAACTAAAGTACAAATTAGTTTCCCAATATTGCTTGTTGATAGCGAACGATAATAAAAACCAATAAAAATAACATAAAATGATTGTTGTTATTGTATGTGATGATATCGATAATCTGTGATGATTGAGTATTATAGGGAATGAGACACACAAATTGAAGATGAAGGGAAGAAAGATATCTCAAACATCAAATACTGAAATGGCCCTGGTGGACATCAAAATAAGCATCCTACTTGATGGGATCATTTGGATTCATATCAAACGTATCTGCAGGTTACACGTATTAATACACAACTTCAAAACCCACAAACGTAAAGAAAGGGATGCCATATGTAATTAGCAAGTTGGTTTCATGGACAGTTTGTTAGGGTTATAATTTCGATCTGGACTGGACACTCATTTATTGTTGCCTTCTGCAAAGGTAGGGTGCGGTTTCTTAGTAATCATATCAGGCTCAAGAATTCGTTCAAAGGGTTTCTGAGTAAATTGAACTCATTCTCTCTGTTATTTATGTTGTCCTTATCACGTTTCGTCGATCCATTAATCTGCCTTCTTGAAATGTACTATCCGTATGGAAATTGCAAGGTCTTATTTTCCGGTGATGCAGAACAAAAATAGAATTAACTGCTTGCTACCGACAAGGCATCGGACGACAAAGGCTTATCGATGCGAAAATGACTTTTACGCCGAGTAAAAGCTAAAAACAGCCCCTGTGAGACAAAATATCTGATTCTTTAAATAAAGGAGAAGGAAGAAATGCATCAAAGCACGTGAGGCATCGATCTTTGTGGTGTACGGGAACTGTGTAGCCGCAGGCCAGTACAGAGTACCAATGCAAACAAATGTCTGTAGATGAGTCTCACCTCCTCCTGAATATGTTGGACGACGGGATACGTGTATATCTTTATCCACAATGCAATATGGGGAAATAACAAACCAGTTAGGATGGTGTTATGGTGCAAGCAACATTGAAAAAATCTCCATGGCTAGGGGCTCCAATGATGGCAATGGCATCTTTTAGTTGGACCATGTATCTGCCACGTAGCACAAATTTTACGGGAATAGTTATAGTAACAGGAAGAAGACTTTCCTGTATTGCCGTGGAGACCATAACAACCAGATAACAATCCCAATGTGCACTTATCAAGAGCGTCAGAAGTCTTATATAATCGATCGTTGATCATGTAAGGTCTATTTTAGGGGCGAATTAAGGCTCAACACCATACCATGCATATAACATTATGATTTGGCTCATCAGTGCAAGTATGTAATTGTTCACGTCTGTATGTATGTGCATATGTGAGAGACTATGCCTTTGCAAATATCCAAGTCTTACTTACCCTGATGTAAGGGGTGTTCCATTAAGTCCGTAGCTTGCCAGAATTCATCAGCTGGATTTTTATCTGAAATGTTCACTCCATTGTGTTGATTAATCTGAAGAGACACTGGGTTAAGTGCATTTGTGATGAAGATGAAGAGGTTATTTGAGTAAAACTTCAAAAACGCTTTCTCTATCATTATTATACGGACTTCTTGATATGCTTTGTTAAAAATGCTATGAAACTCTTTACAGATATACTAAATCTATCATAGCATGTTTATGTTTATTTTCCCATCCCAACCGTCCGTATCTATCTATCTATCTATCTATCTATATATCACAACCTGTTTCTATCAATTATTTCTATTATGATGATACGGACTTCTCAGTTTACTTCGTAGAAATGCAACAAAACTCTTCCTAGGTATACTAAATCTAAGTAACAGCCAGTTTCTCTCTCTCTGTCTCTGTCTCTCTGTCTCTCTGTCTCTCTGTCTGTCTGTCTGTCTGTCTCTCTGTCTCTCTCTCTCTCTCTATATATATATATATGTATATATATATCACAACATCTATCTCTCTATCTATTTATTTATCACAACTTGTTCCTATCTATACATGTTTCTATGTATATATCACAACCTAAACCTATCTATCTATCTCTCACAACTTGTTTTTATTCATCTATCACTAACTGATCCTATCTATCTATCTGTCTGTCTGTTCTTAATCATACATGGCCAGAAAACAAACTAACTGAACAGTATTTTCAAGATTTGTAAGTGTACATACATTTGGCCCATGAGCGTGCAATAACCCATCATAAGAGGGTAAGGGTGATTATGATTATGGGGGTAACACATTCTCACAGCTATCTTATATCCTGGCATATACGATAAGTTATGTAAGGTATATATCATAGCCCACCCACTCTGTTCTCTTTCAACAACTGTGACGAGGCAAATAACAGGTAGGAGTAGATTAATGTCTTTCGAAAGGGCGTAGAATTATTTTTCCTTAACTCTGAAACATATTGAAGAATATTTAAATTGGAACATTATTACTGAGCAACACCCCATTCTTGCCTACATACATGCATGTAGACATTTAACTTGTAAGCACCCAGTGGCAGTTACCAATTGAGGCATGAAAATGATTATTGTAGTGATTTAAATTGTCACTGAGTGATAAATACTTTTGGTGTCATGCATGAACTGCTCTTAGTAAATACTTACATGGCGTATGTCATGCTGTAGAGAAATCGATTGCGAGATAGTCTAGCTGATCAGTTTCAATCGCTGTGAATACCACACACTGAGCAAGACTAATAAAGATCTACGGATATCTGCAAGTCAGTGACTATTACTGCCGTCTGGTGGGTTTGATTATCACTTGGTGCGCGTCCATTGCCCTGTGTCAGGCTAAGGTAATCTTGCAATCTAAATTATAGTGACTAATATGGTGCAAAAGGAAAAATGCTTGCTATGAGGAATGTAATGAGTTTGGACTATATTTGGTATCCAATTTCTATAACCTTCGGTCAGAATATCTAATGTTGACGTTATGCTGTGACGTAATGTTAGTGTGGCAAATCATTGTTTTTGTATCTTCGGTTTGATCCGAAATCTGTGCCAAACCTGGATTAGATCAAAGGCTATTCGTTGCAGAGTATTATAGCGAGCTGGTCAATTCGATCATTACTTCTATGTAGTGAGTTTTATCATCAATGGAACCCCGCACTAATTGTCTTGGATCAAAGAAGAGAAGGGATGGTAAGTGACCCTGACGTCTTCATCATACACTTTGTGGCAATCTTTGTTGTCATCCACCTGTGTTTTAAATTCGAACTTACGTTGTATCCACCCTCATAAGGACATGGATACATACCTAAGCTTGATAAATCTTATCAACAGAAGGTGTATTGCAGTAAGGTAATAGTTAACGAACTGGTCAAGCAGTTTATTAACACTTTGTAGTGTGCCAATTCCTTAATGTGTGACTCTCTGTTCTATCCTTGTGCCAAACTGTGCTGACTTCAACAAATACCTATAACTGTACTTGCATAACCATTCATATATATATATATATATATATATGGAAAGGTACGAGTATTCCATTAGAAAAGGAAAATGAATGTGAGAGATAAGTTGAAAGAAAGGAAAGCCCATGATTTTTGGAGTGTGTTTGATATTTAATAACTTTGGATATTTTGTAAAAAAAAATGTTGATAATAGATACATTTCTCTCAGGAGCTCGCAACAAAGACTCCTGTGACTGGTTTCAACAAACTATCAAAAGAAAAATCCTACACGTGTGCGCATGCATGCATATATACACTCACACACACACAAATATATATATGTATATACGCATATGTATCTTTGTAAATATATATATATATATATATATATATATATATATATATATATATATATATATATATATATATATATATATATATATATATATGTTGTATAAATGTGTTTACATATAAAGATACAAAAAAGAAAATACTTTCGGAAAAATAAATTGATTTTTACTGTACATAGAAGCAAGAATTCAAAGAAAATAAATTCAAAACGTGTAAGCGTGTAAGATCATAAAACTTTAATCAAACCATAACTGGATGTGCCGTAAGTACATTCATAAGTACATTTCATATTTCAGAGATAATAATTCTATTATAAACTTCCCGAAAGAAATCAAGTGTTTCTCAATTCATTTATTCGGAAATATGATTATATTAACGTATAAATCAAATAATATATATATATATATATATATATATATATATTTATATATATATATATATATATATATATATATATATATATATATATATATATATATATATATATATATATATATATATATATATATATATATATAATCAGACACAAGGAATATACATGCACATATATACGCATCCAGTATTTGACGAGTGTCGGAGAAGCTTTCCCAATTCTTATACGTTCTCATGAAGACTGATAATGAGCACTGTCAAATATAGGTTGTAGATAGTCACATAACTTGTTTCATCCCATACGTAGGTATACAAAAACAGATTTGTACACTAAATTCCACAAAGACTTCAGTGGCAATGATATACACTAATCTTGAAAAATAATAACGATTATCCTGTATCAAATACACACGAATACGAGAGCACGTGTGCACACGCACACATGCACACACACACACGCACATATATATATATATATATATATATATGTATATGTATATATATATATATATATATATATATATATATATATATATATATTCTATTATTTACACGCCCCAAATCTCCCAACATTTACATCTACCAAAGCCTATATGATACCATCCATGAATCTTTCCCAGAACAATCATATTTTCATCCTGAAATACATTTATTAATAGTTAGATCATTGTTTCAACTTAGTTATTCCCTCCTGACCTCGAAAGATTCTTTTATGCAGAATTTGTTATGAGTTCTTTTCCCCCTAAGGCTACAATCATTGACTCGTGTGACTTTATTTTTCAAGGGAAATCTATATTCAAATAGACTTCATTGTGATCGTGGATATTGTTCGGTAATATAGTACGCATCCATATTTAAATAGCAAAATATAGCATCTTGAAAATAAACAGTAAGAAATAAACATATTTCCATTTAACATTTTGTGTTGACTCATGCTAGATTTTAATGGGCTCTCATGTTCCTGTATGTATTGAAATTGCACCACGCACCGTCGGTCAACTATTCCATCTATAACCGGTAAAACCACTAAACTTATATTTAGCATCTATTCAATGATGTATGCCTGAAAATGAATCTATTGATTGATGCAAAATATTCCAGCATTTTGATACAACACTTTTTCTTCATATAAAATTATAGCGGTGTTATCCTGTGATTGAAATATCCCCTTTGTGTTTCTATGACCAACTCTGAATTTCCGCTGAATTATTCCTTCCATAATAAAAGGAACGTGATGGTTACTCATTCAATAGAATTCGTCACATGACCAGCTCTTTCGGCAGTCCTCTTATCAGTCCTCTAGCTCACTCTCTCTGGTCTGTATACGTGATGTATTCATGCATACATGGCCTGCGAAACAGCCAGCCAGACCAATTTGAAAACAGTAAAGAAATGAAAAAAAAACCAAAACACGTTGACAGTTCCGGAGTCGGTCTCTAAAAGATTGTAGTTTTGGTTTGGAAATATCATGTTAAACTTGAGTTGTATCTACTGACCAGATACAGTACCGTACTGCATGGAGCAAAGTCTATTACACTCAGATGCAGATAATTCTTGATAATGTACTTCGCGTGGAAGAAAATCCCCTTCTGTCACTACGATTTATTGCTGTGCCACATATGCAACAAATGAGAGTATGCTGTTAAGTACCAAAGTCACTGTCCGATTACCCTGATCAAAAGTCAATTTCCCCTTCTAACGCTTAGTTCAAAAGACCAACTGATCACTGTTGCTTTGAACAGGAATGGCAAGTCCAGAACCTTGCTATTCGTAACTAAGAATTCATTGTAAATCATACCAAACTCTAAACAACCTTCTCCCCTGGAGATTAGAGTGGCATTTTAAAGCCTGGATTTCGTCCTAAGTTTCTTCATTTTGGATTATCTTGATAAACACTTTCATCATAATCAGTGACTATACTGTCTTAAACTTTTTTTTCTGTGGCGAGCAATAAAAGAAAGATAAGAGTTTAAACAATGGTCGATACTCGTTTCTGCAAATGCATAAAAACTGATTTTTCTTATACCTCAGAATTTTTATAGCTTGCAAACGGCAAACTATAGTTGACTGGTTACACAAGAAGCGGTTATGGATCTATCATAGATAAACATTACAAAAGTTTGCACAGGAATCCGAACGTCTTTTGCAAGATTAAACATATGCTGGGAAATCTATGAATAATCATGTGCAATATTTAACAGGAGCGTCTCAAAATCTGCCCTCAATGTTATACATTGATTCTTTCGCTGTCTTTATTATGAATTCTGGCTGCTGTACACTTCCGCCTCTTTCATGGATCTGCTGTATTCGTTAAATATACTGGTATATTTTTCTGGCATAATTCCAGAACTTGTAACCGCCAATTCCTCTTTATATCACACCAATTCTCGACCAAACAATTGTATATTTCTGCTTTACATTAAACAGGAACTGAATCCACCATTCTTAGCAGCTGGATGAGTAATGATACACTTTCGGCTCGTAGGGTTTGGAGCCTTGAATCTAATTTTTTTTAATCTTTCAATAGTGTCTCGTATGCTCTTGATATCTATGCTTGGGTTACTGATTGGATTATTCGAACATAGCATGTATGCTACTTCTTTTCATTAAAAAAAATGATTCTTTCTTTTATTGACGACTTCTTTTCAATGTAATCTTCAACTGAGTTCCCCACTTTCTATCGCTGTCAGTCTTTGTCCCATCCGGCCAACTGTTGTGTGCTATCGCTACTACTGCGACATTTTCTCTTACCACCTTCTATACAATATAAATGGAAGAGTACATTAGAGAGGTTGATTGCCCTTGCATTCCATGCTTAGCCATGGACTGAAAACTATGCCTTTGAGCACTGTCCCGCTCAGAGAGAAGAGTTAAAAGTCGTTGTGAACAGGAATAATATTGAAATTGTTCGTCAGCGACACAGAATGAACTAAAGCAACTAGCAGTTCTTTGTTACTTTGTGCGTGAACTAAGACTGAAAAAAATATACAACGATTCGCCTACTAATGTTCTGCCGATATGATATAGGCGACAACGGAAGCAATAGATATAACATCATCTGATTTACCTTGCAGGTCGATATCGGACTCTTTCGCAGTTAAATACAGTTTGCGTACAAGATTTAAAACAAGCAGTTTGCTCTCAAACACCTTTGACATCATATTGATGGATTTAGCATGGGCCAAGGCAGACAGACATTTCAGAAATATCTTGGAGCTCAAACAACTTTCTAGTGTGCGTATATTTACATGATATTTGCTGATTTTATGGTCGGAACGAAAGCAATCAGAATTGAACATAATTTATTTGATTGTGAAACCAATTTCTAAGAGGAAAAAAGCGTCTTGTCACGTGGAAACCAATAACTGTTTCCCGGGATCGATACGTTGTAAACATTTCTTAATTACTTGTCGAAATATTATTTTGACATTGTAAAGGAAAAAAAGGGAAGAGAAGTATTAAATAAATAAAGCCAGCGAAATATTAATCCAATCTATTATCCTGCTTCTTGCGTCCACAAATATTTTATTAAAAGTTTATCAAAAAGGCAAACAGTAATGCGTCGAGAAATGCGTTGCCCATAAGCAATACTAGAACAATTTGTCTTCTCCGTCCGGTGCTGACGAATACAAGGTGAAAAATCGTTTAGTTTTTTTTTTCCTTCTTCTTTTTTTATGAATTTTTCATTTTTACTTGAATATGGACATTTTTAACACCGTTTTTTTTTTTTTTTACTTTATAATCTTATAAATTTAAGAATATTTTTGCACTTATGGGAATTTCTCTATTGATTGCAATATCATCTCATCTTGTTATGCCTATAAGGATATCTTTTTTTACTTTCCGAAAAAGTGTATGAAACGAAACATAATATTAATTGGGAAATATTGTTATTTGTATTTTATACGTATGCTTATATATCATCTGATATATATATATATATATATATATATATATATATATATATATATATATATATATATATATATATATATATATATATATATATATATAATTCAGATATTATAATGATAATATATTTTATTAAAAAGATATTGAACAATTTTGAAAAACATTTGGAAGCACATGAGCTTGAAACTGTCCAGGACTAGAATTATTTTCATTGGATTCATGGCCCCTATAATATTTACTGTCGACAACGAGTAAAAAATTAAATCAACCATATTCTTTTTAGTGTATCACCCTTCCGTTGAAAAAAAAAAAATAAACATCAGTAAAACTTAGAAACATTAATAAATCTATCTCTGATGGAGTCTGAACCAAAACGACCTATTTTAATGTTACATGTTAATTTCCCTGAAAAACACACGTAGATAATTTGGTGTTTTATGAAATATATTTTTGGAGAGACAACTATATTATTCATTTCAGCTGAAGTGTCCATTGTTCAAAAGGTGGATAAATTATAATCTTATCAAAAATGTTGCATTCAAGTGTAAAATCATTTTTTTACAGACGAAAAATTTTGCCAATAATTATATAACAAGAACACATTTGTTGATATACAGTGCCTGAGATATTAGTCCGTAACCCAGGAAATCTAGAATTTATATCAGAAAATTTGTTATCTAAACCATACGCATAGCATAATGCTATTGCTATACGAGTCTCTGACCCCCCTCCCCTGGAATCATACTTATATATATATATAACTGGACATTATCCCACTCAGTAGGAGGCCTCCAGCAGCCCTTTCAACACAATTTACCCACAATGCATTGCTCCTGATAGTGGACTCTGGTTCCACATGGGAACTTTCAACACACACTCACTCAGCACACAACACTGAAGATGGGAAGAATCCCGAAACATGTCCGGACAATTTACATCTGAGGATCAATAAACCTTACCTCTAAACACCTTACTACCAGGTCTGTCCCACTCTCTGCAGTACATATTATATATATATATATATATATATATATATATATATATATATATATATATATATGTGTGTGTGTGTGTGTGTGTGTGTGTGTGTGTGTGTGTGTGTGTGTAATTCTATTTATCTCTTTACTTCAATTCATTCTGAAATTTATCTGTTAAATATCTAAATTCAATATCTAAATTATCTATAATTGCAAATCTTTGAAAGAGATGAAAATCTGATGACAGCATTATTGAAATTGACTAGATTATTGAACAGAATGATAGAACATTATTTAGACCTGTGTCACAATATGAAAGCTGATGGGACTTTTAAATATAATATTTGATTTCATTTTCTAAAAAAAATTATCCTATTTTTAAGTAGCATTTTAGTTGAAGTTACGATGGCGTGGGTAAAAGTGGAGTTATCCTTAAAACTTTGATCAGGGGTAAAAAAAAAATGAACTCGAGTGTCCTTTTTTAGACGCCAAAAGGTCTAAATAAACCTCATAAGTAGATTTATCGACAAGATAAAGCGTGGTTGCTTGGAACCCCCGCTGATAGATAGCCAGTCACAGCCACCTAATTCAAAATACATTAGGAGATAAGAGACGTCGAGTAAGGATTCTATGGTAGAAGTAAGAAAGATAGATAGTAAGTTTAGTTGCATGAGAAGTGAAAGAAAGCATGGGTAAGATAAAGGAAAGGGTGGATGATCATTCAGTTCCGGCATCAGGTGAAAGAAGAGGGTAGGTTAATCTAGTATAAGAGATAGCAAAGGCGAAGTGACCCTCAGCTTTAAGGAGGAGATCAAAGGTTGGTCACAAGTCAGAGTCAGTCAGACAGAGTAGGCAGGCAGAGAGTGAAGTGCCAGGGACCTGGCCGCTTGCAAGGGGAAAGATATTGAACTCTCACTCCATCTCGATCTCTTGACGAGCTAGCCCCCTCTCTTTCTCTCCCCGTCTGTCTATGGGAGTGGGGATTTTGTTTGGTCTTCAGTCGGCCGAAGAAGAGAAATGAAGGTTCGACTTGAACCCCAATATGCATCCCTGATCCCTCCTATGAAGCAGCTGCGCTACCTCTCAGGACGCTGCATCGTCAAAAGAGATCTCTGCACTATTACTCTTCACCTGCTATCATCTTAATCATCATCATCATCATCATCATCATCACCATCATCATGTCCAATTTGTCTCTCCATCTTGTATTCTGTTGGCCTCGGTTTCTCATTGGGATCTATGTTGTGAGTCGTGATGCCCATCGGTTGTCTCTCGTTCTTTAACATTGCCAATTTAGTTTTTTCCAATAATTTCTATGATGTCTCTGACTCCTGCTTTCTCCCGTATGTACTGTGCGGTCTTGCGATCTCTCCATGTGAGGTTGAGCATTATTTTCTCATGCGCACGCTGCATGCTTCTCAGTTTGTAGGTCTGTCTCTTGGATAGGTTCCATGTTTCAGCTCCATAAGTGACAATTGGGAGAATGCATTGTTTGTGTACTCTTCTTTTCAGGATTAATGAGATCGTCTTATTTTTGAAAGTTGAGCTTGTTCTACTGAAGGCTTGCCATGTACATCTGCTGTCACTTGGTCTCAAATGTAAGCCACCACTTATGACTACGTAGAATACAATATTAAAAATCACTATACTTTTGAAAACGACACAAGAAGTACCAAAGCAGAATAATCAACATACATAGCAAATCTAACTTTATAAAAACAAAAACAACAACAAAAAAACAGTTATAATTCAGTGAGAGAGCTGAGTCATGGCAAATTGTAAATATGATTTTGAGGAAATGCTGCAAACACAAATAAGTATTTATCTAATAAAATGAAGAAGAGCAAAATATTCTACCATATCCAAAAGACTAGATTTAAATTTGTAAGATGTTACATATTGCTTCATAACCAGACTCTGACATAAAAATTGAAAGAAAGTGAAAAGCTATAAAAACATGCTTGGTTTGCTAAGGAATAAATAAAAATGAAGAATGTGCACATCATTATCAACGCACTGAAATACTCTGTAATCCCCCCCCCCCCCCTGAAAAGTAGATCGGAAGAAATAGAGAAATCCATGGAAGACTCGAAATAATTCCGATAAAAGCATTACTAAAACCAATGGTAAATACTTAGGGAAAATGCTGATATATCGGGGGGAGTTGTTGTCGCTTGATCCTCAATGAAAGCCACCATTTACGACAGGTTTGCAAACTAAATGAGAGCAGATAATGATACCCTTAAACTGTGTAAGTGATCCCTGGAAGCTGACTCCAACAAAACATAAAAAAATGCACGACAGAGAAAGGATAAAAATTCCTTTCGGTGTTGTAAGACACATGAGTCAATCACCTTTGTTTCTATCATTCTAGGAATTCATGGAGACCCGATCATTGTTTTGCAAATGTAGGTTTTCACAGTGTTACACAGAAACCAAAGATAGTATACTTTGTGGAGCTTGAGGGCCACAACTGCTTAGCTATTTACTGGATGTGGATGGAAGGAATAAATAACTTTCCAGGGCAAGGTATCCAAGCCAGTGTTTGAGTTCGATTTGCCAGTTCTATTTTCTGTTGTTGATAGCTCGACCACCTGCACCTTCGGAAGGAATCCGGATACACTGGAAACTGCAATTATTACAAGGAAACAGAAGTGTGCCAGGTCGTGGACGTGGCTGTGCGAGCAAGCCACGGTGAAAGACAAAAAAAAAAAGCCCCCCAAAACACTGAAGACTGCCCGGGGACATAGAAAACTGAAGAACAAAAATGCTACCGTGGTGTAAATGATAACTGATGCTTGTTCAGCTGTAACAAAAACAGAAAAATAAAGGTCAAAATTGGATGATTTGAAACTTTCAGGACGGATTTAGACTGTCCAATTCTTTACTGGGGAATTCAAGGATACAGAAAAAGGTGCTAAAGAGTTGCTTCGACGGGTTTATGAGACCCACAATGTGATTTGTCTTGACATATAGAAAGTATGATGGCAATAAAAGTTGAAATAACTTCAATTCTGACAACATTATCGATGATAGATTTGATTACCGATAGAGTAATAAGAACAATTATAAATGCAATTATGTTTGCTCTGTTATTATTACGAATAGCAGTACTTGCACTGGTGATAAATGAAATACAAAAATAAAGAAAATAAATGAGTCAGTCAGTCAATCTATCAATCAATTAATCAATCAATATTATCATTATTATCATTATTATCATTATTATTATCATTATTATTATTATTATTATTGTTATTATTGATGATGATGATGATGATGATGATGTTGATGCAGGATTGATCGATATTCTTGTCAATAGTGAATAAAGATTGCAATATCTCCCTTTTCTAAGAGCAAATATTTTCCCACTGTCAATCCAAGAATATTGGCGAAGGCATCCATTGGGGGAAACATTTTGATGGAGAGGACAGTATTTACTAAATGCAAACTGGAAACGCCTGACTAAATCAAATTCAAGAATTTCCTTTTTCTTCTCGAGCAAATGAGTTTATTCTATTCATAATTTATTTTACGACGAAGTATACGTATTGTATTCTTAATCATTCCCTAATTTGTATCAACATTCAGGTACTGAATATTTTTATAATTGTGCCCTGCTATAATCCTCTATTTCTCTCGTTGGTACCTATCCTCCTTTGCGATTTTCAAAACAGCCACATCGATCGTTTTTTTTTTTTTTTTTTGAATGAATTCAAATAAATATTCAACGGCTTTCACCAGAAAATAACATTTAATCAGCGATAGATTTTTTAAAAATTAAGCATTGGGTGATGTCTCAATTGATTGACACTGAACACACGGAGAGATAGGTATATGCTGTACTGCTTGCCGCAACCCGCCATGTACACCTCTACCTTGCTTGCTCGAATTATACGCATTAGGAATTGTGAAAATGAAAGTCTTTGGGATTTTGATATCTGCTTGAAGAACAACGTATTTTTGGTAGGCAGAAAGCAAGCAGATCATTTTTCAAACTATGGTACTTCTATTCAAATCGAGGGTGACCCAAAAGTCAGTAGTAATAAACCAACTTTCACAACAGACCCTATTAGAAGTTTTGATATACCAAGAGGGTGCAACAAATATAACTGATCTTTTAGATACATCAAATTCACTTAAATCTCAAAATTTTGATGCACAGGCTGATATTCAACAAAGTTCATGAAAAGTACCAGGTTTACTTTACTTTGGATATAAGCCAATATATGCACATATGCGGTACGTCTACAAATGATCCAACTGTTTTCAATATATCGAGATCCAGTTGATTTAAATTCGCAACCAACTAAAAGGAATTGTACTTTGCCAACAATAACAAACACTCTTGGAGCTACTCAGTTAACGGAGAGTGAGCTCGTGTACTGTGCAATTGTTGCATTCACAAAAACTTTGCCATCCCATTCTTGAATCACGTGCAGAGCTTGAGGGTGGGGACAGAACATTTCATCACCAGATATTTTTTTACCTCTACTGTCTGGACTTGACTCCCTGTGGCTTCTGGCTTTTCACATACCATTTTGAAGTGCGTATGTTGCTCTTTTCACCCAAGCCGTACGTTTTCTTGTCACTATTCTCCTGGTTTATTTGAGGCTGTCAAATCGAAGATGGAACAAATTAGAGCAATTTGGCTGCAGGAGTTCAAAGTAGGACATAAATCAAAGGAATCTGCTCACAATACCAACCAAGTAGTCGGGCAGGAGACTGTCAACGAAAGTACAGCTCGACGTCAGTTCAAAAAATTTCGAAACGGAGACGATAGCCTCTAAGATGAAGGGGGTCGTAGATGTCTTTCAGTGATTGACAAGATGTAATTGAAGGACATTATTGAGGCTGAAGTAAATACACACAACGCCAGCTCAAAAGGTTGCAGGGTAACTAAACGTTGACCATTCAACAATTGTTCAACATTCGCACGTGACTGAACAACAACAACAACAAAAAACAAAACAAACTCGACAGAGCTGCACGAGCTGGTCGAGAATGAAAAAAAAAATTACGATGTTTGTTCTGCGCAACAACAGCAATCCATTCTTTTTGATCGAGCTGTGACATGAGACGGAAGATTCTGTACGGGGAACAATGGATGGCGTTCTGGTCAAAGGTGAAGCATCAAATCACTCCCCCATAACAAAACTCCATTAAGGTCAGCTTTTGTTGGTCAGCTAGTCGAATAATCCACTTAGACTTCTTGAATCTTTGCAAAACCGTCACAGCAAGGAAGTAGTGTGATGAAATAGACAAATTCTAACTTTTGCCACTTAATCACGAGATTTTTACAATATTCAGAAGTATTTCGACCACCTCCTAGGAGAAAAGATCCCGACTAATCATTATCATCATCATCATCAGCAGCAGCAGCATCAGTCTTTTAAACGTCTGTCGTTGGACGTAGACCTTCCCCAAGATTTGCCACAATTCCCTATCATGGGCATCGTGGAGCCAGAATTTCTAAAATTTGTCAAGTTCATCACTCCATCTTGTGTTCTGTCGGCCTCAGTTTCTTATGTGATCTCTGGGGATCCATGTTGTGAGACGTGATGTCCATCGGTTGTCTTTCATTCTTGCAACATGGCTTGCCCATTGCCATTTTAGTTTTTTAGTAGTTTCTATGATGTCACGAACACCTGTTTTTCTTTCTTATATACTGTGCGGTCTTGTGATCTCTCCATGTAAGGTTGAGCATGATTCTCTGATGTGCACGTTGCATACTTCTCAGTTTGAAGGCCTGTCTCTTGGTTTGGTTCCATAAGTGACTATCGGGAGAATGCATTGGTTATATACACTTCTTTTTAGGATTATTGGGATCATCTGGTTCTTGAAAGTTGAGCTTGCTCTGCTGAAGGGTTGCCATCCCAAAGTGATTCTCCGCTTGATTTTCCCCTCTTTTGAGGGTCTCATGGAGATTCGTTGACCTACGTAGACGTAGTGGTCTACCTTGCCGAGTTTTTGCATTTTCTATCTTGACAGTTATGTTCTTATTCTCAACATGATTATTGCACATGATCATCTTTTTACTGGAGTTCATGCAAGCAGACACTAAAATCGGAATATGTGGACGTTCTATTCGGCAAAGATATGCTGGATCTAAAGATTCTTATTTCGATTAAAAATTTGTTTTCTAATCTGATATACACCGCTTTAAACTTAATAGTATAACAGACGACCAATGCTGTAAGTCCAATTGGTACTCGACCACCTGCACTAGTGCTCTTATACATAGCAATTGATTAGATGAAAATATATTATTTGAACCCCTTTCTGTGGAGCAGTGATTACAAATTCTTATTGGCCATTGCTGCAGCAATATTCCAAAAGCTGATTTTCAAGACCGGTACATGTTTTCAAATTAGAAGATTAGCGTATCACGTTTCCTAAACCAAGTGAATATTATAAAAGAAATGTGTGTGTGTGTGTGTGTGTGTGTGTGTGTTTGAGTTGGGGTTGGAAAACTCTGTCATAGTCTGAGGGGAAGAAGTCTAAAAAATAGGCAAGATTTATCAGAGCTTATCCTGATTCTATTATCATTTGCTACGTCATAATTGCGACCTTGAGACAAGCCTTGCCATGTCGAAAGTTAATGGTCAAGTGTCTCGTTTATTGACTGGTCTCTTCTTTTCAGATTTCCTTTCCTGATATGAGCCAAAATCTCACTGTAACTTCATAAAATGACCGATTGTCAATGTTCTATCATTTAATCCAATTCATAAAGTCCGTTCATTCTAAGAGGTTGACAACTATCCTGCATTTACTTTTCGTTTTTCGTCCAAAACTGATGTTTTTCTTCCCAGACCTCGAAGATAAAGAAAAAAAGGTTAAGTGTTGACCAGTGTGCTTTTCAAAAAGTTATAGTGGCGATCATTTTTGGCTTATTTTACAAGCAACAACAATCTGGGAAAAATACAAAAGTAGCTAAGAAAATTATTTTAATATTGATCAGAACAATAGCACGGGAAACATTCGCATCAATTTTATTTTGCCCGGGAGGGTACAGTGACCATAATGTTTGACCATAACTAGCAAGATGATGAATATTATTATGAATATTATTCGTCATATCTGATAAAAGAATCAAGACGATTAGGGAAGCTGCACTAAAACTGACACTGATGTTGGATCATCTTACATAACTGCCAAAAAGTTGGTGAGTACCATAGCCAAATGTTATAAGTATAACGATCATTATGGAGAAACAATTCCGTGTATGGTAATGACGATTTAGTAATCGTAATAATGATGACGATTCCCCGTCTCAGAAATACAGATAAAATTAATTTTCGTAAATCAGAAATAAGTAAATTCGACAGTGACAATATTGAATCAATTTCTCACAGAATCAGCTCCAGTAGACGTAACCAGGGTACGAGATGTTACGAGCGGAATTTTTCTGTCTCACACAACGTACATAATATTGATCCCGTCTCAATTTTGTCTGGTGAGGATTAGGCATTTGATCAGTTTTTAACTTTGATAATGAACTCGTTTTAGAAAAAAAGTTGAGTTCATTGTTGGCCACTGTATAATCAGAAGTCTGGTTCTGTGCAGCCTTGCTCGACCTGTATATATACATATCTCTGTTGCCCAAGTCCTTCAGCTTGATTGCTATATTCTTGCAAAAAGTCACCATGATTTCGACAGGTTTCTCAAATATTTATGCCAAAACTACTCTTGCCAGTTCAGAAACGAAAATGAATCACGATAGCCATGCACTAACTGTTGTACTGCATGACAATAAAATTCAATTTTTCTTTTTAATTCAGATCAGTTGAAATTTAGCAATCATAAAATATGAAGATCGGGTGACCCAAGGGTTAGCAGCAAGAGAAATAAATTTGACTCTGGCCAAGTCTGCATTTGCATACCACTAATACCCCGCGGAAAGGAACCCATCGACTTCTCTTACCTCTAACTATGAGGATTTAGCAAGGCTGATGGGTCCCTTCAGAATGTTTAACTCCAAGTCTTGCGTCATAAGTTGCTGGTTACAGGCACAGCTGGGAATGTAATCCAGAACATGATCCAGGAATGCACAATTAACTGGGCACAAATGAAGCGTCGATAGTACTAACAAGCCAGGATTTGGATTATAATACATTTCTCAAATAGAGTGGAGGGATACATAAGGTGCAGGCGGATTAATCAGGCCGTCCTCAAAACACCCCCAATACAAGTGGAAGATTTTTAAAAAAATCATACAGCATTGAACTGATACTTATTCACTCAAATAATGTTGGCCGTAAATACACATAGCATATGACAACCTATCGACTACTTTATGAGTGAAATGGTTCCACATTCCTAACAGCTACCAGAATTAAGAGTTCAAAACGAATGCCAATATATGAACAAAGTAAGACACAGAATTGTCATGCTACCGACCTGACAGCTTTTGCAAAAATGCAGTTTTATGGGGGCGAGGGAATATTTAAAAAATTAGAAAAAAGTTGGATGATCGCTAATCGAGTTACCTCTCTTGTCTAAATGATCTAATGATCACTGAAAAGTCTGAATGTTCGAAAAAACAAAGAAAACAAGCCTGAAATTATCCAAGAAAAAAGATGGACTTATACACGGATGCTTACATTGAAAACTGATCCATCAACCAACGAACCCAAAAAGATTTGGGGGAGGGAATTCCCAGAATACAAAAACAAAACACCATTTTTTTAGACTTGATTAGAGTCAGGGACATCATAGAATCCATTAAAAATCTCAAATGGCGGTGAGCTGGCCATGTTGCAAGAATGGCAGACAACCGATGGACATCACGACTCACGACATGGATCATTCGAGATCACATGCGCAACCAAAGCCGGCAGAATATTAGATGGAGAGACGAGCTAGACAAGTTCAGGGAGTACTGGCTCCGCAACGCCCATGATAGAGAAGTGTGACAAATCCTGGGGAAGGTCTATGTCCAACGTCGGACGTTAAAAGACTGATGATGATGAGGGGTCAGTGTTCAAATCTTTCGCCCTTTAGCCCCAATGATAGGGTCTGTGAGATAGACACATACATACATACATATAAAGCCAGGCTGACAAACCAACTTACAAATAGATAAATATAAACCTGGCTAGACAAATTCTAATTAAATGTTTGGAAAATGATAGATGGTACTGGTAGATGGATAGATTGATAGATAGATAGATAGATCGAGAGATAGATTGATTGATGAATGAATAGAAAGATGGATAGAAAGATTTATCTCAACACATGATCCCCTGACATTTCTCATCAAAAGTTAGTCCTCATCAACAGATCTGATGTGAGAAAAGGTCTTTTTGCGGATAGAAGTTTTGGAATAGAAGTGTAACCCTCAATGAATGGATATGAACGGAGAACAAACCGGATGTAATGAAATCTAAGACAGACATCTTCAGGGAACCAAAAGTATATGAGAAGATAACAAGAGAAAGTAAAAAAAAAAGAAAAAAAAGAAAGAATCCAGTGATTTGAAACAAAAATATGAAGTAATAAAATTTCATTAGATTTTTGTTTCTGAATTCATTCTTCTTTTTTGCAGTCCATGAGATTATTGTCAATTTTAATTTCCGAGGGAAATTGAATCGAATTGGATAAAACAAAACACAAATGAGCGCACGCAGACATCCCCCTCCACACACACACACACAAGCGCGTGCCAACTTTCCAATAAACCCTAACCGTAGAGCGCCATAAATTAGTAACAACATCCGAATCTGATTAATTATATTCAATTTAAAGAACATCAAGACTGGTGTATATCTTGTTTGGCTCGCATAATGCGGATTGAACTCTCCACGGCTCTCTCGTCTGCATAAGGGTCCGATGTGACTGAATCCTTTGCAGTGAACAGGAAATTGCAAATATTTTAATGAGATATCCTAAGCAAGTACAGATAGAGAGAGAGAGAGAGAAAGAGAGAGAGAGAGAGACTGACAGACAGACAGACGGACAGACGGAAGGAAAGAAAGAAAGAAAGAAAGGAAGAGTTTTTTTTCTAGATGTTGTTTCTAGTACGAAACAACATTTGTTGGACACTTGTGCGACAACATTTTATCTAATCAACTGGATTTGACAATTGGCTTGAAAGACTAACTTAATAACCATCACAACAAAATCAGCACTGCACACACACACACACACACACGCATACACACACACACACACACACACATACTCACATTAACATCTCTGGGGGAAAAATGCTTCTCAATGGATTACTCCGATTCTTCACAGACAAATTAAATAATGAGACTAACAGCAACCACGTGCCAGGAAATCACAGTGATATCAAAGCCAACATGAACACAAATGCGACAAGAGCCAAAACTAGTCCGCAGAGAAAATCACACTAGTACCAAGTAAAACAAATCATCAAATGAAAGAATAAAAAGAAGTCTTTTAAGAATAAACTAGTTTTGCCTTGAAACTACTTGTCCTCTTCTCTCTCTCTTTCTCTCTCTCCGACTTTAAACACACACACACACACTGAGACAACGCTCCCTCATTCAGAGTTGGGCACTCTTTGAGTAAGATAACACGTTCATTATAAGCAATGCTCTTCCAACTCTGGAATACAGCACACTGGTGGATGGGGAAATGTGTGTGAGTAAATATATTGCTTAAATTCAACCTTACTTGACGTCCACTTTTGCGTGGGGCAGAGTTAAAATGCCAGCCTTTGGGTTTGAAGGTTTCCTTGTGGTACTGGATAGGATAATGGATAGTTTACATCCACACTGAAGAGTTGTAATATAACGAAATAGCTTTCTGATGATGACATAATTATTCAAGTATCATATATATATATATATATATATATATATACACACACACACAAACACACATACACACACACATATATATATATATATATATATATATATATATATATATATATATATATATATATATATATATATATATATATATTGTAAAAGCATGGGCTTGTGATTTGTTCACTTCTTGTCAATCTCCATTTTTTTGGCGTTGGTGTCTTCTGATTTGTTCGTTTAGGTCTGTGATGGTCAATCTTATTTTCATATTGATTAAAAAAGTTCTGTTGTATACATGATTCACAATTACATGAAATAAAAAGTCACTATGGGCCCTTTTTTGAAAAAAAAAATTTTTTTCTCCAATAGGCAAAGGTATTCGGAATTCATTTTGGCAACGTAGAGAAAAAAGGTGTGGCAACTTGGTGGAGGGGGGAAACTTTCTTTCAATTACGATTGACAATGTGTTTACGCCGTAACAAAGGAAAGAAATTGCTAATGAGTATATTTCTAATCTCATTGGTCAAATATGGAATTACTTGCTGTCCTTTCACCTTTTGTTGTCAAAAACCTTAACCAGGTTCACTGATGGCTTTACTCGCTCGCTTTAATTTTCTCTGTCCCCCTCTTTCTTTTTCTTTCCTATTTCTTCAGATTTTTTGTTACAACATTTATCCCTGAGTTTTTTTTTTCGGACTACAGTATTTTTTTCGTATTTTTGTACGTGCTGATTCATCCATTTCTTGTTCAAGCGACGAACACTTTTTTTTTATGTCCGTTTAACAGGATAAATAACTATGTTTATTTCTGAGATTTTACTATAAAGATATCTTCCACTCTGAGAGCCGGAACGCCCGACTTTCCCATATCGGAGGTGCAAAACTCAATCATCCAGTCACCATAACCGTATTCTCTCCTTCGTTAGTCTCATTTCCCTGGCATGGATCGAAAGCCTGTCAGAAGTTCACCAGCTCTGGAAAAAAACAGATCGTTTGTCACTCTTTAAATAGAACCTGTATATAATAAGGTAAATGAAGTGATTTACTCGAATTACTGTCATGTAATTACCTTACATGGAGAGATCACAAGACAGCACAGTATATAAGGAAGAGAACAGGTGTCTGTGACATCATAGAAACTATCAAAAAACTAAAATGGTAATGGGCGGGCCATGCTATTAGACAAACCGATGGACATCAGGACTCACAACATGGATCCCCAAAGATTACATAAGAAACCGAGGCCGGCAGAACACAAGATGGAGAGATGAACTAGACAAATTCAGGAAATACTGGCTCTGTGACATCCATGATAGAGAATAGTGGCGAATCCTGGGGAAGATCTATGTCCAAGGACGGACGTTTGAAAGACTGATGATGATGAATTATCATACCCCGCATGAACTGTACAATTAATTTTCAAAGACTTTGTTGCTGGGTTGTTTTAGGGTTGGTCTGTTTCTATAGGACCAATACGACGTCACTTTTCACACATTAGATAAAGCTCATGCTCTTTTGGTTTACTCTGACTTATGTGACCCTATTAAAACGAATAATCAATAATGGTTGTCACATGTTTCATTTGAAGGATCTCATTTTAGATCAATCGTCTGAATATTGCTGTATGATAATACGGAGATGAGATTGATTTCAGTCAATTTTAGGAAGGAAGTATCGGTGTGTCCCTATTGGAAATACACTATATCAGCTAATTGAAACGTTTAGTCTTTTCTGTAGACATGTTTTAAACTTCTGAATCAACTTCTTCGTTTTTTTTTTACACATTAATTATTTTATTTATCCAGCAGATACTTGTGAAATATACAATACCAAAGCATGCTAAAACATTTACTCTACATTAACATAATTCCTTTCCCTTGACGGTAACAAGGACACACTCCATCAATCAGATTGTTACAATATTGGCAACAATAGGAATGGTCAATTGATTAACAATGTTTCCAGCTTGAAACGTAATCGATAATGCAAGAAACGTTTTTGGAATCTTGGTAGAATTCGGGGGACTGGGGGAAGTTTCCAATTCTAATGTCAAGAGTGAGAGAAGTGCTTAAGAGGGAATAGAAAATCCCGAATAAATCTTCCAACAAATCGATTCAACCTGTTACTTTTTCCCAGGAATAATCGGCTTATTCTACTGACTTGGAAGTGAATGTGGTCTTGCTGCACGCCCAATAAACACCATCAAATATCTGACGTTGTATGTTTATACTCTATGTTAAACTGCACCCTAATCAGCGCTCAGTAGATATATGGTTATAGCGAAAAACTGAAGGCAGATTGGAATTCAAGGTAAAAAAAATTGCTGTCTTACATCCGAATCTCTATCTAGGATAATGGAATGGACCCACGTTTTCCCAGGTATGTGAAAGTTGACCTGACCTTTCAAAAGCCTTCCATAAGCCGAGATAGTGTATAGCCAATAAACAGACACCAATGATTTACGAGAAAGACCTTAAGCTTTCCTGTGCGTCCCCAAATATTGATGATGGTGTTTTAGCCTGAGTGGTTGGATTGTTGAGGTGATGAAAACTATCATCGTTGAACGTCATTGCTCCAGCTAATTTTCGTAGGAGCGAGAAAAAGGCGTGAATCGAACTATCAAAAAGCAGTAGATGCTCGTATAAGGGCATTAATACCTATTGGCTTTTGAGCCAGGCTAAGCTAAGCAATTTTTTGTTCACATTCTCATGATGCAGTATTTAGCAAGCTTGTATCACTTGCAATCACGGCTGTATTGTGTTTGTTTGAGGCCCCACAGCTTAGTAAATATTAATGAAAGTTGCTTCATCATAGTTTACTGATTACCAAAGAAATGTCGAATACCATTACTACCAAGGCCTCATGCCCAGCAGAACAGAACATCAAAAAACCTCTTTGGTGTGCTCCCATCAAGCAGTGCTCATAAACTAAGCAGAATAGATATTGTTAACACTTTAATTTTGACAAGTACACTGTGGAAAAATCAGAGGGAAAAAAATCAATCATTTCTTATCCATCCATTTATTTATAATAATAATAATAATAACGATGATAATAATAATGGTAATAATAATAATAATGATAATAATAAATATAGTAATAATTATTATTAATATTATTATTATCATTGTTATTATTATTATTATTATTATAACTATTGGACAAAACATTGTGACGTATCTTTTTTTATTGAATCTGACTGATATTTGCAATCATCTTTTTTTTTTTCAAACAATCATCCAAATTGAAAGTCGTATAAAAATAACTCAAAATTAAGATGAAGGTAAAAACTAAGCAAATTTAAAGGAAAAAAAATCAGGCAAAAGATATTAGCAAATGAAGTAAAGATACTTATCATGCTATTATATTGACGAAAAGTTGACAAAGAGTGTGTTCTCGAGTGGGCGTTAACAAAGGTAGATGAAACGTCTCATCTAATAACGAATAACCTTGCGGCAGTGAACAAACACACCTACAGAGGTAAAAAAAAAAGTGTTTATCAAAATACTCGATTTGATCACGTTACGCTGTTGGGTGATTACGATTCTCTCAGCAGCGGGAGGATATGTTTTGTTATCAAGAACAATTACGGTTCACTAAAAAGTCGAGACAAAATATTTTAATAAAAGATCACAAAAACGTCTGCAAACAGTAGTAAATCTTCCATTACAAATAATCGAACAGTCGTCTGGTAACCGGCTGAGCGTTCAATGTTAGATAAACATCTATCTAAAATGATTTTGAAGCAGCAAGTTCATTCTTGGTGGACTAATTTTAATTGAAGTTAGAGCTATAATTCAATGCTGTGAATGCGGAAGTTCTCAAAGAGCTTTCGTATTGTCATTATCATCGGCATTTTAGCCTTAGTTGTCGGACGTAAAACTTCCCAACTGATTCGTGAGACTTCGCTATCGTAGGTGTCACAGAGCCTGTACTTCTCAAACTTATCTAGTTCGTTATGCAATTTTGAATTTTGTCGGCTCTGATTTTGTACGTGAACTCACAGGATCCATGTTTTGAATAGTGATGTCTAACAGTTGTCCGCCATCTTGAGTTTTGTGATGGATTCTATGATATGTCGAACTCCTATTGATTCTTTTATATATTAGGTTGTCTTTAAATCTTTCCAAGTTATGCTCAGCATGATTCTGTCCTGTGCTCGTTGCTTCTTTTAGTTAGGATCCATGCATCAGCTCCATAAGTGACTACCAGGAGA
>OY735206.1:37939052-37944052 GCA_963457665.1 Thysanoteuthis rhombus
CACCCCATGTATACATAGAAGTATATTTTGGAAAGTGTCAGTGTATATGAAAGCTTGTCCACTCCTTTTCTTTCTCTCTATTCAAATCAGACAGTCATTACTTATAAGGTTTCCAGGCTTATGGCTCTGGGTAAGACCCAGCTAGTGATTTGAAAAATCTGAAATGATAGGCAAGAGCAGCAGCAGCAGCAACAACAACAACAACAACAATCATATAGTAATGTTTTCACCAAGTCGAAATGTTCTGCAATTTGTAGTGACCTAAAACGAAAAACACCTATAAAGTGTTTACAATGTAACAATCCATCAATAGATGTACGTGCAGATATTAGATGGTAAAAGGTGTCTGGGCATTTTGCATCGTCAGCAAACATTTCATCAGGCAAGGAACCCCTCGACTCCCCGATTGTTTTTGTGTAATATGCGTTGTTATTCACTATTTTTTACTAATGTATAAGCGAATCACGGATTATTCACGATGTAAATGAATCCTGTTCCGAATCAACCAAGTCATTCTGGAATTATGCGTAGATCAGAATCGGTGTAAACAGAGGTGAGCCTCTAGCCGACTGCATAGAGTGATTTCAACAGACCTTCCCATCGTAAATGTGAGAAGTTTTTCATGAGATCCGTGCAAGGTGTTGTCTGGCTTCGTCATGAAACCGAAAAAAATATTTTGTGCAGTCGTGAGCGTTTTACGCCGTTATTTACAGCTGCGTGCGATATAATTTCGTATGGATATATCAGATACTCTTTGTTGCAGAGGTTTTCAACCAAAGGAAATTCCCCATTCTAGCAGTGGTGGGGTGGCAGCAGATGGAGCTGATGTTTTGGTAATGTTAGTGTAGATGGATTTATTTCTCCTCATTTAGAAATAATGTAAATTCAAAAAGGGGAACAAAGATTTTTCAGTATATCTCTAATATATAATTTTTGAGATGAGGTATGATTATTATTTTTATTATTATTCGGACTATCCTCATCTTGGTTGTTTTTCACACAACGTTTCGGTCGTTGTACTCTACAGCCATAGCGTAGTGATTACAGAATCAGACAAAATTACTGCAATTAATCTGATGGTTCTAGGTTCAATCCCAGTGTGAGACAATGATAATACTACTAATGCTAAGAGGGGAGTGTGGTCAATATACCCCCGTCGGTTTGTTACTTCCCCACGGCTACCAGATGATACCTGATGAAGGCCGTAGAGTACAACAGCCGAAACGTTGTAAGAAAAATAACCAAGATGAGGATACTCCGAATAATAATAGAAATAAAGATTTTTCAATATATTATTTCAAACGTGCCTTTTCAGCTACACAATCTTGAAAGGGGATAATGACATTCTGAGATATGAACAGTGAGCGTGGGCAAAAAAGTTGATAAGCACTGCTCTCTATGATACATGACAGCAAGGGACGATGGCGCCCCCTTATGGAATTCACTACCGCAGGGAAAAGTCGTTTATACAAAGATACAGGACTCCAATGTCGGAAATATTACATTTCCGAATACCAGTTTGATACCGTAAAAGGGAAATCAACGGAAAGGTAATTTCAATACAACATTTGGGGTACGACTGAAAATATGTTGACAAAACCATTTTACTTATATTTATTTACTCATTGGTATGCTCTTGAATTGGTTAATTGTACATTTGAGCGTTTTATTCGGTTTTGTAATGATCATTGGTTTAGTAGGAATACAAGCATTCCTCGTTTTAACCTTACTTATCATAGAGCAGTTCTTGATAAACGTGGATAGAACCCAAAATATTACTTCAGCTCACAGAAGCCAGATCCAGCTCAAAAATAACAAGAACAAACAGCACTTTTGCTAAATGAGCAATTACCATTATTTGTTTGGTTTACTTTTGAATGCAATCTCCTCCTCCTGAAAAAAAAAAAAGGTCCAATTTTTTTTTTCTTCATTTCTACTCAGTCCTAATGAAAGACTGTTTTCGCGAAACGATTGGATGATTTGTACCTTTTATGTTTGGAGATGTAATATATAATGACATTCAGAACTAATATGGTTGCCGCTAAAAGTTTGCTCACCTTCAGGTGATTTGCTTGACGTAAGTAGGAGTTCATTTATTATTTCCCTCGCTGAAAATTGAAAGAGTGGCAGACTATGAAGAACAAATGCTATACAATAGTGGATCTACCTGGAGATTGACCTGTTCAAACCTCACCTTGTTTTGCAGTTATATCCTGTGGTCATTCTCCAACCAAGTTGTTTGTCATATCAGCATTTACCAATATTCCTTTCGAAGGGGAAAAACGGTATGTAAATAGATAGAAAGATTCGGAGAAGAATCAACTGAAGGTCAGAGAAGAGGTTGGAATACCTGCAGGTTTTCAAAAATCTCATTTCTACTTTGGAATTATCTTTATTGTATGAGCTAACAGGGTGTTATCCAGCATTATATTCGAATATATTCGATATTTTACTTGTATTTATATCATATATATATATATATATATATATATATATATATATATATATATATATATATATATATGAATAAGTTTTGTTATGAATAAATTGTATTCACAAATATATTCCAGTGGGTTATTTTGAAAGTAATTTCGTATTTTCAAGAAATAAATAAAATGGTCCAAGTGTGATTAAATTAAATGTCCATAAGTCAATGATATAAAGAACGTCTACAGCAATTATTGCTGTCAAGAGAATTCCGTCTGTTCTCGCCGATAAAACATCTGTGGTTTTTCATAAAGAGAGAGTTAACGACTTCATTATTTCTGAATATCCTGGCACTAAGGAAATGTTTTAATTATCGAAAGAGACATTAATTTTGGTTTATTTTGCTGGGTGAGGTTATGTATTGCATTTTGAAGACAGTCATTCTGTTCACCGAAGTTGCACATTCCTTGTCTAATGTACCACAAGAATGCCAGAATTTATAAGTGAGAGATGATTGTTTCTTGAAAATCTCATCCAGATCACCACAGCGGACGATAGTTGACACGTTCAACTAGGTGCAAGACAAATCTCTGTGGACCAAAACCTAGATTCGTTTTTGAGAGTGGTTTGGCTTATAATGATAATCAGTGCTTTCAGCTTTTATTATTATCAACATAGGCACCCATTTCATGAGTTCCATGAGAATTTGGAGATTAAAAAGATATTCAATACTTGGACGTTGCAATTGATGAATTGGTGATATTTCACAATAAAGTTAAATTCAGTCCCTATGTTTCTCTCTGGTTCGCTGATCTTTGAGGAGAGTTGGATAAGATGCATTGTGACTTTTCGGTGAATCTCATATACTTTGACAATCGTCAACATCAAGAAGTGGAGCCAAAAAAAATATTATCCAAAATTGTTGGTCTTCAAGAACGTAGCTAATAGGAAAGTTTATGGTCAGTTTTTAAAGAAAATGTTAGAACTTTATTTGACTTTACACAGTGACTATACACTTGATCACATAGCACAAATATAATTCATTATCAGTGTTGAACTTGATGTGATGTGTGTAATGAGCATTCAATTCAATGAATTATTTAGAGTTTACAATTGTACATATGATTCTCATCAAAGCCTTCCTTTCTCATGGGGTCAAACGTTATCATTTTGCTGGGGCAAATGAGATTCGTTGTCCTAGGTAGATGTAATGATCTACTTTCTCCAGTTCTGTGTCCCCAATTCTGATCTTCATGTTTTTATCCCTGATGTAGTTGTTGCACATGATCTTCATCTTGCTGAGGTTCATTTGTAGGCTGACCTCCTCGTTCTTTTCATTTAGTTCATCTATCATTAGTTGGAGGTCGGTTAGGTTCTCTGCTAAAAGGGCAATGTCATCTGCAAATCAGAGGTTGCTCAGAGACTCGCTGTCTATTCTGATTCCTGCACTCTCCCAGTTTAGTCTTCTGATGATCATCTCGAGGCAGGCTGTGAAGAGTTTGGTTGAGCTGGTATCACCTAGTTTTACTCCCTTCGGAAGCTGAAAGGGATCCGAGACTTTATGTTTCCTGATGAAGGAGCTGCTGTAATTGTATATATGTTCCAGCACTCAAACATATACTGAGTCAAACGCTTTTTCTAAGTCGATAAATGCTACGGTGAGTGGTAGTTAATATTCAGCTGCTTATTCCTTCAGCTGATTTACTGAATGCATGTTCCGTGGTTGAGTAGCTCCTTTTAAAGCCAGCTTGCTCTCGTGGTTGGTTTTCATCAATGTTTTTGTGATTGGTTGGTGATAATTTTTGTGAAAAGTTTGTACATGCTGTTGAGTAGGCTTATAGGCCAGTAGTTGTTGAGGTCTTTTGGGTTTCCTTTTTCATATAAAAGCATTATGATTGCAGTGAAAGTGAATTGTTCTGTTCATTCATCGGTTACAATGGGCCTGCCTTTCCTCTTAAATTGTATATGATGGTTACTATAGAATGTTCAACGATTACACACCCGAGCCAATCCAAAAAATTATAAAAAGTAGATGTTTTTAATGTAAATACAATTAAAGGAATATACTGAGTTCCCATGCGCATTGCGATTATCCGGAACTGGCAATTGTAAAAAGTTAACATTTGCCAGATGTATCAATCAGCACAAAAGGCAGTGCATTATTAATTTTGAAGTGTTTTGGATGGAGTGAGGGGTCAAGAGATCTAATGAAAACTTAAAAAAAACTACAGATTATAGAACTTTCTTAATGAATTATCTCCCCTGACCTACACTCTATCGAATCATCTTAATATATGATAAACTATTTGAATTGGCAACACTGACAAAATGTAACCGAACTGCTTCGTAGCTGTTGGTTTTTATGACAAAAAAAAAAAAAAATTCACATGACATGATGGCAGGATGCTCCACACTCTATAGAGTCTTGCCCATGCCAAACATGCACCTTTGGACGGCTGCTGCCTTAGCAATTGAATTTCAACAAAAAATCTTCTTGCTGCAGACCTACTGATTTTTCGATCTATTTTGCTTGCACGGTGAAATTAAAAATAGGATTTCTTGATAAGCTTCAT
>OY735206.1:37949052-37971552 GCA_963457665.1 Thysanoteuthis rhombus
CCTTCTTTAAAAAATGGAGAGATCAAATTTTTTTTGCAAGTAATTCTCATTTTCTTTCCTCATAGGTAGTATTTACAATATATACATATATACATATATATATATATACATATATATATATATACATATATATATATATATATATATATATATATATATATATATATATATATATATATATATATGTATATATGTGTGTGTGTGTATGGTTGTGTGTGTGTGTGTGTGTGTTTTACTGGGCCCTCACTACATCTCCCATGTACGGAAGTACGGCTTTGAAGTATCGGATTACCTACTTCGGGAGAGTGCACGAATTGACCGAGAACTTCATGCATATATAAATCATACAACAATTTTAAATTGGTGTTAAAAAATCAATAGGTGAATTCATGAAATAATTGAATTCATATCGATGAGATGATTGATCATGTGTTAACTTCAAAGCCATACTCACGTACAACAAACGGTGTTCGAAGGTCTAATTAGCATCATAGTTACATTGTGAAACTTTAAGAATACACAACACAGGAAATTGAGATGACTTTGAGATAACTGTGTACTGTCACAAAGGGGATTATTTCGTGCCGGACTAAGTCGCTGTCCCCTTAGGTTTGTTATTAATTTTTTTTGTTTTTTTTTTTATAAATGTTCGGATATTTTCCGGACAGACTCCATGAAAGGCAAACACTCCACGAACGCCCAACTCCGAACAAAACACCATCCAAAACAGATCGAACTTTAATTAATTTCGAATACACTCCGCAGGAAATTGACAGGTGTTGGGAAATTCGCTCTAATGATTAGCAGATAGCTCCTATTTACAACTCAAAACGGCTAAAATTATTCTGTATCGTTTGTAAGTTAATTTAAATCCCTGGCAAATGAGATTACTGTCGAAAGATGAATTTTCAGAATCTCATAATAAAATGAGAGTCGTTTCTTCGAAGCATCTTCGTTTCTGTTTGCTCATTAAAACATAATGACAGGAAGCGAGTAACTTGAACCTGAAATAGGGATGCAATCCACAACGCTTTCATTCGAAAGGCTTCTTTCTTCACGTGCAACCCGCGAGATTGGTGTCCATATTAAAAATAACCCATCCAGGATGTGACAAAAGATAAAAATCTCCTCGGTAAAAGCCTCTGAAATTTGATACCTTTATAATTAAACAGCGCTACAACCCCTTTTTCTTTGATAATAAGGATCGAATTCATTGCATTTTAATTTCCAAGTCTTCATTTTTTTTCCTTCTCTATTAGTTTCGGGCGCATCTTCAGGATATGATACGTTTAAAAAATCTGATGACTTTATTAGTTAGCAAGATCCCTTAATTGATGAACTTATCATTTGTAGGAATTCTGACGCAGTACTGTCAAGGTATCCCCGTACAAACAATCAAGTATAAAAAGGTACACATTAAATCATTTTAAGATTTGATCAGTGCAAGTTTGACCGGTACAGAAAAATTTGAAAGGAATTATCTGCACCGACCAAGATATAGCTGTATTCCACAATTTTAGCCACTGGAAGTAGATGTAATAAAAATATAAATCAGAGAACCGAATTCGATTTCCAGCTGAAGCTGTGTGTGTTCTTATCACACTTTTCACACTACCCCGAGAAGCCTGGATGCGTGGATAACAGCTTTTTGCTGCTATCACCTAGATAGATGAGGGAGTCGGGGGAGTGTCAGGCACTAGCCATGCTCCTCAACCATTGTGACACTCCTGTGACGATAACGTTTGTCAATATGTTAATCACCTCCCTGATTCTTTTATCCGAGCTGGTAAATGTTGGGCCAATAAGTACTAGTGTCATTACAAAGGTCATAAATCCACAACTGCTCGTACTTGTACTGATATTTATCCCCCTCCCCCCAAAGTTTTGACATACAAAGTTGCTTGATGAAACATTGAAATCAGGGGAGGGATTCTTCCCTATAAGGTGATCTGAAATATTTCTTCTATTTTTCGTTTGATAACATTTGCAGTGTTACAGTAATTAATGGGTACGTGGTTCGTAATATACGACACAAATACAGTTGTTGTTAAAAAAAGAAGTCATATCAACTGCATAAAGAAGAGAACAGGAATGAAGTGACGCCATTATAGGAATCTTAGACTCACCTGCCCTATTATTCTGGCTGAATATCTAATGAAAAAGTAAAAAATGTACACACTCTTTAAAAAAAAAATTGATCCACTTTCAGCCTACAGGCTCCGTACTAACGAATCTGGCTCTGCTGAAAATAATGCGTGCACGTGTAGGCACACTGCCTGCACACACACACACACACACACACACAAATGCACACACACACACAAGCACACACACACACACACATAATCAAACCACCGACTCACCCACACACACACATACGTACACGTATACATATTTATATATCAAAATATTTTTGACTAAATACCATTGACAAGGAAAATTTGATTAAATATTTCTTTTTTCTGCAAAACAAAACGTATTTCTTGATTCACAGAGTGCAATAGCCTTCCTAAAAATTACCATACCTAGCGTTTTCGGCTCTACAACTAATAACTAAACAGCTATTTCAAAGTCAACAATCCCACAATTTTTAACATGATATATTTGATTTGACCATCAGTGTATTGATATTACAATTATTACACTCTATGATTCAAAACGTATGCCTTATTGTGCGACACAGGAACAATCTATTGAAAAATTATATATATATATATATACATATATATATATGTACATATATATATATGTATATATATATATATATATATATATATATATATATATATATATATATATGTTCTTATTAGGAAATGCTTATATGTTGTCATTGAGCTAAACAGCCATCGGTAAGGCAAAGTCCACTAAAACTGCTTTCGACCCAAATTCTCTTGTTTTGCTCGGTCTTTTCGCTTTTTTCAATGCAACAGCTATGTATTAAGGAACGGATATACGTGATCCGACAGAATAGTTATTGATTTTGTTATGTTATACAAAGAAAAAAAGCTCATTTGCAATGATTTCCCATCAATACACGTATCAATCGCCCTAAACGACGGAAATGACATAATTATTTGAGAAAAGTGGCTCCTGCAGTGATCAGACCTACCGCCGATAGGATAGCCGCTTCAATGTAGCAATGCTCTCATCATTAGATCCAACAGAAAAATCATATATTTCGTTTGATCATATCCAAACTTTAAAAAAAATATGATCCCGTCATTACACGGCAAATGTATCACTCAACCTGGATAAATATCAGTGACAGGTTCGATCCCTGCAGCAGCCTCATTTTCTTTAACTGTCTACAGAACGCAAATCTCTTTTTCTCTCTCTCTCTCTTTCTTTCTTTCTTTCTCCCCCCTCTCTCTCTCTCTCTCTCTCTCTCTCTCTCTCTCTCTCTATATATATATATATATATATATATATATATATATATATATATATATATTCTCAGTGTATAGTGTGTGCGAATATGCGGAAGTGTGTGATCTGATAAGAGCCTGTCTTTTGGGGTTTGTTCATGAAGCGAAAATCAAGCGGTAAATACAATTCGATCATCGAACTTCAGCTAAAAATATCGGATAAAATGAAACGTAAATATAAATCGTAGCTAGCCATATCTAGACACTGCCAAATCTAGGTAAGCAAAGAAAATACAAGTAAAAAAAAAAAAAAACGAAAAGAAAATTGATCAGAATAAGAAGAGAAGATTAGAAGAGAACAAGATGCCGCATGAAAAAGGAGTGGGAATTCGGGTATAATGGGTAGATTCTGAATCCGATGGGCTGTAGTCTGTGCTCACGTCAGAAAGCAATCCGATTCAACGTTATTTCACGTGTCTACTTTACCAAGTCTTTAATAAGGTCCACTTCGATTTTCCTTGTTGTTTTTGTTCTATGAATTGCTGCGTCCTCTCAGTCCGCTCTTGTCGACAGAAAATCTAGGGGCCCCTTTCCACGAAATACAATTTCCTTTTGTAAATGGAATTCTAGCTTCAGTGTTGATGTTGGTTCCGAAAACAGAGCTAAATATGGCGTCCGACCCAATCAAATCGGCTGCAAGACTTTTCGATTACTCTCGAGGTCATGTGACGTTGTCGAATCAGAGGCCGATTGCGGTCGAAGCTCAATAAAAATTATGGATAAAACGCATATTTGTACTCTTTTTTATTGGAAAATATTTAAGTCGTAAACATTGACGGGGTTTATCAACCACTGATGCTGGAGAGTAATCTCAAGTTGGACAATGACGTTCGACGTTTCAGCGGGTTTTGTCGAACTTCTGAAATTTGTTATCAGTGTTCGTATCGTTTGCAACCACTCGCACTTGTAATTCGTAAAATGCTGAAATCATGATTATATCTGTCTAGAAATATTACAATAATCTGAATTTTCCCCCATCATTTGCACCAGTATTGAAGTTGCACTACTGGCTAGATTTAAACTCAAATTTCTACCTCTAATTACGTTTTAAATTGTACTCCTATTCAGGGCCAGTTCAGGAGTTGAACAAAAATTGATGCACCGAAGAATTTGGACCCTTAATTTGCATGGACCTTGAATTTGCAACCAGAAGTAAAGTTGTCTTGTGTGTAATGTACATTATTTATTCATACGACTTTACATTTTGTATTGTAACTACTATCTACATGTGAATCTATACTAATTCATTCAGTTTCCGTGAAAAATGGGTAGGTTTGGTCATTTTGAATGCATTAGTCACACACTACTCAAAGTCATTCATTGGCATCTCTTTGCCGACCAAGTAACCCCAAAGGGGAATGTCTGTTCATGCCTGTGCAGTTGGACCCATTGATTGGTTGTTAAGTTGTATTAAGGCCTGACAACTGATTCACAAGGGATACGTCCAAGAGTGTCAATGTATTTTGATGGAGAATACTAAAAAGATTGCTCCAGTGTATAACAGAAACTGGTATGGGGCGACAGAATTAAAAAAAAATGATATGCTGACAATTTTTAATGTTGTAGACGACAGGTTTTTTTAATAAAATTACTGGTATCTAGCTTTTTATGTACGATAATATATGCAAAATGAATTATCTATGAAAAAATGAATTGCCACTTATCAGCTTAGAGACACTTAACTTATTGAAATAGACAGAACGTTTCATTTCTAAATTCGTGATATGACACTCTAAATCCGATTACAGATGTACAGACACTGGCAGGTATATCCAATGTAAAAAGATAGCCGGAAATATTATCTTGAAAAAAAAATTTGTCGTTTTGGCGTTAGTGTAATCGTTTTTTGTTTTTTTTAATCTTCTGCACCATCTCCTGTTCATGCGAATAGCAATTTATCATTTTAATGCTCGTCGTCTCGACTTTCAGATGTTGCTTGGATTTTTGATTACTTTTTTTTCTATTGGGTGTCGGAGCACGGATAGATAAACGTGAGTTTCGAGTCATCATGATCCATGTGTTCAAACTTGAACATCTCACAGCAAAAGGTAGCAGCAGCATTGACAGCAATCGGGACTGGAGTCAACTTCTGAACAGACCATGAGTTGTTGGTTCAGAAAATTCATATCAGGCGATTATGATCTGCAAGATGAGCCTGGTCGTGATCTCAAGTCGTTATTCGACTATAGAAAATCAAGTGTAGCTGCAAAGTATTATCTAAGAATTGGGCGTTGAGAACAAAGCTGAATATTGTTAATAAAACAGTAGGAAGACATTTGGCATAAATTTACAAAGTGAATAAAATACCTCATTATCTGATTGAGGATCAGTAGCTTGTACGGTTTGTTGCTTGTTGCAATTTGTTGATTCGTTTAAAAAATGGCCCTTTTGTGGTTCAAATTGGCCATTCATCTTGTTTTGATCTGATACAACAACATAGGAAAACAAATGATATCTTATAGAGATTCCATAAAATTAAATGGATGATTGATTGACTTAGAGGACAGTTCCGTAATTCTTTTCTTGCAAATTACCCTTTTCATGAATAAATTCATTCACGAATGGATGAGGACTGAATAGTTTTTATTGAAATCCGATAATCAGTTGATTTTTGAAATCATGACTTGGTTCGCCTTTCAATGTTGTCAAAAGTGAGCGCCGTAAAAATGTTCGATAGAAAATATATTTTATCGCAAAAAAAAAAAAAAAAATTGAATAAGTCTTTGATTAACGCGTGATTAGAATTTTTCAGCGCGCTATTCGATAGTTTGGATTGATATAATTTGTGCGTTAATCGGAAATATGCCTATTGGAACTGCGTTCATCAAGGATATCCTGATCTTATAAGTAATAAACAGCCTGGGTTTCTAAATATCAAAGACAATTACAATCACATGGGTTAACTATGCTCTTTATATATTGTTCGGTGCTTGTTCCAAGAATGTTGATTCCGTCTGAATTATTGTTTTCAATCAATTACAGAGATAATTCTATTTACCACCATATAATTTGCAGGGACACCAAAAATTAGCAAATACAAAGCTTATGCTTATTTCTATTTTCGAAAACACTGTACAACTTTATATAATTATCCTATGTGAATAAGTTTTAATCAAGAACTTCTTAAAATGTAAATTGCATTATTCATTCTTACACATGCCAAGGGCATTAGTGAGAAATTGAACGCATATTATCACTGTCAATTTTGAACTCGGGCCAAGGTTTCTATTTTTTGTACTGCTACCCGCTTTGCAAAGGGCACTTACAATTATATACATTTTTCAGAAACAAATGCTTAACTAAGACACCTGCAAATTCAAAGTAATTATAGTTTATGCTAACTTGCTTAAAAAGATGTACCTTTCTCCAGTTCAAGCTGAGATAGTGTTTTTTTTTAAATTTTGTTTTGTTTTTACCCTCAATTGACCTGAAATAACCAACGGACCAGCGGAGACTATTCCATCTTCATCCTGGTTTTAAGTTATTGATATGTACATTTTTATATTTATTTTTTGTTTTCAGGGTACAACCATATGGGTGGCGAGTGTACATTTACACACCAGCGAACAAGAAATCGCTTGTTATATAATAATAGATCTTTACGTTTGCTTATAAAACGTTGCTATTGGCTAGTGCATTTGTTAGCTGCACAGAAAATGGAATCGGCAAACAAAGTTCAAATCCCAGCATAGTCTGCTTGTGATCATTTTGTTGCTAATTCTTTCGGAAAAAGCAATTATCTACTTCTGCTAGCTCTCCATCTAATCACACACAATCCTCGTCATGAAAATAGACGGAGGAAAGAAAATGTCAGTAAAGCATTTGTAATTGAGTGCACGAATCTCCAAAAAGTAATTTAACTGCTATGGCGATCTAAAAGCTGTTACTCATTTGACAAACTTGACATTATCTGAATAATTGAATTGTGGAAGAAAAGGTTCTAGGTAGCAAGGACTAATAATTAGCTCGAGCGTATGCAGGCTAAGTATAATGAAATTCAGTGTCCAGACATTAAATAGCATCACTATAAAGCAGGTATCTGTTAGAGGAGTTTGTAGATTACAAAATGGAGATGGGCTGCAAAATTCAGAGGTTTGGTCATTAATCAATGTCATTTGGTGTATAACAGGAGGTGTACCGAGAATGTCAACGTTATTATATTTACGATTTTCTTGGGAAAATGATACATCATGGACTCAATTGTATTTTAAGATAAATGCCTTCAACGTTTCTTTTCGAAAACACATTTTACTGCTACTTTTTTTCGTATTCGATATCCTAAGCGTCATTTCAATCACTTGATTACCTTCATTCAAGCAAAGTTTGAAAGACTTTAAACACATAATCGCACGACTTACGCTTTCTATACTTGTCTGAGTTCAATTTGGACGAACCATACATTCATTTCTTGTTGCGTGCAGCAGAGCTAGTGAAGTTAGGATGAGATAAGAAACGCGGATATTCTGCTCACAATATTGGGCGTATTGTAGAGATCAGTCTCCTCTCTACAATGATTACCGGGATCACGATATGAGGCTAGTGATCTCCAGCTGTTTATGTCATTTGGTATTTCCAAACAGTTATTGACCCGGTTCGACCGTGCTTAACTCCGGTTGTTTCACGAGAAACAACGTGCCCAGCATCATGGACTCAAGCTGATAGAGGGTTAGAATCTAGGTGGAATGAAAGTTTGGCATGTAGTGATAACATTATTCGTAACAGTTCACAAACTCCGGAATTATACTTCCTTTGTAAAACACTAGTGATGAAAACGACTCAAGTCATGAATCAATGATGATGAGTTGGAAGTTATTGAAGGACACAGGACACCGCAGAAAGGTATCTGCAAATATAGGGACAAACGAATCAAATTATCCATGAGCGGTTCACAAAGAGAGAGCATGATGTGATGGAAGGGCAAAAAAAGATTCATATACGCCTGCATTAATCATGTTCAAGGGTACGTTTTTTTTTGTTTCGTTTCAATTCATCAATTATGATAGAAATTTGTGAAGTAATTACGTTTAATATTTTGTGATCCGGATATGATTTTTCCGATGGCTTGGTGCCAAAGGGAAGTCGAGTCAGCCACCGAAACTGTTGTACCATCAATTAACAAGTGTTTAGTGCACCAGAAGCACTTTGATACATTGTAACTTCCTTTAAAATAACAAATGACAAGATTAACTAGAGTTCATTTAAAATTCAGATAAAGCATCACCCAGTTTTGTAAAATGAAATATGCGTCAATTTGCTGCTTTATAACTACTTCTCTTATGTTGCAAAAATAAGGATTATAAAGTTAAATTACTTGAAGATGAACTCTCTTCAGCACCCTGTTCATTCCCCTTGAACTTCCTTTTTTTCTCAAGAGCTAAGAACGCTTCTGTTCCGGAAATAATTTTTGCCAAATGATACCAGATAAAATAGTTCTTTAATTCCCTTACATTATTTTTTTCAAAGCAGAATTCTTTATGAAAACAAACTGACGTATTTATACTGTTTGGACATAGGAACTCGTGCTACCTGAACTTTTGGAGAATTTGACCATATTTTTGCCCAATGCGGAACAAATTACACCTCAATATCACTGTTTCTTTAAAGAGATGCTGGGTATGTTTCCCTGCGATCTCAGTAGCTTTTAGAAGATTCTTTGCCAGAGACTGTTGTACATCTTCTGCAGAGCTCAGATTACCTGAAATATCGCATAACAACTTAAGTAGCAATCAAGGGGATTATTTTGATTGAATACATCAGCGATTCCAATTTGAGCAACCTTATAATAATAAGTGCCTGGGACAACAGAAATTCCCAGAGTGTTGACTACTAATTTTTCATCATTACTCTCATATATATCAAAGTATATTATTTTGTTGAAGTAATCTATTTATGGGATATTCTTAAATTGACTTTCATAACATCCAGAAGCAAATACAACCATGAATAACATTGATTACTTTCGGTAACTGTCTATATTCCTGCAGTTCACTGCTAGTAGACTTGCGAAGTCAAAGTAACAAATTAATGACAGCAATGGTGAACGTTAAGCTGACAGTGCTCAAAAATAAAAATAAAAAAAACTCTTCCATTTTTTACCATCGTTTATTTTATTGTAATGATCGGTGTTGAGTGAAAAAGAAACGATGGAAGATACGAGGAGAATTTTAATTTTATTGCTATGAGACCCTACATTTCAGTTCCCGTGGCTAGCAATTGAGTCATCACCTTTTTTTCCCGATTCTATAAGCGGCGAAACATCAAAGGGCGATTGGAGCAATACAACTAAAAAACGAAGTTGAAACAAATAAATTGACACGTGTTTTTGCTATCAGAACAAACCAGAGAAGAAATGAATTATAACCAGAAAGCGTAACCGACGTACGAACAATTCGAATGATTAATAGTTTCCTTCAAAGTTATTTTATAATTTGTAATCATAGATGTGTAGATCAGCTTGATACAATGCACTCCACACCCAAACAAAGAGCATCCATCTTAAGAAAACGTGTGACTTGATGAATACCAACGACTCTCCTAATGTTAGAAAGAAAAAAAAGTCACTACATGAAGCATGTAAGCATGTAAGTATAGGTTGCACCAACGGAGCGAAAAGTTTGGAAATTTAAATTTATTTCTTATTATATTTGGAAAATCATTTTTTCTTCTCAAAATCCACCCCCGAATTGGCTTTTTTGTAGGGGTTCTATTTACAATGTTCAAGTTGAAATTGAAATTAATGCTGAATTGGTCACATTGATTTGTGTTCTTTTTGATGATTCGGACGCTTTTAGTGATTATTACACGTCAAAGGTGAGAGATTTACTTTTTCATTGATCACGCCTTTTCATGATAATTCAGTCGATCACTCTCAATGAAGTATTCCACGAAAGTATGTTGCTCAAGTGACAGTTTCTATTGCGTGACTATTCAGACCATTTTTTGTTTTTATTGCGCAGGATATCAAGTTTCCTAGTTGTATTTAGAAATCTCTGTAAATATTTAACCATCGTTGGAGCCTCAACTTTTTGTAAAGAACTTATGCAAAGCACTTACCATTGAGTTTTGACTTCATTTTCACATGTAACGATAATGATGGATAACAATGACACTGACCAAAAATCAGTGACACCATGTGTGAGGAGCAGTGACATTGTGATGTACACAAAAACTGAGGACGAATTCACTTCCACTTGTAAAGTCCAATTCAGGTTAAATTTTTTTTTTCCTAAAAATTACAAATCCCATTTACAGGGGCTACTAACTAAGAAATTCAAATGGTAGTGTCCATAGTTTCAAGAAGATCAGTTTTCTGGATGATTGAACCCCCTTTCGTTTTTTTGAATGGTTAAAACGATGTCGATTTGAGCTGCCCTCTGATTTTTCTCCAGTTTCCAACTGACTTCTCTGTTTATTATACGGACTTCTTCCCAAAGTGGGATATTTTCTCCAAAAATGGTCCTATATCTTTCTATTTCGCCTTTATTAATGACTTTTTTTATGTTTGGCGAGTCGAGGCCAACCAATTGTCCCAGTATGGACTTCAACGCATTCATACATAGTAACGCAAATACAGTTAGTGGACAATTTTTCCTTTTGTAGAAGATTTTATTGAGCAAATTTAGGAGGGTATTAGACCTGCTAAGAGTGACCCGAATGCTGTTGGCCTTTTCTGTTGTACCTTTAACGTGAGGGATGGTGATGGTAGGAATTTATGGGAACTTTGGTTGCTCACCCCACCTTTCTTTTCCTGTCGATGAGATGGAGCAGACATCCGTTATTTTTTAGAGTCTTGGATACATTTTGAAACTGTTTTTTCTCTCATTCTGTCGGATCAAATATATCCATTTCCTAACGCATAATAGTGGCGTTGAAAGAAGCAAATAGATCGATAATAGAGAAGATGAGGATTTGCTGTGAAGACAGTTATATTGGCCTTTGCATTACCGGCAGCTGTTTAGCTCAATGATAAGAATATCGCTACGTTGAAGCGGCAGGATTCGATCCCTGCAGCAGCCCCATTCTCTTGAATTGTAAGTAAAGTCCCGTATGTGTTGGCTTTTTTTGTATACCGCTGGGTTATGACCACAATGGCTTACCAGAAAATCTAGAAACAGAAGTTTGCAGTCCACCGGGAACTGTGCTGTTGTTCTAATTGGGTTCACGTGATCAAAACAGACCTGTACTCATAGATGAATTTAGATAAATATAGATAGCATGAAGTATAATCTGCTTCAATATCAACAGATTATGTACATTAGATACAAAGCCACAGTATCAGGGTACCTAGTGAGGATTAAATTCATTACCATAGGTTTTGGCAAGCATCACAAGCTGGTTAACTATTACAGGACTGATTGTGAAACTGGGTTTCATGAAAAATCCCTAGGGATCTCGTGAAGTCATTAGTTTCCAGAATCGTTTTATCATATATATATATATATATATATATATATATATATATATATATATATATATATATATATATATATATATATATATATATATATATATATATTCCATTACATTCCTTGTAAATGTTGTGTTTTCAGTGAAGAATTTTTCCTTCCGCTGTGGTTTTGACATTATTGATTCAGCCCTGTTCTAGTTGAATGACCACAAGTTAGGACAATATTACGGCCAGACATTGCCAGCAGACTCTCGAGTGACACCACTGATTTGAATACCATACAAGGGCCTACTTTCTTTTCTTCTTTAATAGACTAGTTAAATATGGCCGATAGTAATAGCAAAATGCAAAACACAAAACAAGACTTTTTAGATTGGCCAATGCATCGCAATAAGTCAGTCTGTCGGTTCCAATTACGTTAAACAACAGGATAGAGAGGAGAGATGTGATGTCATTAAAAGGTGTTATGTCATCAAAAAATATCTACTGAGCATCTTTTACCATGATATCATAAAAGAATGTTTGAGTTCCACATTATTGTATTTAAAAATGGCCAAAGATTGGCATTTACTATTACTATTGAAAATAATACTTGCAGAATACTTCCATATTGCGAATATTTTACTTGTATGAGAATCTAGTGACTCAAACAGAATCCTGCTTTCACTGTTAATAATTCAACAACTACAGCATAAAATTTCGAGATTTGTAAAATAATAAAATCATCTAAAAAGACAATTCTATTTATTACCAAACTAATTCAATCTACTTGGAAACATCTAAATCAGATTTGAGAGACATCCAAAAAACATGTGTATTCTTGAAAAGCGTGAAAAAAAAAAACAACAAAAAAACAATTTTTTACCCCAAAATCTGAGAAACATTTTCAGAAAAGACACAGTGGAGTATTGATACCCCCCTCCCAAAAAAAAAAGTTTGTATGCAAGGCAGTATGGTCTGGAGAACTGTAATATACAAACGCCTTCATAGTCAAAAAAGATAAAAAAATTTCACTTACTTTGGTGGCTACGATTGTCCAACTATTTGATCTTCTTTCTACTTTTGCTATTACTGCCACGGATGTCGGACGTATCGTTGAACTTATGGTTCATGTTTTCATCTCATCGTCTTCAGTTATTCCTCTATTTCAAATCATTCGGCTTGATTAAACAGATAAAATACTAATTTTCATTCCAGTTGAGTTGATGTCTATTTTCTTTCTGTTTAAGTTGTATACGAGGGCGAATCAATAAGTCTGTAGTCCGATACGAGGTTATTAACTGAAATTTTGGTCGGAAATTTCCATTATAATGTATATATTAGACAGTATATATATATATATATATATATATATATATATATATATATATATATATATATCTCAAACATGTACCCATATATATATATATATATATATATATATATATATATATATATATATATATATATATATATATATATCTCAAACATGTACCCATATATATATATAGTAAAAACCTGTACATATATATCGGTAAAGTAAACACACACACACACACATACACGCATATATATATATATATATATATATATATATATATATATATATATATATATATATATATATATATATATATATATATATATACCACACTCTATTATCACACATCTTTTTGTGCATGGTCAGCAGTATAAAACTTAGAGAGAAAGTACAAAAAGTTAAATGACATATCGACTCCAAAGTTCAAACACCATGATTGCCAGATCACTTGATCCTGAGTAGAAAATAATTTCAATTTGGAAACATCTTATCAATAAACCTTTCCATCGAGTTTCAAGTATATCTGACTTAAAACAGCAGAGGAATTAGAATTGAAAACGTGAAAACATTAACAGGTCTCATGACATTTGGGATATTTTTTATATGTGAGAAACGTTTCATGAGGGGGACAATTTTTTTTTATCAAGACTCAATAGAATCTGACTCAAAACAACCAAGAAGCAGTACGTGTATCCACCGACCAGCAGAGCGTCTGAAAATATACACAGACATATTTCATAGGTATATGAAATCAGTTATTGGTAGAGGCATGTTTGCACTATTTGCTGAGAAAATTTGTGAATGTGTCTTGTACAGACATTTACATGAGTAAAGTTAGGACCGTGTCATGTGTTGTATATTTGGTTGTAATTAATCTTATTTATCAATGAGTGATTTCATTATTGTCAGACCTGCTTGACGGCTGGTTATATTTGACTTACATCACATCTTACATTAAGATAAAGACTTTGAAATGTATAGAATACTCTTTACACCAACTATATATATATATATAGTGCTAGACAACAGCTTTCCTCTTCTTCTTCCGTCATTAGCGTAATTGCACTGACCTCTGACATGTCTTTCCGCCGGGTCTGTCGATATCATCCCTATATCTGATGCATGGTCTTCCCAAATAGGTTTTGCTATCAAATGGATACAAATTGGCTAACTTTTTGCTCCATCTGTTGTTTTCTCTTCTTTCTTATGATCCAGCCAGAGTTTATTTTTGTCGTTTGATGACTTGTAAAATATCGTCGACCCTGGTCAATTTTCGAATCAATGTTGATCTTTTTTACCTTTACTCCTAATATTGCGCTTTGTATGAATCGCTGCGCAATTTCGAGTTGATTTATTAGTTTCTTTCAACAGTTCCCATATTGTGCATTTGCACCTAATAGCAAGAATTATGCATCAATCTAACACTCTACCTTATATGCATATGAACATTGTGTTTTTCAACCCTTCTATCCATGCCAAATGCTTTTGCGCCAATCACTTTATTCCACTCCCACAGAATTCCTCTAACTTTATTTGCTGATTTATAAGACAAAATCACAGAATAATACAAAACGCCTCTGAACAAAATGAATAAAAGCCGAAACGAAAATACCAACCCCAAACAACTAAACAAAAGAAATATAGGGTTCAATCTATCATTCAATTTGAACGTAGAAACGAACATTGGCAAAATGTTCCCAATCACTTGCCCAAATAAAAACATATTAAAAAAATAAAAAAACTTATCGGAAAACCCTTGGAATAATCTACTCGGGAATAGATAACAACCAAAATAATAAACAAAACACAGCAACAAAATAATCATGAGCCAACAAAACTAATACATAAATCAAAACTGTTCAAGCACTGATAAATGCCCGACAAGGCAAAACAACTGCGCAAAGAACAACGTAATTTAAACGCGATTGTAAACTCCATTGGAAAAAAAAAACAAACAAACTATAGGAAAACAACCGCTAAAATCATCAAACAATGAGACGTACCAAAATGACACAGCATTGTCTAAATACATAAATGAAAAAATAAAAAAAACATTAAAAAAAACAGAAATTGTCTGTTATGTCTAGGAGAAAATTTACTGATAATAGAATTCACGAAAGAAAAACGGTAGCAAACCAAAAAACGACAAACAAACTAATAGGAAATAGTAGACGGAATTTCTATCTTGAAAGTCCGTCAGAAAAGATTCTAATGACTATTTTAACATAATTTATCAAAATACTAGAATATTTAAAAAAACAGAACAAATTGAAACATGCCCTACAGCATCAACGTTTGTCCCTCTTATTTCTCTAGAATTTAAAAGATAAACAAAGCAGAATTAATCTTTCCATACAATATAATTTTAAACCTACCTGTCGGATTTCATATCTTTCAGAGTTGGGAGTGAATACGTCATTCCTTCTTGCATACAGCGCGCATGACGTACCTAGTTTTTAGTGTGGCTATTGTTATTTTCGTCTCGATTTTAAATCCTCGATAGTGAGAGTCTGAGGAAAAATATGAATAAATGCAATCTAATTGAAATGTGAAAAGACAATATCACTGCAACGCAAGTGCAAATAATATATCAGTTTAATTGTGAATTAAATTTTATAAGACTAAGAAAATACAAATATATATATATATATATATATATATATATATATATATATATATATATATGTACAAAACATCAAACATAGAATTTTAGGTCCAAAATATATAAGTAAGTAATTATTATTAAAAAAAGATCAACTCGAAATTAAAACAAACAAAAGAAAACATAAAACAAAAAAAAAGAAAGAAAATATATGAAAAACGGGAAAGACATTACCAATGCAAGGGAAATGATTCGATTCAAATTAAGCTAAATGAAAGTTAAAAACGTTTTAATAACCTGGGAAGTCTAAGTAATCATTCAATTGCGATACCATTCGAAGATTGGAGAATGTGGAACATGTTTGTATCAATAACTATTTCCATAAGTTTAATCGATGCAGTATTTCTAATTTGAAACATCGAGCAGTGTATCTAGGAAGCCAACATGATATGTATACAGTTTCAGCTTTACTCCATTCACAGTTGATGTTTATTTGTATGTGCTAAGAAGGGTAGACTGCCAATGTATCCTATCGATGGTCACGTATGGAGCTGAAACATGGAACCTGACCATAAGATTGGCCCTCAACTGAGAACCATGCAACGTGCACATGAGATAATCATACTCAGTATCACACACGGATATCATAAGACACCACAGTATATTTAAGAAAAGGCAGGAGTCTGAGACATCATAGAAACTACTATAAAACTCGAATGGCTATGGGCTTGACATGTCACAAAAATGACAGAGTAATGCTGGACATCACGACTAACAACGTGGATCCGCAGAGTTCAAGTTCGAGGCCGTAGCCGACAGAAAGTGAGATTATGTGACGAACTAGATAAACTTAGAAAGCACTGGCTCTGTGATGTCCATGATAGAGAGGTCTGGCGAGTTTTTCGGAAAGTCTACACGCTAACAGATTGATGATAAAATTATCTAACATTACTTCTGTCCCGTCGCCGCCGCGGCCACCTCTACTTTATTTGCTCCCTGATGAATTGCCAATTCCCAAACCTTTCAACCAAGCAACAACCATCCTTATTACGGACAACTTTTAATCTCATGACCGATTTATCATTCTCTCTTTTCCTATTCAATTGTTTCATCGTCGTCTGCTCTTATTACCTTCATATCGACCTTCTCCGAAAGCAGACGAACATATTATTTATTCCTCCTTTCTTCTTATATTCTCCACTAATCTATTACACCCAGAGGCAGGGTTTTCAATGTACATCGTAATTTATGTCCCCACAATAATATACTTAGCGATTTTCTATCAGTCTATTAGGTCGCTAGTTACTAAGAACGTAGTTTGGACTGCCTACGTTTGCGAAGTATTGCTCGGCAATTGTGTCGCAGTATTTTATATTTACGACTCTATCTATCTATCTGTACTAGATGATACCCATTTTTTTGGACGAGGTTAAGAGTATATCTTCTTCAACAAAGCAATATGATGAGGAATGACAATCTTCGTTTCCTGGTGAAATAATTTGTACGATAGGCTTGCACATGGGTAAAATGTTACGAAACTGACTGTTGAACGATAACATCAACCTATTAATAACTACCCAAAATTTACGTCTCAATTAAATAGTTAAATTTCATTATTTGCGTTCACGAAATGCAGTGTGCATTCATACAAGAATATATATATATATTTATATATATATATATATATATATATATATATATATATATATATATATATATATATATATATATATATATATTCTGTATATCTGATACTCGATGGAAGTAATTATCTTTAGCTCAATAAAATTCATGTTATTCTTGGCAAGATCTTCGCCACTATATGATGATATGCTCATATGGTATATACTGTTCTATTCAGTATTATCAGAACGTTCCCCATCCTTATTCATTCAACAAGGTATAAAAAACATATTTTACGATCTTTTTTATTGATAATAGTGACGGTAATGTTTCAATTACAATTGAAGACGCCTCTACCCCATTGTAGCGTTCATTTTAAAGTCGTTTTTGGATCAGTGGTTCCGAGGGAATAAATACAAAAAAGTATTACAGAATAGATGTTCCATTTTAAATTTAAAATCGATATTTTGATGTAAAAATTGATGATATACTTATATTTGAATATAAGATATCTAGATAACAAACCCAAAAAGAAATAAACAAAATACTTCGAAGACATAGTTTCATACGATTGCCAGGAATCATTTTATATAACAATAATGTCAAGCTGCTCAACACACCATAAAGTCCGGTCCCTTCAAAACATTAACTATTCAACGGGCCCTGCCTCAGTGGTAGCTAAACTTTTTTTACACTAAAAGATGTTTTTATTTCCATCCCTATAATGATATACAAATATTTCTAACTAGACGAAAGTTTGTTTTAGGCCACTTCACTTTTACGATTATCTCACAACGCCAGCGCTTTGAACTATGCCAACAAATATCTGGGGGTTATTACGATTAATTTTCTACATCGATCAGTAAGTGGTGCCTTAAGGTATAAGAAAAAACACGTAGAATTTACAACGGAGTGACAGTCAGCATGAAACATACTGACGTATAATGAAGTCAGTGCTCGAATCTCGGAACACTTAACATCTTTCACATATAAATTACTGGTAATCTCTTCTTCGCTTCACATAATTTCAGCTTACAAAATTCCATAGGAAAGGTCTATTTTTGAATAGCTGGGAAACCTATACTAATTTCCGAAGAGCCTAAAGCGAACACAGTGTTTTTTTTTCATCCACAGTCATGGATCCTTTTAATGGAGTAGTAACAGAGTTAGTAATTGATTGACCACTTCCTGTTGCAAATAATGATAATTATTTCCGACACAAATAAATCTAACTTGTATTACATTTGATCAGGTTTATTTTATCTCCAAAAATACGGCATAATTTCCTAACGATATTATTTAAAAATCCATTTTCCGAACTTAAAAAGACCAACTCTTCCGATATTTTCTATTTCAAAAATGTTTAAAATATCTTTTAGCAATAAAAATTGTGTCTGAGAAACAGACAAATATGAAGATTTTTGAACATTGACTTGACATTTAATGCATTGAAAGTAGTTCTGTTTGTCTCTGTCCATCTTTTTGGCTTCTTTACATCCAGATTTTCGATGCAAAATGATATTTCAAGCATTTCCAATTCTATATTATTCATTCTCACACCAGTTGCCTGGTGATCACAGCTAAAGACCAAGTGCAAGCAAGTCTCCTCAGATTCCCAGCTCTCTTCTCCACATTTTCACATCAGTGCTGTGGTTTACAGTTACCCGATGGTTGTCGCTGAAGGGTAACAAGCAGTGATTTTCCTCAGGTCTCTAGCCCTCCTCTCGTCCCTCCCTCACCTATCACAGCAGTGCTGTGGTTCGTACCTCCACAACCATTTGTTTTATGTCGTGAATTTACCCCTTTTCTTTCCTCTCCTCCTCTTCTCTCTGTAACCAATGGAGTCGCAGATCTCATTTTTTTTGCATTTTCCTCAATATCCGCGCAGTCCTTAGCAGTGCTGTAGTTTGCACTGTCTCGATCCTTCCATTTAATCCTTAGTTCATTGAATCTCGCTTTCAGTGTCTTTGAAACGGTTCCTAGTGCACCTATTATCACTGGTACTACCCTGAGCTTCACACTTTCTTCCATCCCCCTGGCCAGGTACTGGTATTTTCCCAGCTTTTAACTCTCTTTCCTATTTACTCTGTGGTCTGCAGGTACGGCAACGTCTATTATTTGGTAGGTTTTCCTCGTCTTGTCCACGATTACTAGGTCAAGTTTTCTAGCTTAGATGGGGGTCATCATCATCATCATCATTATTATTATTATTATTATTATTATTATTATTATTATTATTATTATTATTATTATTATTATTATTATTGTTGTTGTTGTTGTTGCTGTTGTTGTTTTTGTTGTTGTTGTGGTGGTGGTGTGAAGTATTGTAATATATCATTTCTATCATTGAGTTTTGTTCGTTTTTACCTTTATCCTTTGTTGTTTTTATACTTTTGAAAAGATGGCCCCAACTGAAAGTTTTTATGAAATCAAATAAACATGAAGATGAATGTGAAACTAGTCAAATTTAAGAAAATTAATGGCTTCCCAATTCTGTACACGATATGATAAGAGAAATATAATCGTTTGGTGTCACCTTCGAAGAAAGTTGTTCAATCCTTCATCTTAAGACTAATTCCATAATACTGTGATTGTATCAGAATTGGCAATAGGTCGAATAACATTAAATGGCTTGTTAAACGATTAAGTATTTATCTGATGTAATTAAAAGGTGGCACTTTGGATGAGTGATCGACTGTTTACTGATATGTCAACGAATTGATTGCTATCAGACTAAGTGCTTTTGGCCCCAAGGTTCCTGGCGACCCAGGTGAGATGAACTTCTATGCCCTTTTAAGTATAGTATCATCTTATACATTTGCACTATACTATACTGGTTATCAAAAAGGAAAAAGACAAAGTGATACCAGCTCACCCAAACTATTTACAGCCTGCCTTGAGATGATCTTCTGGAACATGGACTGGGAAAATAAAGGAATCAAAATAGACGGCGAATACTTGACCAACCTTAGATTTGCAGACGACATCGTCCTTTTTGCAGAGAACCTATACGATCTCCAACTAATGGTAGACGATCTAAACAGAGAAAGCAAAAAAGTCGGCCTGCATATGAATTCAGTAAATCGAAAATCATGTTGAGAATAAGAACATAACTGTCAAGATAGAAAATGCAAAACTTCGCAAGGTAGACCACTACATCTACCTAGGACAACGAATCTCCATGAGATCCTTAAAAGAGGAGGAAATCAAGCGAAGAATCACTTTGGGATGGGAACCCTTCAGCAGAGCAAGCTCAACTTTCAAGAACCATATGATCCCAATAATCCTAAAAAGAAGAGTATACAACCAATGCATTCTCCCGATAGTCACTTATGGAGCAGAAACATGGAACCTAACCAAGAGACAGGCCAGCAAACTGAGAAGTGTGCAATGTGCGCATGAGAGAATCATGCTCAACTGTACATCGAGAGATCACAAGACAGCACAGTATATAAGGAAGGAAACAGATGTTCGTGACATCATAGAAACTATTAAAAAACTCAAATGGCAATGGGCAGGCCATGTTGCAAGAATGAAAGACAACATGGATCCCCAGAGATCACATAAGAAACCGAGGCCGACAGAACACAAGATGAAGAGATGAACTTGACAAATTCAGGAAATACTGGCTTCGCGATGCCCATGATAGGGAATTGTGGCGAATCCTGGGGAAGGTCTATGTCCAACGACGGGCGTTTGAAAGACTGATGATGATGATGATGATGATACTATATATCAATACTTCGAAGTACAATCCATTAATTTCAGTTCACTATGTCACAGAAATATCGTTTCGTTCAAAGTTTTCATAGATTAACAAGATAGTACATTCGTTGTATCCTCAGCGTATGGAGATTCTGAAAACAAATATTGTCATTTGCACAGACACCTGCATGGTTATTATTTTGAATTTTCGAAAATGCCATTATATTAAACACAAATATTGCACTGTGTCAATCTACAATATGATTAAAAAAATATGTTGAAATAGACAATTACCATGTTTTCTTGTTCAAGGGAACGAATGGGGGCATCATATGGGATCTGCCTAAAATTTTGTTCTTAGGTAATAGGTTTTTATTGATCGTAGTGTGCTAAAGGGATGCATGGATTTGATCACAAGATCCAAAAGCTCTTCAACCACACAAATACCAAGTGCTGTCCACTGGGGCATGGCACTTTTCATAAGACCAAAGTTGCCATAGACTCATGATTATCCCTTTGATGCAAAAGGCAGCCAGCTTTACAACTTCATCAAATATGTATATGTTCGGTGTGTGAATCATGTATACGGTTGCCGAAAGATTATCCTGAAGAATTTGAACGTGGTCAGAAAATGTACTGAAATTAACTCACAGAACGCAATAATGGGGACCTCGTTCTGTGAGCATTGGATAAGGAGCAACATAACGCCATATTCTTGCTAGGATAGAAGAAGCAAAAAATTAAGGTTTGTGGCCAATCAAACTAAAAGAATCAAGATAATTCTATGATCAGTTCATGAATCTGGCCAAACAGAATCGGTGCATTGATTAGAAGAATGCAGTCGATAATTAAGCGTTTAATTTGTTTTTCTCAGATTGATCCATCAATCTTTGTTGCAACGAATCGAAGCTCATACATTGCCTTAGAAATAAAAAAAAAAACCGAAAAACGATGAAACCCATCAAAATGCCGGATCATAAGTATATGAGGATCATATTGGTAAAGCAAAAAAATCTTCAGCACACTCTGAGAATCCCGAAATTGCCATATTCGAAGAAATGGGACAATCAGCTCATTCAAAGATCTTTGCCAACACTCAGATCATTGGTTCCTGGTATAGTTTTCGACGAAGTTATCCTGGCCTTTTATACTTGAAAGATTGGTTCGTTGAATCAGAAACGGAAGAAACGACAAGGCAAACATCATATTTTGTAACATATTGCTGACGATACAAATATTAAACTCATATCTAACTGGACGATTCCTAACTCTTGGAAAGACGAAAACTGATCTAACTGGATATCTTTACACAAGTACTACATTAGAATAACGCGATCGTTAATCATCACATCACCTTAAGGCCGAACAAGAAGAAACTGCATCATGCAATTTGAAGATGGTGAACATGAGAAGGTTGATACTGCTTAAGAGGAGCAGT
>OY735206.1:37976552-37989052 GCA_963457665.1 Thysanoteuthis rhombus
GGAATCGTTTTCCTACATCTTACGTAATCTCTAGTGCATAAAAAGTGGCCTATTTTGATGTCGTTTTTTCTAAAATACTCAGGGAAGTTTATAGCAGCGATTTTCTTGAGCCAAAAATTCGATTATACACACACACACACACACACACATATATATATTAACCCCTCTTCCATACGAATAGAGCACTGCTGGATTGGGAATTTATCTGTAAATAAATATATCGCTTAAATTCGGCCTTACTGACCATCCAGTTCCGTTGCTCAGAGGAAGGATATCGGCCTCTGAAGCGAAGGTTTCGATACCGGATGGGATAACGGAAAGTCTATAGCCACACTGAAGAGATGTAATATATCGAAAGAACTGTCCATGGATGACACAATATATATATATATATATATATATATATATATATATATATATATATATGTGTGTGTATATATATATATATATATATATATATATATATATATATATATATATATATATATATAAGGTTATGAAACTAAGTATTTAGTGATATTATCTTAATGTGGAATATCTGGTGAATACAACGGAGAGGTGAAAACATGCCAGCCAAACTATAACTTTGGTTACCTTGTCACTCTACAAAAACGTATCGTATCAAAATATCTATTGTCGTCAGCCGCTTGGCGTCCGTTGTATAATATAGGCCTTCCCCATTGTTACCGGACATGCACGTCGCGGATCAAGTACTTTCAGAGCTTGTCTACTTCATTCTAGTTTCTACCGATCGTAATTTAGCATGTGATCTCTGGAGATCCATGTTGTTAGTTGTGATTCGAGCTGTTGCTTTCAATTCTTGCAAAATGACGAGCCCTATCGTGATTTGAGTTTTCAGATGGTTTCCATGATTACTCCGATTTTTTGTGATCTTCCCATGTGATATTGAGCGTGATCTTCACTTTTGCATGCTGCATGGTTCTCAGTTTGAGGGTCGATCTCTAGGTTGAGTTCCATTGTCCAGTCAAGTAACTGTTGGGAGAGTGCATAAGACAGGTTCCATCAAAAGCTTGCCAACTTATAATGATTCTACGCTTGATTTTGTCTCTTTCTGAGGATACACCTTTATTTTTGTTAATCATTTTTCGAATCTTCTCGTCGATTGCTCTCCTCAATAGGTTCAATTGTAGACATTATCCGTGTGGATCAACTGTTTGGCTGCAGGAAGGAACTTCTCGTCGATGACTACCTTTGAATTCCGCTATGTTCCCAGCATCACCTCCTTCGAACTGTTTTCTTGTCCAGTCAGTGGTTCAAGTCTTTTGCGCAACAAATATTTGCGTTCAACGTTGTTGTGAATAATGAACTTCTCATCGACCATCATGATATTCTCAAAATGAATTTTTTTTTAGGTTTAATGAGTGCATCGCACACCTAGATACAAACATATGTGTACTCTTAGCTTTATTTGAAATGAAGTCAAACATCGAATGATATAAGCAAGTTCATGCAAATTATTTCCCGCATTCAATTCGTTTTTTGAGGGTTAAGTTGGCTATCTGCCACATTACACAACGTTGATTATTCTCATGTATTGATAGGCCTCTAACAACCTCAACTGTTCGACTAGAATGCGGAGCATGTGCCAGCGAGTTATGTTCCGTACATTAACTTTGCAATTAATTTTCGACTCGTTTAATCATCCACAGAACCTTTCCATAAACTACAACAATATTTTATAAGATTCGGGTCTTTAAAAAAAAAAGATTCTCAAAAGAATAAAAATATCATAGCGATAATGCTGACCATCTTCTTCCACTTTCAATGTTCGAATCAATAATCCGAATACACGTCTCTTTTGATGATATTTTGTTAATCAGAATAAACGCTACCATGGTCATCAAATTCCCAAACAGAACGAAACTTTTGGATAAAAAAATAAAAATGCAAGCTATGGCAGCCAGTACAATATAAGTAAGTGTGATATTTCGAATAAAGTTTGTTTAATTAGAACGCTCTTAATATCATACATTGAAAATTCAGAACTGACGCTTTAGCAAAGCTGATATATATATATATATATATATATATATATATATAGTAGAATGTGGATTCGCTACACAAACCAGCTCATGTTTCTGTCCTCCCCGGGCCTCATCAGGCGAATATATATATATATATATATATATATATATATATATATATATATATATATATATACGCAGAGAGACAGAGAGACAGAGAGAGAGAAAGATAGATCGATAAATTGATAGATATTTCACTTAGCTCAACCTGGCATTGTAGTAAAACTTTTAGTCACTCAAAACAGATTCTTCGATCGTATTTTTTCACTCGATAAGCAGTGATATCAGTTGTCCGTGTTGAAAAACCCACAATCACAATTTTTGTCAGTTTAGCCTAGTCATGTGTGGGCCACCAATCAATGATTGAATACAATAGTAATAAACTACTCGACCCTAATCATCTTCTAATTTTAAATTAATATGCAACCAATATATAGCGGTGGGCCTGCCACTGAGGGCTGATCTCTCTACAGCAATAATGATCTGGTAGTCGAGCTCTCTGACGATTTTCCCTGGCGGTAAATAAAACGATATCCAGAAAATATTACAGGAACAGGCTCCAAGTAACGCCAATACCAGTCACGATCATAGAGAAAAATATCCAAGCAATACTTGCGAAATACGTTTAACAGATTGCGACTGAACAACACAAGGCTGATCAAAATCGATCAGCGACGTTGCGGGCTAACAGAGGTCCTCATATATCTCAACAGAGAAGACAGCAAGTTGGCCTTACTTAGAGACACGGAAATATAATTATTTACACGCGCCAAAGGGGTTCCATGCTTGTTTCCTTCACAGAGCGTCTTCACATTACAGTTAACCTCGCACCTATATTTATCACTGTCACATCAGATTTTTGGTCAGTCTCCAGAAGTAACGGACAATTGACTCAATGTTCGCATTCTTCTGATCACTATCCGAAAAGAACATTCCATTTCTACAGAATAAATACGCAAATTATGATAATGCTTACAAGAACGATCTGGGTCATGAAAAGCAATTTCAACGTCTTGTATCTTGAAACTATCGTTAAGCATTACATGTCCTTTGAATGCCGTTGTTGAAAATTTATTTAAATTCAATTTTATCTTATCCAATCCAATTGTTGAATGCTTTGTGTCGATTTATATATGTGTCTGAAGACATTAGCATTAGGTTTACAAATTTTGTCACTACGTATATTCACTTGGTTACATGATTATTGCCATGTTATGTCTTCATACAGGAGATAGTCCTTTGATCGCGCTAGCCAAGGCTCTTTATGGTCGAGTCAACTTGCCGACTAGACTATATCTCCCTGGCGTGTGGGCTGTGCAAAGCAAGCTTTGTAGCCCTGTTCTCCTCAATTGACTCATCATCATCATCATCATCATCATCATCATCATCATCATCATCATCAATCTTTAATCATCTGATGTTAAACATAGACCTTTCCCAGGATCCGCCACATTTCTCTATCATGGGTGTCGCAGAGTCAGTATTTTCTGAATCCGTCTAGTTCCTCCCCCCATCTTGTGTTCTTTCGCCCTCGGTTCTGCGAGTGATCTCCGAGGATCCACGTTGTGAGTCACGATGTCTATCGGTTATCTACCATTTTGGCAACATGACCTATCCATTGCCATTCAAGTTTTTTTAATAGACTCCATGATGCCTCAGCTACATCTGCAGATCAACGGATAGAGAGACTGAAAGAGCGGGGACGCACCAATACATGGACAAACTCACTCTTTCTCTCTGTCAGTTTCTTCATCTCGTGCTTACAAGTAAATCGTTTTGCCCGTTACTTCTTACTTTAAACAATCTGCAATATTTTTAGATATCAATTTTGAATTCGCAAAGAATATACAAAAAAAAAAAAATTAAGTGTCTAGAACAAGAGATAAAACGAATGGGAAAAAAATCCTGTTTGTAAATCAAGTAACGAATACAAAACGAGAGTGCAACTTCTACTGTTGCTTTTGTTATTTCCCTTTCGGCTTAATCACCGAGTCGATTCTGGCGTCTAATCCATCGCAACAGTGGCGTGTCAGCTAAGACATCCGAACTTGTGTTCAATACTATCTAATGGAAAGCTGTTTGACTGGAGCTTGTAGAAACCTAGGCTGCGACGAAAAAAAAAAAACAACAACAAAAAACATTCTCTGGGGATTAATGATATCCGACACTCTTGGACTAGTCTCTGTAATCGGAAAAATCGGTGTCTACAAGCGATGTCTAGTCTGCATTCTTAAAATTCGTCTTCGTCGATTTGAGTAAAGAAGCTTCAATGAGAGCGTCCCAAAAAGAAGTGCATTATTTTTTGGATACACCCAGTCACACCTACGCATGCGCCAACACAGACTCAAGCAGACGCTTAGAGATACGCGTGCATCGACTCCGATTTACCATTATTCTAAGGCGTCTCGCTCTGGTGTAGTGTTTAGCGAGGTAGTCTTGCCGATCACTACTGCTTGAGAAATTGCAGAATGTGGGTTTCGTATATCGGTTCACACTACTCATTTAGTGAATAGTGAAGATCTTTCTTTTTTTTCTTGTTGCGGTATAAAAACAAAGTCAACTCAAGACATTATACCGTTGATTGACGATTTAATTCGTCTGAGTTAGTATTGGCTAACATTTTATATACTATCAAATCGTCATAAGCCAGGGCTCCTCACCATGGTTCAAATGCTACCTTGTTAGTCTAGCTTCATCGTTCCTATTGTAGTGACCTCAATCTTCAAATTTTGTTGAGCTTACACAATGGATGTCTTCCTGTGGTATAGTGTGCAAATGCACACATTGCAGTGCATATCTATAGCAGTAAGTTAATTTCTCTCTAGTTACTCCATAATCGTAGCCTTATGCCGGACTACGTTAAGCTTGATAGATACCAAAAGAATTGAATATTTTCAATATAAATGCTGAGGTGCCTTTATTAACGAAGACAATCTGTTCCATCAAATATCTTGTTAGATGAAGATTTGTCAAGTGAATAATCAAACTTAGGGGGATTAAATGATTCATTCCGAGTAAGAAGTATCAAAGCCTTAAAACATTTAAAACTATCTCGTAAATAATGTATAATATAGTAATTCTAAATTATGCATATATACAAATAAACACAAATAATGTTATAAATAAATGAATAATTTATCAATGAATCTTCATAAGTCCATTCGTCAATCGGTATGAGAAAAATCGCCTAGATACTAGATATAAATCCAGATAATTATAAATGAAGTATTTTTGATTTTGAATAATTATATGGGAAATTAGAAATTTTATTCCTGGCGAACTGAAAATATTTCGCAAGGAAATTCTTTTTACTATTCGAACCTCTCGCTGAATGAAATCCTTTTATAAACGTCCTTTGCTATAAGATATACCATCGTACATTGGAGTTCATTTGATGTATATATACGTCGCTGTGAAGTAAAGTTGTCAACGAATAGGAATTCATTCATTATTGCTACTGTTGTCATTTCGAATCTCATTGGATAGTCCCAAACTTCTGTGAGAATTATAACGTATAAGCTTGGTAAATATCCAAAGAGGGAACCTCCACGTGTCCGCAGCCTGAGGTGTTATTATGAGCTGGATTTTGATCTGAAATTTTTTTCCTGAATAATCTACCAAACCCTAAATAAAGTGCATTGACAAGGAAGAAGATTATGCAAAATGATATTTTTTGTTTAAAATGGAAATTTTTTTTTCCATATATGATTAGCCAACGGACTTATTTTTTATCTACAGGTACTGCAAAATACAGTTTATCTAGAAACATCCGTATTAAGTTGGTTAATGAGTACGACGAAGGGAACAAATGCAGTAAACATCCAAGTTAAAAGATGAAAGTATGGAAGAAGCGTCTTTTAATGCGTATTTTCCGATAAACCTTTTTGTGACTTTGGCAACCATCTTTACCGTATTGATTTTTATGAAGAAAAAGATCCAATACAATGCATAGTACTGCACAACATAAAATGATTAAAATACTAAAAAGAAAAAAAAAAAAAAATATATATATATATATATATATATACATATACATATATATATATATATATATATATATATATATATATATATATATATATATATATATATATATATATAATATATATATATGTATATATATATATATATATATATATATATATATATATATATATATATATATATACGTACACTCACTTTTTTGACGATGTAGTTTGGTGGCTCGTAATCATTATTGGCAGGTATCCAAAATCTAAACAAAAATCGATTATGGATACTCATGATTTCATAAATGAGATTTATTTTATAAAGAATTTCAAAATATTCGTCATCATAAAGAAAACGAAAGTTGATTTTCAATATTTTCATTAATGACTTTACACATAATTAGAATTGAATATTCATGAAACAGGTTCATTAAATCCGAAATTCGTTTTACTGGGGTCCGTTAAATCGAGGCTTTACTGTGCACAGATTTCAATTACAGTAACATAAAAAAGAAATACTATTTCTAAATAGTGAAAAGCTGTGTTTCACAAAAATCAACATAGAAAAAACTATCAATATATTTCAGGATAGATTTCCCGACCTGTCATCTTACAAAACAGTTGCCATTGAAGAATGTTTTCCTGATGTAAAAGGTCGTATGTGAATACAAAGGAACATGTCTTCGGTTAATGCCTCTATTTCATTAAGTCAGAAAAAATGCTCCAACTTTAAAAGTGTAATGTATTTACGATGTTAGCTTACATATGACGTACAAAAGAAAAAAAAAGCCTGCATCTTTATACTCTCCGTGTTTTATGCTAGGGAATATTTTGATTAAAGTCTTCTCTAGCCTTGGTTTTCTAAATTATTTCATTGAATTAAAAGGGAGAAAAAACAACAAGAATATTTCTATTACACCGTTCCCTAAATTACACGCAGTCCATTTCCTGTACTACAGATATATACAGAACGCCTAAAGTGGTGAATATTTCCCCTAAGTGGATGTTATTCGAGGGGAAAAGCATTCTATCATGTATCATTACTTTCAACTCTTTAACAGAGCATAGAATAAAGGTTTCCTTCGTTATCCGACAGTAGAGCGGTCCTATAAATAGTAAAGTTAATTACCATAAATTCATATGGAAAAAACATTCTTGAATATTTCCATGTAAGGCTCAGTCCTCAGAGAGAGAGAGAGAGAGAGAGAGAGAGAGAGAGAGAGAGAGAGAGAGAGAGAGAGAGAGAGAGAGAGAGAGAGAGAGAGAGAGAGAGAGAGAGAGAGAGAGAGAGAGAGAGAGAGGGAAGATGATGTGTGCAGCCTCAATATATACCCGCGGCAAAACAAATACTGACCGCTATTATTGGTTCAGCCTTTTTCTCATGAAATAGAAAGTTGTGTAAATCGAACTTCAAAAGCTATGGATGCCTGTACAATAGGCCTTATGTTTTATTCAAGTACCTGATTACTAGGCTCATAGTAATGCTGTGGTCATGTCTTATTCAACATTTAACCTGTCGGCTCTTGTAACTAACGTTAATATATCAGATCAAAAAGTACATGATACTGTAACCTATTTATATAATATCCGGCTCTTCATCTGATAAAATTGTGTATTATTATTATTATTATTATTATTATTATTATTATTATTATTATTATTATTATTATTATTATCGTTATTATTATTATTATTATTATTTTTATCATTATGATCTGTTCCTTATACATCGTTTTTCTCTGTTGTTGAGTCTTGCTGCTTTTACGATTGAGATATGAATTCTTTTTATAGTCCCACGGAGCAAACGTTGAGAAAATCCAACAAAACAGAATGTAATTGCCATCAAATGGAGAGGATGAGTTTGCATGTATGTAGGTGTGCGTGTTGATAAATAAAAACAAAAAAAAAACGCGGTAGTAAAGAGACAACATATAATTTTACAGCCACGCCTTCCTAAAACGAGTTTAGCAACTTCAAAAAGGTCCGTTTTGTTTTAGTGTACAAACAAAAGTCTCTACCTAGTTGCTGATAGGAGGAAGATAATTACACCTTTTCACTTAGCATCGATATTGCCAGTTCTTAATTTGGATGCCACTCACTGGGTTCCGACTGCTGATGCCCGTTGAATCATTTTTTGAGGGGGCTAACTTAGTAGTAATTAACCTACATTACTAATCATCTATGACAGAAATAACGAATCCCAAATCGGTATAAACATCTCTCTCTCTCTCTCTCTCTCTCTATATATATATATATATATTTATATATATGTATGTATGTATATATGTGTATATATTTATATACATACATATGTATGTGTGTGTGTATGTGTGTGTGTGTGCGTATGCATGTGCATATATATAAGAAATGGACATATTTGGTCCGACATGATTCGATTCCTGCAACAACCCCATTTTCATTAATTGTTTATTCTATTTATGCTGTCTTAATTGAGTGATATATTAACTGTGTAACGACGGTAGATCATTTCAAATAGATTTCAATATAATACAACGCAATTAATAATTCGCATATATGTGTGTGTGTGTGTGTGTGTGTGTGTGTGTCTGTGCGTGTGTGTGTGTGTAAATTGGTGGTAATTTCACAACTGAAAAATGAAAAAAAAATTAAGACAAGGGTTACATCTCAAGAATTTTTCATTATCACGTGGATAAGCTCTTATGCATTTCTTTGGTTCCGCAGACTTTTCCCCCAAAACAGATGCAGTGGTTATAGAAGTCTGTTCACACGTTTGTGTGTAGAAGATGAAATGTGGAAACAAAGTTGTTTTAGAGGGGGTGTGGAGGTCACCCTCATATATAACCCAAAAGTGATGGGCATTTTCAAATCGAAAACACTTCAAATACAGTAGTTTTTAAACAAAATCATATAAAGACAACTCTACATCATGAGCTTTCAAGGTATAGATTAACACCTGCCAGCCCCTTTAAGATATGGTACGAATACACACTGACACATCCCCTGAGAAAACACTCATACACAGACACACTTGCACGCACACACATGCACATCAAGTTCCGAGTACCAAACGACTGAGAAGATTATAACAACACATCAAACTCCATTCCTCCCCATATATTTCAATTATTATTCCTTAAATGCCAGGTATCACTTCTCCTTTCTCATTTGACTCCTCCTCACACTGACCTCCTTTATTTTGTCCAACTTCTCATTGACACCGATACAAACTCCCCATTTCTCTTATTCTCAGCAACCAGAAAATACACGACCCTGTAGCCTTGTCTCCTCATTTGATACCTTGCACTCAAAGAGGATCAAAGTACATGAATGTTCATCCACGTGATAATACCAAAGAGATGTAACGCTTGTCTTACACCTAAACTTTCTTCCATCCTCTTATATTCAAAGTACCACCCCTCCTTTGTCGGATTACCTTTCTTTCACTCTCTCTCCCTCTCTCTCTCTCTCACACACGCACACTCACAAGCACACACACATACACATATATATATGTAAGTGGTCCCTGTTTCGTAAAGTAAATAATCTGAAGTATGAGATAATATCCAAATGTAATGTATTATCATGATACTCTTGATATCATAACTAGCAATTTTTATGAAATTAACGATATATATACGTAAAATGCAACTGGCAGGGTATGTTATGTATGGTAATAGAATTGTTTTAGTTTTCAAAATACCCCAAACAGTTACATTGTAAACAACTGTTGATTGCAACAAAAGAAAAGAATATATATTGTACCACAATGACAAAGTATATGTAAAGCAAAACAAAAAATAACAATAAAAAAAATTACGTAAATTACATTATCAGATAAAGGGAAATAAGTGACTATCATTTTTAGTGTAAAGCTTTCTAGACTATATATATATATATATATATATATATATATATATATATATATATATATATATATATATACTTGATGAATTGAAGTATGACAATCAAATTAAAGCAATAATATAACTAAACGAAAATCAGTTTAGTGTATGAAATATTGCCAAATGTAAATTTGTACTTGCGTAGAGGATAATTTATATGTTGAAGGCAACACAAATAATATTGAAGATCTTGGAAGTGGTTGCATAGTGACTTGTGCTGCAAAAGAGATATGACCTTACTGCACATGCCTGAACAGACACTTTCTCATTAGGTAAATAAGTTGACAGTGACATTGTGTATAATGTGATCATTGGATTCACATTGACAAATCCTGCCAATTATTTACGACTGACGCAGTTTTTTGTTGTTGTTAATATTGCATCATGTATGCTTTTCAGTCACCAATACCCAGAGCACACACAGTACACAAAGAGAAAGAATGCAGTCAATAGCAAAACTACCTGAGAAGTTGAAGGGGTTGCTGCAATAATGTGTGAGTTCTAAAAGGGAGTATTTGAAATGGACTAGGCTGGCTATTCTTCTGTTTCTATCAAATGGCTGGATACTTTTCAGACTGGTTCTCATACGTCTACGTTTGCTTATATGTTATGTTATGTGAGCCTAGTTTTAGTTATGTCAATTTAACTGACATTCTATATTTATACATTTTGTATCTCTGCGTAAGTATCCCTACACGCACTTACAAGGGAAACATTTTTAGGAAGACCACTACAACCCCCAGTGTACATATAATTTCGTTTATATGTATACATGTGTGTGTACGCATGTGTGTGTGTGTGAGTGTGTGTGTTTGTGTGTGTGTGAAGCATGTTTGTTTTGGCGCCTGCATACAAGCCAGCCCGAGTAAATTGAATTATCTCTAATTTCGCATATACGGTTCACTCGCACATCTACTGAATCATTCCTGTCTGTCTTCACGACCGCTCAGGAACTGTGCGGCTTTATATTTCTTGCCAGTGTTTTGGCATAAGATCTGGACATTACAAAATAAGTCCCCGGGCGATCGTGATTGGAACTGATTATAGTGCACTTTTGAACTTATATCCCCAATTTTTATATACACCAAGCATTTATATAACTTTACCAGCATTGATGATTCAAGTAAACCCCATACGTATGCACACAAATACAAACACACACACACACACACACACATATATATATATATATATATATATATATATATATATATACACACACACACATATATATATATATATATATATATATATATATATATATATATGTGTGTGTGTGTGTATGTGAGTGTGTGTGTGTGTTTATGTGTGTGGGCGAGTGTGAATGTGTGAGTCTGTATTTGAGAAGCAAAATATGTTTGATTAAAAGAAACAAACAAGGAACGACGTTTCAACGAAAATACGAAATGTCCAAGATCTCTCTCTCTCTCTCTCCCCCCTCTCTCTCTCTCTCATACGCACACACTTCACCGTTATTCGTCATCAATGATACCACTGAGACGTGTTTTGAGAAAACGTAATGGAGGATATAGATTCAACATTCACAGAAAGAACTGAGTCACCTTTTGTAGATGGAAAACCAAAAACAAAAACAAAAAAATTAGATCCAACTGAATGACCTATTTCGAAAGAATGATTGCACGGGGAGTTTCTAGTGTAAGGTATTCTGGATGTTTCTTGAGTTGAGCAAGAGGAACACTGATTAGGAGTGATAAAATAACATGGAAGTTGATGTCCTGGCATAAAACCTCAGACCCAAGGGATTCTGTTGATAGATAATACGGGAAAAGGAAAGAACAAAAGGGTAGTCAGGATTGTAAAAGGTGCCCCTCATGCTAGCAGAAGACTTGAAAACTAAACAAAAAAATTATGGAATATCACTCGCAAGAGAAAAGAATTGCAATAGAGTTAACAGAAGGTAGAATAAAGAAGCAGGAAAATCCCAAACGAGAAACCAAAAATATAGGAGCAATGACATCAGTCCGACGATGCATCCAACATCCACCTGTCATTACTACAATGCAATGAATATTTTACTTACACTTTTCTGTGACAGGCAGAGAGGATTACCGAAGAACTAATTTCCCAAAGAAACAGTGACTGAGTGGATAGCTTTATTTCTCGATATTTTCATGACATCAACGGAGATCTTTTTTTGAATTTTCTGAATGATGTAATTCCAGGTGTCCATGAAGTCAGGGTCCAGTTGCTTGTAATTGTAATTTCATAGAAAAATTCTTTTATGAATCAAACTTCTTTAACATTACGTAATATGTTGAAAAAAAACTTATTCAGTTTTATTCTCCAACGAAAAGAACGGTGAGAATGCAGGGCTGAAAAGATGTTTTTACCATGTGCTCAAAATCGACCTTTTTGGGACGTATGGATTGACAGACCGACCGACTGACTGACCGACCGATAGTAGATTGTTTTTGTTTTAGCTACCTACGCAAGGAATTTGATAGAGATCGAAAATTTGGAATTATATCTTGACTTAGAGGAAGAACCAAAAAGCATTGTAGAGATAACGAGACAATCCAGGTCCGGGCAGAGAGTTTGGAAGAAGAGTGGGCCTTCAAATGAACTTTGGACCACACAGACAA
>OY735206.1:37994052-37996552 GCA_963457665.1 Thysanoteuthis rhombus
CTATGAGGATTTTGTTTGGTCTTCAAACGAAGATTATAGATGTATTTCTGGTAGTCTAAAAAAGAAAATTATGGATATATTTGAATCCCAACTTGGTTTTTGTGTCTTTTGTACATCCCTTGCTGCACTGCGGTGCTGCAAATACGATACATTGTCGAAATATGTCTTTGGGCCCATATCTTAGAATCATGGCTGAAAGAAAGATGCTCTTTTAGCAACACTGCTGGGATGCCATGTTAATATAACTGTTTTGTCTTTTGCTTTTATATATATATATATATATATATATATATATATATATATTATATATATATATATATATATATATATATATATATATATATATATATATATATATATACACCACACATACATATATACACACATATATATATATACATACATACATACATACATATATATATATATATATATATATATATATATATATATATCTGTGTGTGTGAGTAGAACATAAGTAGTACATATATATATATATATATATATATATATATATATATATATATATATATACTACTTCATCTAAAATAAATTTGATAGATAACTCAGATAAAAATGTAGTTCACTGGGAAATTTAAAACTTCCAACCATTCATATGGAGTAAACACATTATAATATGATTATAATTTTTCATTCATTTTATTATTACACATTTATTATATCGTCGATATCTCAAATACCAGTGATAATGAAAATTATATAAATACTTTAATTACTTTTTTGATTAACAAAATATGATAGTATAATATTTAGTAGAATTTTATCTAATAGTAAAATAGAATTAATATCTAATCATTTCTCCAATATATATAACTATAATTCAAAATTGAAAATTAACACGATACTTTATAAACTTTATCTCCTATCAGTGATAAAATTTTAATCTTTGGAATGTCAGAATTATGTCAGGAGAATGACAAAAAAAAAAAAATAATTTGTTGGGAATAAGTTTGTCATCCTCTCTACGATATCTTTCCTCATTCTTTTCACAAATGAAACAGAGCGATAAAATCTATTTTGTTTCATTTCAAATACTGCATCTCAACGGAAATTTTAGAAGGGACAAGATCAAAACTAAAAATAATCTGGCAAGTCTTAATACGAAGGGTAAAAGAAATGGGAAGATGGCAGCCGGATTGCTTCAAGATCTTTTGCTTCTCAATGTGGATATGGCTACGATCCAGGAGACACTCTTTGTTTGCGCAGCTGATTAGCGTGTGCTGGCCACCGACTGTGTCGTCTATTCAACATACAGTGATCACACTTCCAGAGGCGTCTCCTTGGCGGTAAATCGTTCCGTAGACGCGAGGGTCGACGTTGTTTATGCCGGCGCGGTACGTAGGTTAATAGTGGCTGATCTTGCCATGAGCAGTGGCAAGTTCAAGGCGCAGTCCGATCGAATCAGTCCCTGAACAGGACATGGTCGATAGATATCGTGTGGATCAACCACGCCGGGGAAAGTGGACGTGGACTCATAATGCGCCTTCTTGACAGGATAATCGTTGCCTGGATAGAATGTTAGTGATAAGAGTCAACGTAGATTTCTCAACCTACCCCACGTTCCACTGGTTAGGGCATTAAGACCACAAATTGGTGATGGCTCGGATTCAGTTTGATAAAATGCCTTGTCCGGCTAGCTACTAGATGTTCAATGTTTCCTTACTGGAAAGAAGAGACTTTCGGAAGCAGCAAGGAGGTTCGATCCAGCAGGAACTAGTAGACAAGGTTACGGGCTATATGTGGTGGTCTAACTTTAAACATAAGATTTTTCTTTCAAATACAGCCAACAAATAGCCCTTAATGAGGCTAAGACGGAAGCGTGACTAGCAGATAATTTGAACCGAGTTATGATAGGAAGGACTATCCAACCATAAAAATAGCAGCAGTAATCAGCTAGCCAGCACTACCAAATACTAAGGTAGCCCCAAATGGTGAGGCTTAGGTTAGAGAAGGTATCCAACTAAGCCATGAAACTTGATGCAAATGTGCCTCCATAGCCGAATCGATATATTCGTTGTCTAAATACACTGGACGCGTGCATCCACCGGTCATCTGCGAAAGTCTCCGGTAGCATCTCCGGGATCGCTTTAATAAGGAGCTTAGATTTTGTGAGCAGATGTCTGGTAGTTATTTAGTCGACTTTCCCTGACTTGAGTCCAAAGTGCAAAGTCCACGCTGCACTGAAGTAGGACGGTTACCACAAGTTGCAGGGGCTAGATGTTTACATCCCTCTTGACAGTGATGTTTAACCATTGGCTCGACAAGTGTGTGAAGATCAACCCTAGACAATTTGAATACGATTTGCACGGTCATTGAGGGATAGAGAGACGACACTGGAGTCACTTTTATCAATTCAAATCAGTCCAAGGTGTCCAACGGGTTAGACCACCAGTTCTTGGCAGACCATCGGATTTAAAATGTACTAACCCCTCTTAGCAATCCTCAGTGCTGTGGTTCAGGTGAATGGAAAGCAATCAGT
>OY735206.1:38001552-38006552 GCA_963457665.1 Thysanoteuthis rhombus
ACGAGCCAAATTTTTAAAATATACGACATAGGCTGATGAATGTTATTGTAGACAGAGGGAAAATAGTAATACTTAAGTAAGACACGGATCTTATATGCTTGGCGCAGAGCCACTACTCTTTTTGTATAATAAATCATTTGCATAAGTATAATCGATATTCATGATCATCTTTAGATTGATACATAATATTATCAGTGAGTTTCCTGGGTCGACTACATCAATAATAGAAGTTTCGAGTTATAAAATCAAATTAACCCAAACAACTTGACAAAATCTTCCATCCATTTTTAGCTTCTCTTCCCCTTTCCCCATTCTCATTGTAATCTCATCATCAATTTCCTCCACAGTATGTGGTGCTCCCACGTGGAATCTAGTGACTGTTGGTCTCCCACGTCCAACTACCTTGTCCCCCATCTTTTGAGAATTGTTAGCTCTCCCCTCGCAAGGATCTGTGTGATTGTACCAAGCATTGCTATGATTATAAGTACAGTTATTAACATAATATCCAATTGTATTTTCCGAATTCCCGGCAAATGTCCTTCTAATTTTCAGGCCTACCATTGTTTAATTTCATTTGGTGAAATAAACGATGTATACATCTTAGATTTCATGGGACTTGTTTATGATAACGAACATCTACTCCCCATACATTTCAATTTCACAACAGCAAACTATCTTAAATTTTTCTATTCCCATTGGAGAGGTTTTGGTCTGTGTTAATGCCGTCATTTTTCAGAGTCAATTTCAGGTGAATTGCAAACTTCGCGATATGTCACTCTTCCAACCCAGTCTAGTCCATTCTTATTGTACGAACCGGCTACATACAGTTATATCTATAAATCTATCTGTGTCTCTTTGAATGTGACATTCGAATTTTTCCATAATTGGTCCGTCATATTTTTTTATACATTCACTTCTGTTTCTGTCCTGGGTTCAAAAGGAGGAATTATCACAATCAATAATAACCCTATAGGAATAGTTCAAACATCGTGATTAGTAAGTTTTCGGAGATATATCCTCAGGCCTCAACGAATCTATGTTATTTGCTGGAGGCACAGATATCCTGATGGTTCACGTTACGGAGAATAAATTCGAAGAGCAAGGTTTAATTCCTGTTGAGACAGTATCCGTCCACTTGGCATTAATGCCCTTGGTTAGAGCGTGAACTAATTTCCTCTCCCCACAGCCATGGCTTAATAGAACAGAAGACTGAGCTATGTCGGCCTGGTTGAAAATCATTCTTGAGGCAGACAGCTCTGATTCCAATCAATCACCCTATGTCTTGCCACTGGGCCAGGCAAATTGATGAAATAGTGAGTCTGACAACGTTTGCAACTCTCTTTCACTTTAATACAAGTCCGGTGCAAGTCATTGCTTTAAACACCACAGCTGATTCACCGTTCAGATCTAAAGCCATGATCATCTTAGCTCAAGTATGATGTACATGTTAGCTATCGTATTTGTTCACCATCCAGAAATTTCAAACCAAATTTCAACTGGATCCACAGTGATAGATGCTTAAAATTTTACTGTCCCTGCTGAGAGATACCTTTTGTTTAATACTACTTAGATAATTAACCTTTAGGATTTTGTGTTTGCTTTTCCTGCTTAATCAGAATATATGATGTTCACCAACTGATCTATGCTTTAGAACCACGTGACCATTAGATAACATAAATTCAGTGAACCAAGGATTTTACCTAGTTGGCAAACGCTACAATTGCTTGGTGAATAAAAGCGTTGGTTAATTTCCTCATGTGAAATTTTCCTCCACTCAAACTACAAAATGAAATCAATTGAAGGATTTAGCTGGTTCAAAATTCTTACAAAGTTCCCTAATAATGCAGGTAGCTGACAAACAATGGTGTGTATAATAGCTGAAGATTTGTAAGTCTAAGGACGGATATGATATTGTTGATAATTTTGAGAACGGTCCTCAAAATTTAATAAGATTTTCGGGCATATAAACATTTTTTTTGTTTGCAATGTTCATGTAACGTTTCTGTCGAATCATTCAACAGCATTATCAATGTGCAATAGCGGAAGAAAGTTTTGTTTCCTGGCCTCTCTCTCTGATTGTATAAAGGAAAAATGGTATCAAATAGGACTTTTGAAGATTAGCAGCAACATTTGTAAGATAACTTATTCTTTTTTCTAATAAACTGTGCAAACCAACTTATTCCATATCAATCAATATGCCAGTATCAATCAGAGTGGATAATACGACATTATTCTGAATAAATGAATGAATGACATTTACTCTCAATACATTTCGTGTGAGTTGTTATTTCAGGCCATTTTCTTCCCCTTTACAACTGATTTTTAAGACCATACCATAGTAATTTAGGTAATAATTCTTTCTTTTTTAACCCATGAATTTCCCATTGAGTAAATCTTTTACATTTTTGGCTTTTATAATTCATCATTTGTTACTATTTAACAACTTTGTCGAAGTTTGTATCACGATTTTCCATTCATCACTCCACCATGTCTTCTACGCTAATTCTCTGATAGTCGGGTCAACATGCATTGTAATACTGAAAGTCTTTTGTATTATTTTCAAATCCTGTGACAATTAATAACGTCAGATTAGTTGAGTTCGGCTTCATATATATTCATTATTGACATCTTCTCCTATCCAAAGTTTGCAGATCTTCTCATATACAAATTCAGAAGTGCCTAGACTATTTTTAATTGAATATCATGGATTCAAATATTTAGATAACTGTTCTGCTGTTCGTAACCGTGCTATAAATTTACCATGACCTTTATTTCTTTTGTTATGTACATTATCCCATATCTAACTGAATCTAATTCAAGTATTCTAACTTACATGCAGACACCTTTTCAAATTCAATGTCTGTATGATTTCACTGGGAGTCAATCCGTATCTTGCCAGTGACTTGACTTAATCCCAACTAATCAAAGTTAGAATTTTACAATACGTTTATGGCGCTTACACAAACATTAGTGGTGGATTGATCTTCTGAGACAAGGGCCAAAATGAACATGCACACTCTTTTATACTCATGTTACGCATTTTCATAACAGTTGGAGACGTCACTTATTTATGTTTGTGTCAGGGCTATACTGCTAGACACTACACGTGTATATTTGTTCTTCGTATCACGTAGTCCAAGCGGCAAGAACGGTAAATCAGACAGTATTTGCCAACGAATACCACGGTGTGTGCTCGTGTAGGCTCGAAGAGAACAAAGCCAGAAGAAAATCTCCCGCCTAACAAGACAACGGAATGAAATCGACGTAAACTCGGCAGGGAAAATACTTTGGCGGCTCATGTGGGAATCCCAGTAATCCAAGTCGGCAGAATCCCTCTTTGGCTTTGCTGGTCTAGTCGAAAGGGGATCAGTGTAATAGATTTGACATCAGTTTGCCTTTAAACGCTGCCAGAAGGTTGTCAAGGTTGACACTCAACTGCTGTCAGGTGGTTTCACTTCCTTGGTAGGAGGAGTTTCATATACTAGTTGCCTGCGATGGTTAGAGAGCCCAGTCTGCCCTGAAATGTAACCAAAGTTTGGGTGAGAACTGATGGATACATCCCTTTCAAAAAAGTATCAACGCACATTAAACCAAAACTTTCCCATTTGGAGTTTGAACTCTGTTCACCGATTTCATTTGACTTCCTCTCACCTGCTATGCAAGGTGTACAATTCTGAAAAAAAAGAAAAGAAACAATTATACTAGAGAACAAACTATACCACGTATACATACCTGTATGAACGGGATCCAAACACATACACACACACACACGCACACACACACATATATATAAATATATATATATATATATATATATATATATATATATATATATATATATATATATATATATATATATATATCACCAAATCTTACATCTACAAGCTATATATTGAAATCATTGCTTGACATATTGATATAAGTGTTCTGCTTTTAAATCCCCGAAACAGATACACCGTGAAGAACTGATCACCCCAACAATAAAAGTTTACACATAGTACTATAAATCAAATTCTGTTTTACATATAAAAATATTAAAAAATTACATGAATTACATCAACAGATATTGTGAAATAATTGACTGAAATCACAGGAAATTATGGAAAAACGTTTCCTTTATATATTTAGTGTTTAAAGATGTAATGCTCTCTAGACTGAATCTTTCTCTTTCTCTCTTTTCTTTTTTCCCCTCTCTCTCTCTCTCTCTCTCTCTCTCTCTCTCTCTCTCTATATATATATATATATATATATATATATATATGTATATATACACGTGTGTGCGCAGTATCATTTGTATATCTAAGATTGTTAAAATGATCAAGTCCGGTTAGTATGCGAAATAACATTTTGTGACCCCTTTTCTTTCATAGGAATCATAAAAGCACAAAAGGTTGTTGAATTGATCGGCCTAAAGAGAGTGGCAGTAACAATAGCAGCAACGTAAAGAAGTAGTTTAGTTGTCCGAACCAAGCTTGAAATATGAATCACGTCTATTCTACAATTCATCAAGGGGAAAAACTAATACGCACAGTTCAGGTTGACCTGGGTCGTAAACATTAAGCTACAATTATGACAATAGTCAAAAAAAAAATTCGTTTTGATAAAAGCATATGATATAGAGAGCCGAAATTTACTTAAGAATGGAGTACAATATCTTGATAGAGTCATTATAGTCACCAGCCAGAGAGAAAAAACAAAAAAAAAACAAAGAACATCCAATTATTACGCAGGATAAAGCACAGAAAAGAACCTTTGGCAATTAAAATTGGGGACAGACATTTTGCGTTTTTTGCACGGTCATCTCAGAGGTTCTAGGGCGTTTAGGCCTGGAGGTTCATGAGCCATTTCTTTCATCAACCTGCAGTTTATTGCTGGACATAAATTTCGAATTTAAGTTACAGCAGCAATTTAAATTATGGCTTATTGAAACCCTTTGAGTGCGTGTGAAATGTCATTTCAAAAATATAATCCTACCAAGGAGAGTTTCTTTAATTCTTCCA
>OY735206.1:38011552-38041552 GCA_963457665.1 Thysanoteuthis rhombus
TTTGTCAGACTAGTATCCATCAATCTATCTATCTCATTCTGTTCGATTTATCTATTATTAAAGCAATCCTAGAACGGTGACTTTTTTTTCAAATGTTTTAATCGGACAGGCACGTTTAGTGCTCCGCCGATAATACGACGACATTGTTCTTGTAATAATTTCCGTAAAACCCGACTAATTTTAATAAAATGTATGTTCTCTTGCAGATCCTTTATTGTAAGTGACTTTTTCAATCAAACGCACTAACAAAAATAGCTAAAAAAACAAAACAAAACAGAAAAACGACAAAAACGCAACGTATAAATTTGTACCTCAGATTTTGGATAATGCAAAATATGTCTAAGCCGTTGAAGTGAACTACACAGGACTTTCCAGGACTAGTTCGACACATTCCCGGGTAGAATCACTTGCGTTAGTTTTTGTGTGTGTTATTCAAAGGCGCAACTGTCAGCCTCGTTTTCAACGGGACTATTCCAGTCTTTTCTTTCCTGCTGAGTTTTATTCATATGTATGATAAACACGAAAAGTCTTGCTTGAAAAACGTTTTACCAACCTGGTATATTATTTTTTCACTTCGGCAGATGTGTGTCTAGTTAATACTGTATTGTGCAGTTGATGATAACGCAGTCTATGTGATAAACTGGAATAAGTAGTATGCAGACAAAATTTCAAGCAGCACTTGTCAGAACCTTTTCTTGGAAGAGAATGTAAATGAAAACGTGTCTGGAGCTGGTTGCTACACTAGAAGCTGGGCTACTTGGTACGTTGTATTTGTATGCAACTGCAGCAGATACAGAAAGTAGACCGCTACATCGGCCTAAGAAAACAAATCCTCAGAATAAAAGGAATCAGACAAAGAATCACATTAGGTTGGCAACATTCGGTAGAGGAAGCTCAACCTTCAAAAACAAGGAAAATCCCAATAGTCCGAAAAAGAACCTAACCTAAAGTCTGAGAAGCATGCAACGTGAACCTGAAAGAATCATACTTAACATCACAAAGAGAGAACACTAGGCTGCACAATATATAAGAGGAAAAAAAAACATGTGTCCAAGATATCATGGAATATATTGAAAAACTCGAGTGGCAATGGTCTGGTGATTTTGCAAGAAGGCCAGACAACCGAGGGACATCATAATCGACAACATTGATCTCAAGACATCACATGAAAAACCGAGGCTGGTAGAATGTAAAGGAGCAAAACGAACTAAAGAAAACTCAGAAAGTACGGGCACCGCAATGCACATGATAGAAAGATGGGGCAAATCCTGGGGAGGGTTTATGTCCAACAACAGACATGATGATGATGATGATGATGATGATGATGATGCAAAAAGAAAACAAAAAAGCTTGCAGAATAACAAAAGTAACTACAAACAAGTCATTGGTGTCGTCATTTTTCTTCTTGTTCTTCTCCCAATCTTACACCCTTTTGAAGAGCATCATTGACATCCACTCACGAATGATTCCACCTACGTAACCATTCCTGATAATCATATTTTTATGATCAAATATATTCTTCCACCTTGTTTCAAATTTCTATATTTCTCGATTATAGCAAAATATTAATCACATATATACCTAATGACAAGAGAACTAATTCGCGCAATAAGATTGTACCAACAATCTGCATTGGTGGAGTAGATTGGTACACCTCCTTCCGAAAGGTCAAATGATCATATGATGAATTGAAAAATTGTTCATGGTTAACTAGTTCAGAAGAAGTCTTTTTTTCATAGTAACCCTTGGTTATAGTCATGATTTTAGTTAATTGATTCCACAGGAAGTTACGGCCATCTAGGTGAAAAATGAAACAACTCACACCGGTATCCCTTACACATAGATTGGCTCCGCCAATATATTTCTCTAAAAAAAATTCTCTACTCTGAAAATCAATTACAAGAGTTCAAGTATTAGGAATGGGGGAAAAATCAAAAGTCAGGCTCAAATGATTTTTACGTAAAAAAAAAAAAATGCCCAAAGAATATTATTTCAAATACGGGTTCTCCGATACTAATTTGGATAGTGTGTATTCTGTAATCGAGAGATTGCTGATTTGAATCCACCAAGGGACGATTTTTTAAAAGCAATATCAATTATAGTTGGTTACATTATGTTTACATATTAATATTGCAGACAACGGAACCAATAAAAAATATGCTTACCAGCACTGCGTTAATATAATTGTAAAAACCTAAAACACATTAAGCAAGAATATCATAACAAAACAGACAAGAGAATATTAATGCCGTGGCAAAATGAAACAATCTTTTACAAAATTGAGTCACATGTAGGCGCACGCCACTATAAATAGCTATTTTGTGCCACTGCATTAGTATTTTTCGTTTATTTTACGTTGAAATATTATTGTTCAGTATTTTCTTAAGTTTTTACATTTATATTAACAGATCATGCCGGTTGGCATTTTTACTTGTACAAAATAGCTATGTATGTTGTAAACAGGTCAAATGGTAAGTTGCATGAACTTTGAATAATATTCCTGAAAAGGATAAAAATATGACAGTCACGTTCGCTCTTTGCTTAAATAGTAGAAGGCGGACTTCTCACATACGAGGCTAAGAGAAAATAAAGAAAGGGAGTATTAAACGTACATCAGTGATACATTGTAAGAACAAACAAGTAAAAAAGATAAAACTTATTCAAGATGTGAGTTAAGGAAACTATTCAAAAGTGAGGAAAGAATTGAAAGTGAATAAATATTCAGGAGATTTAAAGAGAGGAAAGGTGATTGATTGACAGTAGATCTGGAATAAAGGATAGAACGAAAGGTGGGGAAAATGAGCATATATGGAAGCTGAGGTACGGGAAAGAATCAAAAGATGAAAAACCAAAACGTAGACAGTGATTAGAAGCGCCATCTTTTTATCAGACGAACTAAAGCTAACACAAAAGAAGGCGAGACGGAGAAAGTAGACAGTTAGAAAGGGGACTGTGGATATGCAGATATGTTGAGGAAAGAGAAAAAGAATGAAATAATGAGTAAGTAGCAGAAAATATGTTATAGTGGCACGTTTGCGCTCACATATTACAAAGGGAAGAAAAAACGAAAAAAGTGAAATGAAGGAAACGCAGGAGAGAAGATAGATGGAACAAAGAGAGAAACGAACGGAGGAAGAGGGGTCTAATAACAAAGGAAAGGGAAACGATAGAAAGAATGAAAAATGGCCCAAAGGGTGAAATTGAAAATGAAATTGATGAGAGAAAAAGGAAGGGGGAACACTGAAAGAAGGAAAGAAAGAATAGGTGAAAAAATGAAATGAAAAAAAACAAAAAAACAATAGGAGGATAAAGGAAGAAAGAGGTGGAAAATGAAGAAGAAACAATGCTGTACCAAGAGGAAAATTCAAGGAAAAGAGGAATGAACAACAGAGAGAGAGAGAGAGAGAGAGAGAGAGAGAAAGAGAGAGAGAGAGAGAGAGAGAGAGAGAGAGAGAGAGAGAGAGAGCTACAGAAAAAACAGAAAGTAATGAATGAAAGGTCGGAGAGAGGGAAACAATGAAAGAAAAGTAAGACAGACATGAATGGTTGGATATAAAGTAAGAAAAATGAACGATAAAAAAATAAGAAAAAAGAGATTGAAGGAATGGAGAAATGACGTAAGTGTAGGGAATGATAGAATGAAAGTAGGGAACGGAGAAAGAAAAATAAAAAGAAAGAAGGTAAAAAAAAAAGAAAGGAAGAAAGATATAAGAAAAGAAAGAGAAGAGGGGAGGAAAGTGAGAATGGCAATAGAAAAAAGAGAAATCAAAGTGAACTGAAAAATAAAGGTATAAATGATGAAAGAAAGAAAAAGAGAAAATAAAGAGGGTGTGTATGTGTGTGTGAGTGGAGGGGAAAGTTTCATAGATGGCTTGATTCCAGGCATAACAGTAGGAGAGATCGATCAATTGGAGAATTAATACGTCATAACAAAAGCGTGTAAGCCCAGTGGCTTGTCAGGCGGGCAGTAAGCCGATAAATACACAGAGCCTAAGTCAACTCGCGTTTGTCATACTTTCTTCTATTATGATTCGACTTGGGAAGCGTGCAAGATGTCACTTTTGGCGCACTTACTTTATTTAATTATACACACAGTTTATTTTCTCAGAAGTCGCTTCTGACAAGACAAGCAAGTACGAGTTATTCCCCCTTCTCACTCAGGACAACCATCTATCCGATTGCTCCTTCCCACACTCTCGCTTTGTACATCTCTCTTTCTATCCATCTTTCTATTTATCTTATTTGTTCAATATTTACCTACGTTAACTTCGTACTGTACCAGATCAGTAAGTGTTAGAAATGTTCTGCTACATCAAACTCACGAGTCGGGAGGACTTGACTGACTTGAAGATCAACATACGAAATCCCGACCTATGTCTGTCAACTCCATTAAGTCTGTAATTATCTCTGCCATGGGACAGGCCAAATATCTAATTCAGTTTTACGGTTTTAAATTTCTTTCAGACGAAGCAGCTGCACTCTTCTTGTTAGTTCATCTTCGTGGAGAGCTCTAACTCAGAAAACATCACATATAGCCCAACCAGCCCTGTTCTTTCCGTATTTTTCAATTCGTCATCGTCAGTCTTAATGTGTTTTATATTGCGTATTTTTGCACGCTATGTGGAGGTATTCAAAGAATAAAAAAATTGAATTTGAATTTGAAAATAAATTCTCATGAATGTTTCCTTCAACTCAGCTTAACTTTGTTTATATTTCTTACATCTTTCACTCATGTTTTTACATTATACGACCGTTAAGTAAGCAGATTGGATCGAAAGTGATGTTGTTATCATCCTGTAAGATTAGAACTCCAATTTCATATCCTCCGGCCTCTCTTTCACATTGGCATCGCTTTACCAACTAGGTTACAGCACTCGACCAGTATGCATCATTCAGATTTAATCATATATCTGCATTATCCTTCATACAATGTTCTAACGGGCCATATTCTTTGTTTACACTCATTAATAGTGGACATTATAATGTGAAGTTCTCCTGATCTGCTTAATAAAATCATTTCATGGTCGATGTATGCTTAGTTTCAGTGCGAATTTGCTATTCTTATCGAAACGCTCAAAGGTAACTTTCAAGGAGATTTGAACTCGCATCCCTTGTGCATGGCCTGTCCAGCGTAAGTGTGTCCCGGAGAGCACAGTCCCCATTTTTGAGACCTGCAAATTCAAGGAATTCAGAAGACAAAGATATACACATACACATATTTATAAATATACATGCATACCTATATATATATTTGGGGTGTTAATATATAACTCAATTTGGACAACGTAAAAAGAAAAAAAAATCAAAGAAAATTTGGCTGCTGCAGGGAACTGACCTGCCACCTTTAATTGCTTATTCTATCCACGTTTTGTAAATTGAGTGATATGTTAACAGTGTAATGACGGGAGATTATCTCAAACAAGTTCAAAATATATGTCCATTCCTCAATGCATATCTGTTGCATTGAAAAAGACAAACAGACTGAGATTAAACGAGATGAGAATTTTGGTTGAAAGCAGTTCCTTGGGCCTTTGCATTACCGGCAGCTGTTTAGCTCAATGGTGAATTCTCATCTCGTTTATCACCGGTCTGTTTGCTTCTTTCAAGGCGACAGTTATGTATTGATAGAAAATGGATGTATGTGATCCGACCGAATGAATTATGAATTATAAATTACGTTATATCATATAGAAACTTATTTGAAATGATCTCCCGTCATTACATTGTTACTATATCACCCCACGTAGACAACATGAATGGAATAAACATTGAAAGAAAATGGAACTGCGGCAGGAATGACATGAACACTATACATACATACATATATAAATAAATATATATATATATATATATATATATATATATATATATATATATATATATATATAAATAAATATATAAATATATATATATATGTATATATATAAATATGTATGTGTGTGTGCGTTTATGTGTATACGTATATGTGTGTGTGTTTAATATTACTTTGAGACAATACACATAATACATGAGTATGTGGTTGTGTGTATCAAAGATTGAGGGAGAGATGAAATACCGTATACGCCATTTAAAATCAAAATGTCAGACTGCAATGAGGAGAGCCTATTATTTCCCGGAAACTGTTGTTATTTCACCAAAGAAAAAAATTCCAACGACAGCGAATAGTAGGAGAAATAAATTTCATAGCATTTAAACAATATCTGTGGAAATTGAAGACGTTTGGAAGAAAATAAGCCCATCCTTTTTGTATTTCGAGCACAATTGATTTTTATTGATATTTATCGAATCGTATGTTTTCAAATCATCTGATACGTTCATTTCATTATTTCAATTCTGCACTTTAACATATGATCACAACTGTAGACACATGTGTGTACGTGTGTATTCCCTGTGATTTCTGAACAACTGGCAAGTGTGTGAAGTTAATGTTTTTGACGAGTTGGTAAGTTTTCAGATCAGTGATTCTCGAGGATTCTCATGTGAATAAATATAATTTTAAAGATTATAAATAATCTTTGTTAGATCGCGTAACAACATCTATTGTTTTACGCTCATTAAATCTATGTATATTCTGAGATTTAATATCTATACTGGTTGCACTTCGAAGCTATAGTTTGACACAGCAGACTGAAAACCTTTTTACCTGAGTTTTATAGCAGACTTCTTCATACATCATAAATGTCTGAGCTTAGGCGTGGTCTTTTGTTCTCTCTGAAAATAAAGAACATGTCAGCAGATTTTAACCGCTCCTTTGGTAGATTCTACCTTCGACCTTCCAGCACTATCCCCCCTATTTTGAGGTTTTCCATCCAATACATTCAAGAATCCTTACACACACACACACACACACACACACACACACACACATATATATATATATATATATATATATATATTATATATATATATATATATATATATATATATATATATATATATATATATATATATAATGTGCACTTTAGAGAGTGAGACAGACTCGGGAGTGAAGTGTTTGGTGGTAAGGTTTATTAATCCTTATATGTCAATAGTCCATACATGTTTCGGGATTCTTCCCATCATCAGTGGTGTGTGCTGTGTGCGTGTGTATTAAATTGTACAATGTGGAACCTGAGTCCACTGCCAGGAGCTATGTATTGTGGGTAAGTTTTGTTGTCAGGGCTACTGGAGGCCTCCTGCTGAATGGAAGAATGACCAGCAGGTATCAGGACTTTGGTAAAGCAGCAGCAGTTGGTCCCGGGGAGGGCAGAGTGTGTTAAGGTAGGGGGTAGTGATGTGGAGTTGGATTTTTTGGTATGTTTGGGGTAGTGTAGAAGGAGGAGTGGTGAGGTCAAGGAGCTACATAGCTATCAACCTTAAAAGTTATTGAAAATGTTTTGGCTATGGTTTGGACAGGGGTTATAACAGGCTAGGGTGAAGTTTTTCCTATGGGTCTGGGTGACTTTGAAGCTTCCATTATTGAATGTGTCTTAGATGTGGGTGTGAGGATATTAATGATAGGAGTTGTGTATATTGGGGTTCTATGCGGTGAGGGTTGTTCAGTTTAGTATTTAATCCCTTAGGATATAGGGTTTTAAGTTTGTTGATCCACATGTCTTCGTGTTTCTCTAGAACTTAAGTTATGTCAATTGGAGTATTTTTTCTATTTTTTCTATGATGGTGAAGCTAGCGTCAGTGGCAAAATTGTGGTCAGGAGTGCGAAAGTGTAGTTCTACGGGAAGTGGGCTTCGATTATTTTTTGACTTAATCCTATGTCTATAATTGTTGAGTCTAATATTAAATTGCCACTCGGACTTGCCTATGTACTGTAACTTACATCTATTGCACTCTAGAAGGTATATAATGTTCTTACTGCGGCAGACCCATAGGAAAAACTTCACCTTAGCCCGTTATAACCCCTGTCCAAACTATATATATATATATATATATATATATATATATATATATATATATATATATATATATATATATATATATATATATATATATGTATATGTATATATACTTATGTGGTTATACCCTTCATGATTTATCATAAATCTGTATTAGAGGTCCACTTAGACGTAAGTGTCACGGATATTACGGAAATTTGGATTTCCCCAGATTCTACAACAGTGAAGTCTTCCCATTATGAAATCGAAACAGAAATTAATTCATATATTACATGACTGAACAAGGAAAACATGCATAGTATTCTTCTAATCCTGTGCTTTCATCCGTACCAGCATGAATATCTAAAGGGAAAAACCTCCCTTTGGTTTTGATTTTCCAAAACATAGCACTCTTTTCATTCGATAAAAAAAAATAGATTTCCTCAATTTGTGGATGAAAAATTAACCATTGTTTTATATCACCATATATATTCTGACTTTATGCACGTTAATGGCTTTGGACTGGAAAGATCAAGAATATAAATTTAAAAAAAAAAACACGGACAACATTACTGAGGATTTAGGGATTTAGCTCTAATTTCTTACCGATCATTTAATACTACCAATCTCCATACTTTCCATTAAAGCAGTCTGTTTGTTTCAGCCCAGTCAATTCCCCGTAAATATTAATTAGATTTTGCTTGATTTGATCAAAGGTTATAAGTGTTATGCGCGCTGGTATTACTGGACTCAAAGTAGTAGTCTGATAGACTAGTTTGCTGACCATTACCTGAAGGCGAGGTACTTTAATATAAGTGTATATTCTGAGATTACCCATCAAATCGTTTTAATTCAATTGCATACGCTGTTTCACCATTGGAACTACTAATTGTTTGAAAATCTGATATTTGACCAGCAAATAGATATGCTGTAGGATACTTTTTTGGTTAAAATATAGTTGCGTACAATACGTTGGTGCTTTATGTTTGTGATATCATGGATCTTGAATACAATCTTTCAGAAGAAGACATGATTATTACATGAGATCAGTGCAGCATGATTTTTCTGTCATTCATTTTCTACTTAGTAACTACATCTACACTGTCATCAGCTCAGGTCCATATAAACACACACACACACGTATATATATATATATATATATATATATATATATATATATATATATATATATATATATATATTTATATATATATACATATATATATATATATATATAGAGAGAGAGAGAGAGAGAGAGAGAGAGAAAAGAGAGAGAGAGAGAAAGAGATCTGGCTGTTACATATGTTACGTAAGGTTGACGTCATAGTCATTTGATGTCATCAGATATCATTTCAAGCCGACTAATGCAATTAGTAGCAAAATACTGTTTGCTATGAAGTACGAGAATGTTTGAAAAAGGATTTTAACTGAACAATGACGTAAAAATATTACTTCTATGGCAAACTATACAATGGATTACTTCGGTTGAGTGTGAGTTGAGTAACGTATATGAAAACTGCTCTTCACATTATCTTCAGTAAAAAAAAAATGTTGAAGGCAAAGACACAACGATTGACATTCTGAGTAGACCAGTATATTGACGTAGAATATCAAACCTCTATGCAATCTTCAAGGGAAGGAAAAATTGAGCGGCGAATATCCTCTAGATTGGCAAGCTTTTTGTAGAGAAAGGTAACCTTTTAAAAAAGAAAAAAATTCATTAGTTTCAAAACAAAAGTCCACCACCAATGTATCCCCCCTATGAGCTGAAACATAAAATCTAAAACAAAACACAATGGGCTGGTCATATTGCAAGGATGACTGACAACCGCTGGATATCTCAACTAACAACATTGACCTCCAAAGATCACATGCAAAACGACGGTGTGATGGACTAGACAAGTTCAAAAAGTATCAGCTGGTTAATGATCCTGATAGAGGGGTATGTTTGAAGGGATGTTGGGGGTTCCAAGTGCTAAGACCCAAAGGATCCAACCCTCGACCCTTATCGCTACGTACGTTTCCGCTGATGTATGCCAATTTCCAAGCTTCTGATTTAATGTATCTATTTTTCTTAGCAAGTACCCCCTCCCACTGATAGATACAAGCGCCACATAATCTTCCACTGTTTATTTAGATTTGCATAAAGCTTGGTAAATTTCCAAAAATTCTTCAGTTAATTATTTTTGTACTTTATTAAAGGAGGCATTATATTCAATCGTGAACATTTCTTTTCCAAACAATTTCCTGAGAACTCAACCATAATTATCGATTTTGATTCGCTGAGCATCCGAACGTTTTTGTTGTGTCAAAAGTTCACGGATAAAGTGTTAGAAACCGTCATTGAAAACTGTCTTCAAAACTGCCAACATAGGTTTCTTTGATTTTGAAGTCGATCTGGCTGGCTATCTAGGATGTATGTATCTGTGTCAATTGATTGAGACGAGTGAAAATTTAAATATTTACCCATCATTATGACTAAAGAAAAAAAAAACACCTTTTTGTTCTTTCTAAATTCCCCTTCTTGACGAGGTTTCAGTGATGGGGCTCAATTTTCAGTGTAGGCCTATCATGAACTGATCATTTAGTTTGTGCTTTGCATAATTCCTGTTTGTTTTTTATTTGTCTGATTGTTTGTTCTCTTTCAACCTTTGTTACAATCATCATTCAACCAAAATGAAAGAGAATCAACTTAATCATTAATCAGCCGTTTTTTCGATTCTTCCAAAAGATTGCCTTGAACACTGCATGCTGGCAACAGACGTTTGTCACGTGATAGCTTCTATTGAGTGATCAATCATAGCTATTTCCCCCATTATCTGGTTTTCAAATGGCTCGAATTTCATTAAACTTTTTTCTTCCTTTGCAATGTATCTTTAAAATCGGTTTCATTTTGCGAAGCAGTGACTTTTTTTTTTTACGATCGTTTTGTGCAACTTTATCTATTCCTTCCTACACACTATGGCGATATCTTCATACTACAAAGGAAGAAAATGCAAGTCTCAAAAGGGTTGGTCATTGAAAGTGTTAGTATTCAGAACTTTATATTTCTGGATATTTCTTTTTAATTACGGTCAAAATACTAATTTACTATTGATGGTGTTCATTTTCTATCATATGGTAAATAAGAGCACCTCTAGCATCAGCACCAGTAGAAAGCTTTCAAGTCAAGATAAAAACCAATTTTATGAATGATTCTTTCAAAATTTGTTTCATCGTCCGATTTTCAAATGGCTTGAATTCTATTTTCCTTGCAATGTATCTGTGAGAATTGGCCCCATTGGCACGGCAAAACTATTCTATGGTCGTGCCATTCCGTCTATTCCTTTTCATACACTGAGGTAATATTCTTATACTGGGAAAAAATTGCACAGACGTCCATTCCTAAATATTTTGTAAATCCCTGTAAAAATACGAATTTACTATTATTAGTTTCTTTTTTTTATCGTTCCGGAATTGGATGTAGCTATAACACCAACGCCTGTAAATAGTTTTCAAGCCAAGATAAAAGCTGATACCTTGAATGATATTTTGCAATAGAATTTTGTCACAACGAATTCTTTCAGAATTGTTGCTCATTATATAATTGCGTAGAAATAATCAAACTTAATACGTATCCATCCGCATTGTACTGATAATGAGTTGAAATGGTGGCTGAGATAGTCGAGTATTTATATCCTGGTACTTTTTGCCAGTGTTCTAGTCCTGGTATTATGAAGTGCTGCTTACACTTGGAGACATACATGTTGTTGATGAAGTTAAAGAAACTTGCAAAACTCGAAATACATTTGCCAACAAGTACTGCTAATTATTTGAGCTGGTGCGAGCATGCGTGTGTTTGTGTATTCGTGGAAACAGCAACATATAAAAAGATACGTACAAACCACATTTCTACCGACGGAAATATTTATTCTCTGATATATAGATCCAATAGTGTATCACTCTATGAAAAGATTGGCTTGTTTTTGAAGTCTACTGATCTGGTTGGAGGAATAAAAAACAACCTACTCTCCTTCATTTTACCTCAAAAGCTGCCACTCTTCAAATGCCGACCAGCATCAAACTACTCATCCAACCGTGACACTCCCTGATTAGCCAAACTTCCGTTGACTCAGACAGCTACACAAATCTTTAATTCCCATGTTCTTTTTCTTACGGACCATCGCTAAAATCCAACTTCTTGCTCAGAAAGGTAGAATGACCTCATCTTACCAGGTAAAAATCAAGATTTGGCATAGTGAGTTCAAAATCACTCAGGTCCACTCCATTGTGAAATAGCAAAACAATCATTCAAATATCCTTTATATTGTTCTTTTGGATTGGTCTTGTACAAAGGTTTCGGGAATATATGCATAGGAAGTCGTTCCAGAAAATAAACGAATATTTGATATCAACAAAATAGCGCAACTAAAGTCTACAGAGTAAGTTCCGATAGATTACACCCCTTGAAGCCCCATAAACAATTGCGCCTGTTTTACAGCTTAAAAAATTACAAATAGTTGCAATTCTAAGATCTTCTCGAATTTGTCCACCGTTTGAAATTATTAAAGGAAAAGACAGGATTTGCAAGTAATCAAATATAATCTGAATTCGATTGCAGACCTGGGATGCCTTGCCATAATACCTTGCATCAGTTGTAAGAAATAGACGAGCTTCATCATTGAAAATGCAATAATCATACGTTACAGAATCTTGCTCCATGGCGTCCAATTTTTGACTGAGTCGGACTGAGACAGAGTTTCTGTTAAACTGCATCCAGTAAAGTAAACCTTTCAGAATGGTTGCCGAACGACATCAAAGCCAATCAACCAGTTCTCGAGATCTCAAAATGTTTGGACATTTTAATGGGAAAACCTGATATATTGTACAAATAAATGAGTTCTCGCTGAACCATCTGCATATTTTTAACAACTGTCGCTTGTTCAGATTCAGGGAAAAAATGAAATTACATGAGTTGATTTTTGAGGCATGTGGTCAGATGCTCAACACTAAACTGATTGTTGCAATGATACATTTGTGAAGCATTGGAAAATCGAGAAACACTCTTTCAACATTGTAAATTGCAGATCATTGAGTTTTAAAATATTTTTCCAATAAGACAGTAATTGCCCCCTTTTTATTCGTTTCAAATCATAGGACATTTATTGGGCTTACAACTAACTAAATTCAACTCTGTTATTACAATAAACAGATATGGAAATCACGTAATAGATTGAGGAAGCTAAAGAGAGGTTTGCATCTGCCTCAAATGAACCCACTAAAAAGCGTTGAGAATACAGAACTGATCGGTGATATACTGTGAAATATTACCATACTCCTCGAATTTGATCGTATCACTCTGTTGGAAGAGCATTAAACTGTAATTCTCAATGTCTAATCCAAGTATTCAACGTAAGCATCGAATGGTATTTCGGTAGGATATTTCATAGCTGTCAGGTGAGTACGGACTCCTTTCTAAAACAACTGTGTTTACTCAACACAGCACGCCATTGATGCTTGCAGAATTTACTATTTATATAACAGTTAAAGGTGTCTACAGTTTTGCATCCAGTAGAAATCTTCGAATGATAATAGACATATGAACTGAACTAACTATGACGTCAGCTTCCCCGCAAAGTAAGAAAAACAGTGCACTTGTGAAATACACAATGGTTGTTGTTATAAATATCATTGAAAAATGCTGCGTCAAAGTCAGAAGCCGACTCTTCCCATGTGTTCCGGGCACCAAGCGGACAGAAGTCAAATCAGTCGTTAAACGAAAGTCAATGGATTCCTGTCAAATCCAAACCGCCCAGACTGGCTTCTCAAGTTCATGCAACTAGACAGCGTTTTAGTCTTTTTGAAATATCGACACATACGGGCACAGCTTTTGGAGTCATCTGACATTTTCCGTATATCTTCCTTCCGTAGTGAATCAAAGAAGTAGAAGAAATAAAAGAAAACAAATAGAAAGAAAAAAGGATTTCCTTTAAGTTTAGCCTCCCTTAGCCATTTAAAAATAAAGTGCTTTTGATTCACTGCTACTTGATAATAAAAGTGCAAGTATCACTGGCATACGGAAAAATACTCGTGAACAATACTTGTATATGATACAACATTTACAGTAAAAGAAAGTCGTGCTATTCCTGAAAGGTTCGTCAGAAATTAAGATGTAGCAAAAACCGAACAAGATCAATTTTACTTTGAGAATCAGGATTTCCAAGTTATGTGGAAATTGTTTGATATAGTTAGCCTATGTATTCATATTGTTTGCATGTTTCCTTGTGGAAAACGTCATCACACACACACACATATATATATATATATGTATAAATATATATATATATATATATATATATATATATATATATATATATATATATATATATATATATATCCGATTTAGTATTCACATAGGTAAACACACAATGGAGGTGACACAGACTGCATATGTTGTTATACTTATTGATCGCTCATTGTTAAATGCGTTTTTGGGGTGACTCATGTAAACCCTGTTTTTAAATATCAAATAGTGTGTAGCATGAAATACCATCCACACACACACATACACATATCTATGCACATGTATATGTGTGTGTATGTGAGTAAAACATTATATATATATATATGAGGGTGTTTGTATGTGTGTGTATGTGTGTGTGTGTGTATGTGTGTGTATGTGTGTGTGTGTTAATGCATATTCAAATCCTTGGCACAACTCATAAATCTGTGCATATATTTCGATTATGTTTGGATAGAAGTAAATATATACTTATACACGTAAAATTATGTCTATACATGTGCTGGCATGTATGCATACGTACATATTATTTTAAGTATGCTGTTGTGTTTGCGTATGTATGATATAATTTTAGCCTGTTTGTATGATGCATGAAGTTGTTTGCAGCCATCTGATTTTTTTTCTGCCTGTAAGGGAGTTCAGACTTTTTCAGAGTTCAGGTTTGGGTGAGCAGGTGTTTAGTGTGTGCGTGTTAGATTGGGCTTTCCAACCGTTTCTCTCGCGCACTTTGCTCCAATTGCGTCTCAGAGATTCTTGCAATTATTTTAAGGAGAACTGCCTAAGGTATTTCATGCTCTTCAAAACAATAATCAATTCTTCAGGTTAAGCAGCTCTTCGGAAACCCTTTCTTCTTTCCCGTGTAAACCAACCCTGCTTTTATCTGCCAGTAGATGTTATTTAGAGAAAAAATAGTTTATGCGTGCATTCCCATTACGGAAAAGCTGAACACATCGAGAGAACTTTTTCAATAAGTCGGTAAAATGGAAGGTTAGTGGCTGATAAAAAAATGCTGTCGACATATCAGTATAGCTCGTATAAAGCCACTCAACATTCTTATAAGAGAAGAGAATCGTACGATACTTTTATATGCAGTAGTGACAGGCAACTAAAGAAATATATGGTACAATTTGACTTTTATTCATTGTTTGAGGAATCAGCGATACAGCTGAATTGGTATCTTTTCCTTATTTTCAGAAGTTTTGACACTTAGAAAATATTCCAGTTGCATGATTAAATGTTAATAGGAATTTTTCCAGATAGCTTGACTAAGTGGATGATGTTGAATAACTTGAAACAATGATTCGATATTTCTCTGGGTTTTTGTGTGCATATTCATTCGGAATCAGAAGTTCTCTATTATTGAAATTATGGATTTCTTGCGTACAAAATTCACTATTCGCTCTTTCTTAAGAAGCAACATATGCTATAGTTTTAGGCCTCAATCGGAAAATCCCAAAACTTTAGTAAAAAGGGACAAGTAATCACTATAAGAGTGAAAATTGATTGTAGCAATTTAGAATTTAGTTTGGGGTTTACACATATAGTTCAATATAAAGTAATGGAGGCTGGCTTGGCTGCCTAATTTTAACATAAAACCCTGCTTTTTTTCACCTGATAAGTGACCTGAATTCAATTCAATAAATTCCAATGATGATTTTTTTAAAAATATCAAGGCTTTTCAAAACAGAAATCTTCATTACTTCGTTTTCTTCGATTTGCCCTGTGCTAAAGTTAAGTAAATATCGAGGAATATTTTAACTTTCAACTTGGATCCTTAATATTGTGACAGTGTTCCAATTCTTTCACGGCCTAGACACTGAAAGAGTCATTCATAAGTTTCTGATGGAAGTAATTCAAATCGTTAGTCGTAAATTAGTTCAAAGTAAACTGAACAGTTCCAGTTCAATAGAGCTGGAGAATGCAAAATGTCATCTTGGATAATAAATGACTTACATTTTGCTTATTGAAGTGTTATGTTAGACTCAACAAAACTATTTAAAACGTATCCAGCAGAATAAAGCTCATTCTTAATACCTTGTTTGAGAAAAAAATAAGCAAATGTGTTCCCTTACTGTGGCTAATGCTGCGGCCGTTCCTGCCTGGGCTCCACATATCACAAGTTTCTCTGTTTAAGCTGAACTTCGTAGTTCTGTAAGGTTTGTTACACCTGAGATTGACTGAGGGGCAACAATCATGCAAACAGACGTCATACATTTCACCCACTACGCCCATACAGCTTGGAAAAGAAGAGGTGGATTTATTCCTTTTCCAGGGGCATTAGCACGAAGTGAACAAAGATATCAGTTAAAGTTTGATCTCACTGATTTTCTTTCCGTGTAGCTAATCGCTAGGTCGCCAGTGATATCCCCCTTAGGTAATATAACAGAGAAATCGAGATATTCAAAATATAGTCTGATCCGTCGAATTCATTAAATTTGATTTTTGAGTTGAACCTTTTTAAACTTTTACATACACAGAGCAGAAAAAAATGTTTGCTCATTTATGCCTTTTCCATTATATTTTTAAAAAACCACATTAACAGGAAGAGGGGGCTCTGATAATAATCTGGTTGAAAGGTTTATAAGTGTCCATTTGGATCAATGGTAATTGGTTAAAATAGAAATTTGTTAGACAGAAATCAAGGGGAAAATTCAGAAATCTTTGCTGTGTATAAAACAAAGAGATCCATATCCCTAAAAATCTATTATCAGAAATGTTATTCTACCAGAATATATTTTTGGTGCAATATCAGTTCATGTCATTGGCGCAACCCGCTCAAAGATAAGTATCCCAGGAGGTAACATTAATATTCGGCTGGGTAATGAACGTCCGTCAGGAACAATTTTGGGTTGGGAATCACACACACACACACACACACACACACACACACACACACACACACACACACAGAAAATCACCCAAACACACAGATGTGGGTGCACGCAAACACACACGTGCAGGCTATCTTTTACAGTTAAAATCAACGAATCATAAAAACATCAGATTCAGCTTCTATCTACATTTCTCCTGTTGTATGCTATCAAAACCTAATATGTCAGAGGTTATCATTTTTTGAGCGTGGGTCATTTTCTGCATCACTGCTTCAGACTAGCTATCTATTTGTTTGGCATGAGAACAAAATGTGTATACTCTGTTTATCCAAAAAACTTTAACTTAAATGGCAATGGGCAGGCCATGTTGCAAGAATTGCAGACAGCAGATGGACATCACAACTCACAACATGGATCCCCAGAAATCACATGTGCATTATGAACACAATATGTGCAGATGAACTACGCAAATTTAGAAAATACTGGCTCCGTGACGCCCACGATTGAGAAGTGTGGCGTATCCTGAGGAAGTTCTCCGTCCAACGACGGAAGTTAAAAGACTGATGATGATGATGATGATGATGATGATGATGATGATGATGATGATATCACGAATTACTATCAGTAAAATTATTGGTAAGAATAGTCATTATAACCAACTCGAAATGTACAGTAGTTGATGGCATATGAGACCAACTTTTCCCTTTCACAAATGAGCAAAAAATAAATAAATAAATAAATATCCCCCGGGTCATAAATGCAAAGCTGGTGCATAGCTAAGATGCTTATATTTTTTCTTGGTAATCGTAACAGTAATATCTTAAAGATGATTTTCCCTGTTATCTTACTATATTTTGCCCAAAACTTTTCTGTCTGTTATACTGTCGATATATATTGCAATAACAATAAATGCTTACCGGCAAACACACTAGTGTTTTCCTTGTATTCCACATTGAAATAGAAAAGGGATCTTATACGGTTATGTGTCTTGTTTGTCACCTAATGCAATACTTAAATACTGAATCATAAAAAGACATAACGAAATCTTGTTCATTGTAAGCTTAAGCAATGCTCTTCCATAGGAATGGAGCACTCTGGTGTACAGGGAAATTAACTCGTAGTATATAAATCGCTGAAATTCAGCCTTACTGACTGTCCAGTTCCGTAGCTCAGAGGTAGGATATCGGCCTCCGAGTCTGAAGTTCGTTGGATAATGGAAAGTCTATGGGCACACTGATGAGTTGCAATACAACAAAACAGCTGTCTGTGGATGACGCAATATATATATATATATATATATATATATATATATATATATATATATATATATATATATATATATATACATTCTAAATTTGTTGCATAGATTGACATGCAAAAATGAATCTTTCTAATCAGAATTCAGGTAGCAACGGACGTAAATACACCAATTGGCCCATCTGGTAGCACAAACATTTGTTTGACAGAACAATCATTAATTTGTGAACATAATCTCCTTTTTTTCTAGTGCTGTCAACCAAATATATTGGTCAGATAGAGGGGACATGATTCAATTCCACTATTAACTGACATAACTACAGTAATTTCTGTGTACTATGTACATATATATAATTTCTGTGTGCTATGTACATATATATACACATATATATATATATATATGTATATATATATATATATATATACATATATATATACATATATATATATATATATATATATATATATATATAGATAGATAGATAGATAGATATACATATATATATACATATATATATATATATATATATATATATATATAGAGAGAGAGAGAGAGAGAGAGAGAGAGAGAGAGGGAGAGGGAGAGAGAGAAAGCGAACGAATGTAAATAAATAGTTAATTTTTGATTGTACCACGACTGGCTTGGTCAGCACCTCAACAGTGTTTATTCAAGTAGATTTTTTCGCTCCTATATTTTTCAATATATATATATATATATATATATATATATATATATATATATATATATATATATATATATATGTGTGTGTGTGTGTGTGTGTTGTGTGTGTGTGTGTGTGTGTGTGTGTGTGTGTGTGTGTGTGTGTATATATGTATATATATATTCCAGCAAATATCACACATTTACAACCAATGTGACTCCACCACCAAGGAGTCTTTCCTTCTTCATTTCGAAGCCCACATAGAAGAGGTTAGGTCGTTCCTACGGAATGTTCGTGAATAATACCTGTTCATTGAACGTGAAGTTTTCATTTTTGTCTATAAACTTTCAATATATATATATATATATGTATATATATAAATACCTGTGAGTGTGTGTGTGTGTGCATGTCTGTATGCGTGCGTGTGCACGTGTGTGTATGTGTGTGTGCGTGCGTGTGTATGTGTGTTTGTCTGTATGCCATATCTTTGTCATGCCTTTTTAATAGAATTCACCATTGCTGCCATCGAATATGGTTTATTCAACCTTGATTTGACATAAGCTTTACATTCACTTAACAGGAATTTTAGAAACGACCTTACATTTGGTAGTGACAACAATACTGGAGGGATCTAACAGAAAGCTACACTGAAAGTGGTTCGGTTGCTACAACGAACAAACATTTGTAATCTGCTTTTCGCTATCTTCCATCACCGGTTATGTCCCCAGATTTCATCAGAGAAGAAATGGGAAAAGATGAATCACTGACATCGCCCAAGTATAATATTTTTCTTTTTCAATTCTTCTTTTCTTCTATCTTTCTTTTCTCTTTTGGTTGCCCTAACAGGAATGTTTCGTGTTTCCACAGAAAGCAATTACGTTTTAAAAACAGAAAATGCTGAAGGCCATTTTCATTCGTAACACGCCTATACACACTAACACAGAAAAAATAAACCCAGCCATATTGTAGCTGAGCTCTTTATTTAAATGTTTTTCCCAAAGGTTAGTTGAGTGTCTATTCCAAAACTTATTACATATAAAAATGGATACTTCAGAGTTTTTCTCTCTATCTAAATCATTATAGCAACCTACATATCCGTATACAAGCCCATGTGTGGGGTACATATGTGTGTGAATGTTGATTGGAGCATGTCTTCTTATGTGTATACGTATGTATATATTCATACATATATGTGCGTATATTTTTTTATTTACCTAAATTTATGTGCACGTATAAGCATATGGCTATTTACGTCTGTATTTTTAAGTTCAAATATACTTATGTACGTATTGACACACACACACACACACACACACACACACACACACACGTACACGTGCATATATATATTTATGAATATGTGTTTGTGCGTGAGTGTGTGTTTCATGGCATTCCCAAAGGAAGTTCTGCGTTTCTAAATCTTTTTGGCCGTTTTGAGCTTGTGTCATTGACATAGACTCCGAGTCTATTGAAAGGTCGAAACTCCCATCATATAAAAGACTATCTATCGATATATGTTTGCTTAACAGGTCTAGGCTCGCAATTGCATTTATATCGGCCTGCTATCTTGTCATCAATCTAATCACAGAATTACTTTAATTGCATTTTTTTCTGACCAGTGGACATTTTATGTGTCAGAAATAAAGGTGCGTCTTAGCACATGATCTCAATAGTGTTCCTCTCATCAGTAAGCAGTATCTGTAAATGTTGTATAGTCGGAGGGATAATCGCCAGTCTTAAACATTCACCCGTGGTTAAGCAAACAGTAATGGCTGAAAAAAGACGTTGCCATCATCGTAAATCAATAGGCTACCCAAAGCTGTCAATTTACATAAACAGCTTTTGAGAAAGTACAGTATTCCTGCTATCCGAAATTCCGACCAGAGCTTTTCGGAAGGCGAAATGATGGGAAGTGAATAAACAAGAAAAAGAAACCCCAAAACGTCGTTCTACTGAATATTGCAAATGCCAGTTATCAGTACAACATGGCTGCACTACTCAGCTATAAAGTTTGTTTCCTTCACCAAAACGTGTTCTTCATAAGTGGTTGCAGTAGTGGAAGAAACAGAGAGACTGGGAGTACTCTAGATGATCATAATATGTTGGTTAACCGGTTGAATAATCCTTGAAGTGTATATGAGGGACTCAAAGTAGATAGACATCATCGTGGAAAAACATCTTCTTAAGAGAGTAACCATATCTTTAGGGTAGGCCATTGTTTTATTTAAAAAAAAAAACAACTTTTCATTACCTCTTTTGGATATTATTCTGTCAGGTATTCGTGGAATCAATGATAACATCTAGAATTTTAAGAATTGACTTTATTTAAGATTTTCATATCATAAATATCTATTCTGTTCATATTTATTTATCGATTAGATTTTTTTCACATGAGATCAAATTTTGACGCAACAGTTTTTCATTTATTGACTGTAATAGCTACTATATAAGCCTTCTTATTCTATTGTAAAATTGGTTAACGATGAATTAAACCGCAAAACAACGAATTTATAACAATGAATGTAAATATCTAATAACAGATGTGAATATATATCATTTTTATATCATTCAATTATTACTAACACCCAATTATTGTCGCTTTATAGACCCTGTCCAAGAGTGATCACAATACGATGTTTTTTTCTGTAATCAATTATCGATATTTTTATAACGAGTTCAAGTTGCATTGAATTAACCAGATACTGATAGCCCCCAAAAGTACTATAATAAATGGCCTTATCACTCCAAAATTCTACCTGAGGCCTCTTCTCAACATTCGCTTCAGTCGTAATTGTTGCATATGCTTATGGGCAATTTCCAAAATTTACGTAAGACGAGCTTATTTCTCTTTCAAGGTGAAATCATTTCCAAACTGTTATTCCGCATTTAGATTCAAAATATGATTTCTTCAGCTAATCACAGAGACCTTTTTGGATTATGAAGCAATTTATGGCAGTAGATCCAGCTAACGAACTGACTTTACCACAAAGTTCCTGCATTGTTACAAAGATTTCTTGTAACGTTGCATCTACAGAATATGAGGAACATAAATTCTAACTTGACTCTGAACTATTTTTTCTATGTTACAAATTATCGGAAAAGTCAATCACGATTTCCTTGATACTATGCAATCGATTGCTCATGCATTTGTGCTAACATTCAATTGATCGTGACTTTTCAAGTTTATGTCAGGATTAGGAAATACCAATTGCTTATTCAAGGCTTCAATGTGATCAATGGAAGTTTTAAAGATTTTTTTTGCAGTGGAAAGTGGCGTAGAGCTCTATTCATAAGATAACATTTTTTTTTCTTTAAGTGGATGTGGAAGTACGCTACCGCCTTTAAATGTTACTCATCAAATGTTTTCGACAAACAAGACGCACCTACCGCCGGACACCACTTCCAGCGTCTCTTGGACTAGTAACATTGACTTACGTTTGATCATTTGGGTGATTCGCAAATTTTGACTCACTACCATCACGATCTCACGAAGTACCATGAAGCACATGAGTGTGGTTCGGAAAATCATTATCCTTTTCTTTCTTTTTGTGTCCCACTTTTTTTCCCTTACAGGTTGTACACACATGCAACGATGTACAGAACATTGTACTAGCAACAAAAATAACACAAACACTGAGTTCAAAAACGAGATAACACCTGGAAATAACATTAAATTGTGTATGGCTTTCAAAATGTTTTTAAAAAATCGTCAAACAAGGAAATGAATTAGACTTGATGAAGAAAAATGTAAGCTCAAATCGGTTTTTTAATCATTCGAACAGAAATGTAAAATACAATTTGATGTATACTCATACCATTATCTATATTTACACAGTGTAGATAAGTCAGGTACAAGACAAAGATATGGGAGACGCACAGAAGATAGATCCAAGTTGGCAATTACTGTAGTAATAACCTCCGAGACTTTTTTTTATTCACAGCTGCTACTCGGACGCAAATGTTGCGTAATGAAACGTAGGAGGAAATGTTGTGGTAGTGTGTTTGCAGTAGAGGCAAAAAGCAGCAGAGACGAAAGAGGAGAAAATGCTGTAGTTACAATTGAGCATCTTGTCAATTTCTCATTTTCTCTATCATACATCTTGGGTCTCTACAGCTTATTAACGATGTCGGGAAATACAACACGGCAGATGCAAGGAACAAAACTAAGAAAACAGATAAGGGAAAGTTGGCTTGGATGTGAAAGAAAGCAGATGACCTTTCCTTTCTCGGTTGAAAGTGACTACTGCTGCCTCGTTCCTCGGCGTACTCTGTTGACCACAGGATTTGAACGGTCTTTTATGGGAATATACCACTGGATAACAATCTAAATAAAATACGTTGCGTGGATAAGAGAGAGTCATAATTGAGCCATGATAATAAACAAATGTTGTTTGCAGCTACAAACGACACTTAAGAACGAGCTTCCGTTAAAGAAAAATTTTCAGGTCTGCTCATTCTTTCCTGAAGGACTTGTGCTCATTGGTTATGTTTGGAACCGAGCAGATTGTATCCCCTGCGACACTTACCACTTGGGTTTTGCAGTCCACAAAAACAATCCATTAGCATCTGCCATCGCTGACCACCCTGAATCCACGTAGTGCACAGCAGCATTTTTCAACACATATACCCAGCCAAATTGGAAGGTCCGCAGCTGAACGATGAGAAAGCATTTATTTTCTGTATTTTTATACCTAATCTTCACATCAATTGTTCCATCTAGTATCCAAAAAGATTACTGCTCACAACAAGTAGCATCAAGTGTCCGTACTACATCTATATTTCAACATGATCTCTTTCTTTATGAATGCAATTAATTCAGTAGTAAATAATAACCACATAAAACGAATAGTGAGATTTGAGATGAAGAAAATTCTAATAACTACGTAGAAAGATACAAATTTGATAATCCGCCTTTGCACGATTTAACCCAAGTTCGGAGGTATTTGACTTCACTTACCTCAAGTTAATCAGCTTCACATCAATTATTCCATCAAGCATCCCAAAATATTCCTGTTCACAGGGATAGCATCGAGTGTCCGAGCTACATTCGATCTGCACCCAATGATCATGTACCCCAAAATTTTCTGTAGAACTTTATATACTTATCATTAAACTTGGCCTAGTGCTGCTAAAACGTGTGGAACACCTGGAAAGGATCGAACCCGCTACAGGAGTGATGATCTGTAAAGCCAACTGATTGATAATCACTTTACAGAGACATACTCAGATGTTCATTTAGCCTTCCTCACTCTGGTTCACGGCCTCAAGTTGGAACTAGATATACTATGATTTTAATTGTCTTCAAAAACAAGTTTGGTTACCACTTCTTTACGGCAAAGCATCAACAAGTTACTGATATCTACTGATAGGGAAAAAGAATTAGCGAAATGCAGATATGGAAACTGTTTTGTTCCCTTGGGAAAGTCACGACTACTTTAGCCACGAATTCTGTCAAAATGAAAGACGTAGTTAGTATTGAACTCGCCATAGTAATGACGTTCTGTTCAGTTTGGTTGTAACAACGGCTCAACGATACTTGCAAGGTTGTTTAGCAGTCTCTTGAAAGGATATAAGCAATGCTCTCACTCGCATAGCCATTGTCTGTCAGAACTATACTGTATTGCGTAGAAAACGTCAGTTAACGTATTTAGTAACCAATTAACAGGTGGTGCAGGAAGATCATTTCTTTCTTTTAATAAATATGTATAATCTCTTGATTGCTGCAATCCATAAATAACTGTTGCCAGAATCTTAACTTGAACAATCTAATTAGAAAACCAACCACAGTACAAAAACCTTGGTAAAAATAAGATCCATTTTGCTTCTCATGCTTTCCCTTTGCTTCTCCTATTTTACCATCATCTGCCCTTTACCTACATTCAACAACTTACCACTCAAGCAAATATTGAATATTATACTGTTACACTCATAAGGCAAGTATATCTATCTATTTATGTATCTATCTGTTTTTTTTTTTTTAAATATTAATCAAACATGTATGTATCCGTGCAGTCATCTAGGGAAGAATTAACAGTATGAATTCACTTTCACTTGATGAAAATCGATGAGTCAAAAGGTAACAGAGGTTTTCATGAATTTTCCTTATAATTAGTCTGCTAAAGAAGAGCAGGAGAAGTCCCAAAATGCCGATTCAATGTTATCAGAACCTGTTTCTGTTTCATTATTAGCATGGACAGCATACATCCGTACAGATCTTATAATGAACAAAACATGCAGTAGGAAAACAGATTTTTTTCCTCGAACTTCCCCATTTCAGATTTCCCATTGCACGTGAGAAATGTTTGAATGATTACAATTTGATCCAGTTGTTATGTAAGATCTATTTTGTTCCCCTCAGTCTTTACGATTCCAAAGGAATCATGCCAATTTTTGTAGATTCCCGATAAACGTGTTTTTTTTTTTTTTGCTGTTTCTTCTAAATTCTAGAAAATGTTTCTTGACACGTTCACCATCCAATCACATTGATTGACGTGTTTGCTGCTTCACCAGTTTAGCAACAAATGACGATAATTAATCCACGTCCCTCTTTTTGAAATTCATGCCTTGTCTCCATTTCACCACCACCATCACCACCCAACACGGTTTTGTAACTATTACCGGTTTTTCAGCGATGCGATCTCCTCTCGGGGGAATTTTATTGTTCTATCCTTGGTTTACAAATGTCAGCAAAAAAAGGCAACAAAAACAACAAAAAACGAACGAAAAACAAGAACAACAACAAAAAAACGTTGGCACCAAAAGTTTTAATAGCATTTAAAATTATTGTGTATCGTTTGGTAATGTAATTTCAATATTTTCTCAAAGTAATTATCAACCACAGCAGGTTTCACCGTATCTTCTTCATAAAAAAAGTGAGATTTAATTTTTTAAATATTGAATTAAGTTATAAGTAATTTTCCTGCATTCAGCAATTACATTAATTCGCAATTATTCAAATTTGGAATCGAGTAGACGTGGTCGATATTTTGTTTCGATAGAACAATGGCGGCTTTTATGATTTCATATATATTACATCATTTTTGGACGATAACAGGACTTGCAAAGACACACACAAATACACATGAGTATATATATATATATATATATATATATACATACATATATATATATATATATATATATATATATATAATATGAATGAATAAATAAATATAAAGAAAAAAATGATATCTCATCTGATGATTGAAGACTTTTTTAGTCACTAGCATAAAACTCCGTTGATTGAATTAATATACATACATACATATATATATATATATATATATATATATATATATATATATATATATATATATATATATATATATATATCGAATTACTGATTTGATACTATTATTTAATTTAATCAGTCAATAGATTTCTCTCAAAGGAGACGTTTTATGTAACTGACTGTCCCATTTAAAAGCAGGCACTACTGTGTACATGAGCAAGTGTACGTGTGTGTGTGTGTGTGTGTGTATCGATATCATGTCATGTTCGATATATATATATATATATATATATATATATACATACGTATATATATATATATATATGCACATAGAGATAGAGAGAGAGAAAGATAGATATAGTGACAATGTGATAAGGAATCTTGGTTTAAAAGGATCGTTGGTGATAATACTCTGAATAGTTTTATTATAAGGAAATGATAAAGAATCTTGCTTTATTGTAGAGACAGTCAGCTAGGTTCAGTTTTAATCATTCATTTTGTAAAAATGATTTCAAATTCGTTTTCATGTATATTTGTTCATTTATTCTATTTCCTTAACGTGGTTATGATTTTCGATTCCAGGACATGACTTCGGGGTGGTTGTTAAGGAAATATATTTTTGTATTCTGCTGTATATTTTAATCCATTGGCTTATGGATGTGTGCTATTTAGGGTTTGTGAGCAGTTCGGGTATTTTCTAGTGATGGTGATAATCCCCGGGGTTGGAGTTAGGTATCAGGTTGTTCAATTCGATATTTAGTCCATCAGGTGAATGATTTAGTAGAAGTAATATCAATGTGTTTCCAAGTTTCTCGAGGATTTTTGGCCCTGAAAGTTTTCTATAATTTGGACGATAGTGAATTTAACATCGTATGGTTTGGTAGGCGAATGTGCTGCTCTATTGAGAGTAAATTATTATAATTGGTGAATATAACTCTGTGTCTGTAATTATTGAGTCTTCGATTTCCCCACGTATTGTATTTTGCAATGTGAACATTCGACGAAGTCGATAATGTTGCGATTTTGTAGTTGGTGATGTGGTAAATATTGACGCTATTTTCGGTGATAGAATTGGTGAAAGAGTCGGTGAGTTCGAGGCGATTACAGCATGGTTGGCAGAATATAATAGTCTTGGACTTATTTATTCTATGGGACGCTTTATTATCTATTATGGTATTACAGCTAATTTTGTCATTAGTATTGTTTGGCTTACGGAAAGGAAAGATGCCCGATTCCTTGAAGATTTCCCTATATTTAGCTTGTAATGTAAGGATGTCCCATCAGTTTTTGATTATTTTTTATATTGGGGGAAGCGTGTCGTGGAAGATAATGGCTTTTTTTGCACGTATGCACACAGCTGCTGCAGCATAGGAGGGGGAACGAAAGACGCAAGCCTCATTTCGGGATTCAAAATCAAACCTTTATTTTCCAACTGGAAATACATCAAGGATCTCTGTTTGAAGACTAAACACAATCCTTAAACAGAGAGAGAGAGAGAGAGAGAGAGAGAGAGAGAGAGAGAGGGAGAGAGAGAGAGAGATTCAATACCTGAAATAAATGATCATCTAGCCTTTTCTTTTCTATTTTTCCAATGCTCTCTTTCGTTTCTCATGCAACTAAACTCACAATCTATCATTCTTACTTCTTCCATTTGGAACCTTATACGCTGACCCTTTTTTTTATCGATTCCTTTTCCATCTTTTCCTCGTGATGTTTGATTAATTGAAAGGCTGGAGCAGGCTATCTATCTGCGGGGGTTCCAAGCCACCACACTTTATCTTGTCAAATCTACTTAAGATTTTCCGATAGTTCCTTTGGCGTCTGAAAAGGGTTTGTCTGTAACTTCTTATCTTTGACCAAGTATCTGAGTATACTTCACTAATACCCACCCCAAAAGTATCGTTAAAAATTAAAATGCAATTTAAAAATGAAATAATTCTTTCAGAAATAAAATCAAATATTCGATCAAAGAGTCCCATCAGCCCCCATATTGTAACAGTCATGAAATGTAGTGATTGTATGCGTTTTTTTTGTTCCATTTTTAAGGTATCTTCTCTTTGTATATATATATATATATATATATATATATATATATATATATATATATATATATATATATATATATATATATATATATATATAAATATATATACACATGGAATGGCTGTGTTGATGCCCAGGATATCAAGTTTATTTGGAGGAGTGCGATTTCCTATCAATATTTCCTACATATATATCCAATAGGTTATTTCAACACAGTTTTCATGGCTGATGAAAGAAAATCAACCGTATTAATTTTCATTGTTTCCTTATAAAACTTGGATCATGTTGTTATTTGTTTTCGATGGGTGGCTAATATTATAGGATGTACTTCTCTTAGTCTTCGTTTTAAGCTAACGTATCATTGTAATGTTGGATAAGAGCAATACGTACCTTGGCTACGTGGACAACAATTTAATTTCCAGGGCACGTTACCGGCACTCCTGGTAGTTCTATTCAACCAATCCTATAGGAACTGATCCACCTATTCTCTACCCTTAAATTTTGGGGTTTCAAAGAACGAATGATTTGATTAATATGTCAAGGAGAACAAGCTTTAGAGGGATGCTGAAAGTTTTGTTTCATTTTCCTTCTGGTGTTTGTACTAATCCTGTCATCTGAAATGCTAGCTCTATCACATGCATCGACAAGTACCATGGATCACCTTTTAGAGTAGCTTTTGCTTCCAAATCTTGATGCCCAACACATCCAGGTTATTGGGAAGAGCATGTGCCTCATGCATCATTCCAGTACTTGATGTAAATCGAACTGGCAAATTGAACCAGCTGTAATATTTCTTTCCTAGCGCCGTGTGAGCCTAGATTGCTTTCAGAAAAGTAAGATTTCGAGTGCATATTTCTACGATTCCATCCGCTTATAGTGTAGTATTTGTATAATTTAGAGCTCGATACGATCTTTGAAGCATTAAGACATATCAAGGTATCCCTGGTAGAGAGTACGTACTTTCTTTTCTCATCACTTGGAGCTGAGGGTCATTGAACAAGCTTTCGGATACTTGGGCAAATTATTTATTAAAAAAATGGTTGTCATTCGCAGTTAGAGATTCTAAAATGACCAGTTTCTGCGAACCTGTTGAACCAATGATTTATGAACAGACAAGAAACAAATATCGTCACCAAGGTATCCAATAACCTCAAGTTTGCTACCAATTCAATGTTGGAAAAGATTTTTTTGGTGCAAACCCGTATTGGATGCAATCGCATTATAGACAATACTTCTCTTAGGATGGTATGTGTTCCACCATTTTATAGTTCAAAAGCGTCACCATCTGACATACCTGGCTCAGACTGGTGGACATAGTTTGCCTTTCATTGACAGGAAAGTGTTGTATTAATAAAAGGGCATCTAGACAGGTTGGGGGCCTTGATATTGAAAGGTTCCAAGTCGGCTACCCTGGGAGTCAAGCCCAAGGGCTTAACCTTGTTTTGGGAGAAAATATATAGCCTATGTTGGTTAATATATTGTATAATCAACCTCGTGTCATTTGGAGGGGAGTAACCTATGAAAATTTACCGATAATCTTAATTGATAATTAAAAGGCTTGCAAGAAACATGTTCATGCTTAATCTATTTTTTATGAAAAAATACTGCATTTTTGATGCAGATGAAGTATGTATTTGCAATACCTTTAATAAGAACCTATTTTGAATATTTATTTGTCAAAACAGAGGTTTTTTCAAATGCATATAAAACTGGTTTGGAAATAGAAAAAAATGACCGGGAGCCCATAAACAGAAATAGCTTCTTATAGAACTTTGACCGCTTTTGAAGATTAGGCGGGACTGCGCGTTTGCCAATTGTGAAAGAT
>OY735206.1:38046552-38099052 GCA_963457665.1 Thysanoteuthis rhombus
ACTAATTTGCCAGGTTTGTAAGACGAGAGTGAATTGCAGCAATTCATCTTGATTTCTAAAGAAACGGGTCATTGTCTTCGATTGAAATAATTCTCCTTGATGACGATGTGGGATTTATCGTCCATTTCTCAGTCTTTTATTCTCCCCCGTTTTCTGTTTCTTTTCATCCCTTCATGTTGTATAGACATGATATCATCGAACAGCGACACATTCTTCACAGCTTGCCACTATCTTGCATCCCAGCAGATGCGCACTGCGTCTCAACATCTCAAAAAAAAAAAAAAAAGCAAAAAACATTAATCCTCAGTATTTGTCTCAGTTCGTCTCCTGGGGACGAAAACTCTGAGTAGTCAGGGTTGAGGAGGTAGGATAAACAGACTCGGGTGTAGGACACAGAGACAGAGACAGAGAAAGACAAGTGTAGCTTGGGATACTTGCATTCGTTTATGAGAGTGTGCTCAATAGAAATATAAGAGAAAGCTTTTCTCTCTACTATATATATATATATATATATATATATATATATATATATATGTGTGTGTGTGTGTATATACATATGTGTGTGTGTGTGTGCGATGATTATAGTTATAAAGGCATAAGAAACGAACTTATCGTGAAACATGGCTGTTCCTCAATTATTTTGATATCTTCTTATAAAGTCAATGGTTTTGGAGCCTAGTAAAGAAGGTCAAAATAAGGTACAAAGTTGTAAAAAGCAGCAAATGTCACCCAAGCAAAACGAAAAAGCCGGCGTGTTCTCAAAGATTTACCTAGGTCACAGGAACAGCTGCTTTGTGGAAGCAGATCTATTCAAGATCGCGTGTTCACTATAAATTCAATGAATCCATGATAGTGAATCTTGTCTGAATTTTGTAACAATCATTACCTGACAGATTGCTGTCACTCCAACGAACAAAATCTTTAGCTCTTTTTATGGAATATCAACCGTGTTAACTTGGCTCTTCACTTAGTTCGTGACAGTCAGAATCTATGTAGTACAATAATTAATTTCCTTCGCAAGAAAACATGAAAATAATCATATGGAAAGATATGCATAAAATGGAGATCTACATCGCTGAGAGATGGAATAGAATCGTACATATTGAATCAAATGTACTGCATTTGTTTTGCTTTTCATCAAGATACAGACAGTTGGAAATCCATTTTGACAGAAAATATCATGCTTAATAAAATAGTGAACGTAGAATCACACTGAAAATCAAACAACACCTTGGATAATCAAAGACACTGAGACAAGATAATTACAACAAAATGTTGTGAGAACCATTGTTTGTAGAACATTCGGAAAGAGAAAATTAATCTTTTGTAGTGAATAGCATATAAACATTGTATTGGAAGGAAGTGCTAAAAAGCAATATGAAAGGAGAGATGAGAAAATAATTCGTATCATTACTAAGAAAAAGGAGATTAATCAGCAAATCATACGCATCTGATGGTGATATGCATATTTATGAGAAATAATCAAACGCAGCGATGTTGGATTTTTCTTGTCAGAGAAGAGAACAGTATTTCAAACATTGCACTATAGGTTATAAACTTCTTTTGCGATTTCCTGAACTTGTAAATTACTTCATAATGCTGCAAAACCTCTTCGTTAAGTCTCTTGTAGCCATTACCTCGCGATGCGTGATGAAATGGGAGGTAATCAACTAATGAGTATATCATTCAGAACTTTTTAATAGATTTTGAAATGTCCACATGTTGAGGTCATTTTTATCCTTCGGTCAAGACACTTGCTAACATTCTTTGATCAGAGACGACACTCTACTTTCTGCATCATACAATTCTGACGATGGTTTAAAATATTTTATTCAGAGTCATCATCAGCATTTTAGTATCCGTCGTATGACATTGACATTCCAAATGATTCGCCAAGCCTTTCTATCATGGGCTTCACGGTGCAAGTACTATCTGAATTTGTCCATCTCTTCAAGCCATCTCACCCTCTGTCGGCAACTATTGACCATACGATATTTGAGGATCCGTGTTGTAAGTTGTGATGTTCATCTGTTTTCTGCCGTTCTTACAACATGAGCAGCAAGTTGCCATTTGAGTTTTCTGATGGATTTTATGATGTCTCCCTTATGAAATACTGGATTGTTTTACGATCCCTCCATGTAAAGTTGTGCATGCTTTTCTCTGTTCGTGGGTCAATCTTTTGGTTAGGTTTAGCCCAATATATGGCTATCCAGAAGATGCATGGAACGAAGAATCACACTAAATTGGCATTCTTTTGATAAAGCAAACTAAACAACCCAAAATAGGAAATCAAACCACTTCTATTTATGCCAATAATGTCCAAGAGCGATTACCGAATTCGATTCACCAGACAACGTACACAATCTCGAATTGTTTGTTCAAATGAAATACCAAAACGTTACTTTTCTATTCTAATTTTGGTAGCACGAAAAGTAGAGAGATTATCTGTCAGTGTGTGTGTCTATTTGTCCGTCTGTCTGTCTGTCTGTCTGTCTGTCTGTTTGTCTGTCTCTCTCCCAAACACACACTCTTTATCTCTCTATGTAAATATATGAAGAGAGAAAGAGAGAGAAAGAGGGATATAGACTGACAGATAGAAATGACAACGTTTGTTATCATGATATAAAACGCTTGCTATTATCGAAACTAATCCATTCACTTCAGATGATCACAATAAGCAACTTTCTCTTGATATCCTTTCTTCAAAGCTAACTTGCAATGTTTTGAAAAAGATGTGTCACTACTTGCATGTCGCGATGATTGCTGACGGAAAAAAAATTGGGGCGAACCAATCATTTATAACTACAACCCATGCAATAATAAATGTAAAATTTGTTACAACTATGACCAAAACATTATTAAAGGACTTCTGACCAGCTGAATCGAATACTGCCGGGGAGTAACTATGGCAAAAGTCTTCCCCCAGATGTTGGAATTTCTCCCCAAACAGTTGTGATAAAGCCTACTCCCATCGGCCTCGCTACCCACCTGGAACTTACAACAGATGTAGAAATCTCTCCCAAATTTCATGTATATATATATACATATATATATATATATATATATATATATATATATATATATATATATACATATATATATATATATATATATATATATATATATATATATATATATATATATAACGTCTGAACACCCAAAAAGGGATGACAAATGCCATTTAGCTCAGGATTCTTTTACGAGTATAAAGTCTAACTCCTATCCGTGCAACGTCGGTAGAAATCAAATGCAAAACCTCTGTATGAAGATGTTGACGTACTTTCCATCCCTCGGTGAGTCATCCTGCACATAATTCCATGTTGTCTAAGGTCTTGTACTTGTGAAAATCCCCCTGAGAATCTTCGTTTGCGAAGCCAGACCATTCATTCGATCAACATAGCTAGGGGATGGAATGGCAAGATATCCTTACTGATTTTTTGTTCTGATATTTCCGAAACAGATCAAATGTGGAACAGCTGATGATCCTCACAATAAAATCGAACGTACAAAATCAGAATTCAATTTAAATGATAAAAACAAAATCAAATTCTGTGTAAAATACAGTACATTACAAGAAATCAGAAAATAACTGACTTGCATAATATAAGTTCACTCGATGATTTCGGACGGTATGAAATCTATGTAATATATAGAATAGAAATTCTTTTTTAACGGAAAAGTACAAAGTTTATAACACACAACCACACACACACACACACACACACACACACACACACACATATATATATATATACATATATCTATATATATATATATATATATATATATATATATATATATATATATATATTTATATATATATATATATATAGCACACTCCACACAATTCACAAATGAACCACGAAATTCACCGCAAGTATTTTCCCCAAGCTCAAAATTCATCGATCAATGCCATTGACGGAAGATGAACTAACCTTTCTTGGAAATGCAAATGAAGAAAGAGAAAAAAAACTCTGTATAACTGCCTATGACTCTTTGAACTGTGAATTTTGTTAGCCCGTTTGCCGTCTCAGATAATGCACGGATTTGGTTATTCAATAATTTACCATAATGTATTTTTCTCCTTGGGTTTCTTTCTCGTTGCCGATTACCATTTGTCTCTCATTTTTTTATTTTTTTTATTTCATTACTTTTTTAGCATTCTAAAAACTCGTATGAATTTTTATTGTTTGTCTTTGAAACTTTTTCTTTCGTAACTACCAATTGCAACATAATTTTTCGTCGGCTGTTTTCTTTACTTTTAATTTACTGTCTTGATTTTTCTCGCGTTGATATTTTTACCGACCAGTTAAGCAGTGAGTATTCATTCTGTTTATGTGATTTGTACTCTTTTAGCTTCTGTGTTTTTTCAAAGGAAAATAAAGAAAATACTTTTGTCAATATTTTATGTATTCTTGTTTTTAATTTTCTTAAAATTTGTTCAGAGTTTTTTTTTTTGTTTTTTTTTTTCTTTTGGAAAATATTCCTTTCCGTTTCCTCTTCCTCACTGAGCTTTCTCTTTCATTATTGCATTCCTTTCCTTTCTTGGTTCATTGTTATATTTCCCTTTCTTTCTTTGTTTCTTTTTTCCCCGCTGGAACTGCATTTTCCCTGCTTATTCTTTTCACATAACTCATTTTTGTATATAATTTTCATCAATTCCACTAGGTAGCTCTTTTATTAATTTTTGATTTTGGTGATATTTTTTTTTCCTTTATCAACCGTTTTTCGAGGGTATTTTTTTTTGAGAACGTAAAAACTCTTTTTAACTCTCTGTTCTTCTTCGTGTTTTCTCTGTTCTCCTCACTCGTTCTTTATTTCCTTTTCCAGTGTACTTATCTTCAATCTATACCTCTTTTTTTCTATCTTAATTCTTTTGTTGCCTCTTCGTTTTACTTACTTTTGTTATTACATTTCCATTATTTTCTTTTATCTTTGCTTCTATAACTTTTCCTTTCTTTCTCTTTTCTCTTTTTTTTCTTCTCTGTGTCTCTCACTCTTTTTCCTGCTTTTTGTTCTGTTTTTCTTTCCTCTTTTCTGAACTATCTTTACACTTATCTTCCTTTTACTTTTCTTTTCTCCCTTCTCTTTTAAAAGAAATATATCTCCATTTTTCATAATCTGTTTTTTTTTGCATACTTTTCAAACTTCAATTTCGATTCCTCCTTGTGTTTCCTCTTTTCTTTTCTCCATTTTTTTTCCTTTTTGAAATTCCTCTTATCTTCTTCCCTAGTTCTATTTCTGTATAAAGTCCCGCTCATATTGCTTTCATTACTGTTTTTTCCTCCATTTTTCTTCATGTCTTCCCCTTCTTTATTCTATTAGTCTCTTCTCCTCTTTTCTCTATTTCATTCCCTTCTTTCGTACTTTTCTTTATTAACCATTCCCTCTGTTTATTTGGATCTTTTTACCTTACAGTGATTAATTCTCCCTTTTTTTTCTTTCTGTCTTCCCATTTTTTACACTTATAAGCCTTCTCTTTATTTCTTCATTTCTCTTTTCTTTCCATTCTATTTTGTATTCATTTTTCTTTTCCTCATTCAATTTCTTTCTTTTCTTCTCTCCTTTCTTTCTTCCCACACATTTCACTTTCCAAGGTGAACATATCTTCAACTTCACTTTTTTGTGTGTATTTTCCCTTCCCTATTTATATATTCCACTCTTTCCTCCTGGACACTTCTTTTTGTTCTTGCCTTTCTTGTGTGTGGGCACATTTAAAAGATTTACGTGGGAAAAATATCAACTCGACCAATATAGGAGCCAAAAAAAAAAAAAATGAAGAATTCAAAACAATGAGCAGAAACCTCCCACATCACCCTCACAAAAATAAATACCTTTCCAAAAATAAGTACATACATGTACAGAGATGGAAACTGACTGCTAAAAAATTGAAGGAAAACATAGAAAAATTGTAAAGAATACACACATGAAAGAGGTGAGAAAAGTGAACGACTCGCGAAAAAGCAGCTTCGTTTTCTTTTTTCTATTCTTCACTTGATTTGCTTCCAAATTTGGTAATTATAAATATTCCAAGAGAAACCGAGCTTGCAGAATGAAAATTGCCGGCATGGAAAGAAAAAAAAAGACGGTAAAAAGGTTACGTGAGTTTGGTCATGTGCATTCACCATGTGACATCCTATAAACATACATCAATTATACGCACGCGGCCAGGGACGCGTGTATAATAACATACACCCTTTATCTATTAATCTATCTATCGATGTAATTGTGCGTGTATGTGTCTGTGTGTGCTTGTGTGCATATGCATGTACGAATGAAAAAACAAAGAAGGAATACAACTGTAGAAGAATCCATTATTTCTTTATTTTTTATCTTATTCTCTGCTTGGTTCGTTAGCGGACAATAGTTTCGACAATTCTTGCCTTCTTCAGTGCATATATATGTATATATATATATATGTACATATATATATATATATATATATATATATATATATATATATATATATACACACACACACACACACATATATATATATATATATGAACAAAACCAAAAACACACCTTTACAAATCAGAACATGACAATAAACGAACCACAGAATTCTAAAAAAAAAGAAGAAAGTAAGCTAACGCCCAATCCAGCAATCTCCACTAAAACCGAGTAAACAATAAACCAATTAATTCTGATTCACTGAAGAGTTCTAAGATTTCCAAAATTTATATATATATATATATATATATATATGTGTGTATGTGTGTGTGTGAAAGAGAGAGAGTGCGTGTGAGTGTGTGTATATATATATATATATATATATATATATATATATATATATAGTTACGTTATTGGTGCATGTGAATCACAAGGCCCATAACTTAGAAATCCTCTCGTGCATTGTAATATGTGTGATACGGTCTGGAAGTCTATGCAAGAATATGTATGTGTGCGTGTGTGCATGTTTCTGTTTTTTTGTTGGGAAAAGCAAAAGTTGAGGTCAGAATAGGCTGACCTTTTTTCCCAGCATCAGTTTCAGACGATGGGGTAATTAAAAAGGTAATTCGATGGCATGATTGTTATGTTTCAAGGAGAACTCGAATCTTATGTGCACGCAAGCGTCTGTATATGCATTACACTGATGGATATATTAATTTGAATACGTTTGTGAGTTTTGGGACGCACATTTAAAGAGAGAGAACGGGGAGTGGCCATTCATTTAGAGCAAGATAAAGGCAATTTATATAGACTAAGGAATATATTATCCACTGAAAAATTTATAGTACTAAGTTGTCCCTTAGCCCTTTAGGGAATTTTTGCGTCTCTTAGAAGAGATGTTAACTAATAAATTAATTTCATATATCCTTTGTGAAATGCAAAATTGAAAGTATTGCATTTTTGCTGTAAGAATCATCAGCACAGTCTGATCTTTTTAAATGAGTAGCAACGTCATGAAGAAACAGCTAAAAAAAATGGTTCATTTTTTTATATAAATAAACTCATGTTCTTAATATGAGGCGGTTGAGTCTCTTCACATGCATGTTTCCCTTGACAGAGCAGCTGTAGAGATTCCAGTGACCAAGTCTGAATCACAAGGGGCTTTTTGCTGCGTCAGAAGAGTGCATCAACCTTCACACTGTCAGTGAAAGAACAGAAGAGGCATATACCAAATAACAACGTGGCCGAAATGGGACATGGCGGACAGTCCCTCCAAGAGAGGACCAGCGAGAAGCCGGCCAGTGTCCAACATATATATATATATATATATATATATATATATATATATATATAAATTAACCAGTGAAACTGACCTATGTTCCTTTCTTTCTGTCTTTTCAAGAATATAAATGCAATTGCTTTGTTATCTTGATTCGTATTATCGTTGATATCTGGATCCAAGACAAAGTGAAAGTGAATAGGAACCCCATATAAGCCGAAACGTTGGTCAAATCACTGAAACAGATAGGATTATACCGTTAAATGTGAATGCTATCCATACCTCTTAATCTATTTACCTATCCATCTCATTCTCTCTCTCTCTATATATATATACATATATATGTGGCTGATAGAAAAACTGTGAGTGTGCGTGTGTGTGTTTGTATGTGATTGCAGTTGACTCTTGATACAATTATGTCTATTGCTGAGTGCAAAGTACACCAAAGAAAATACAGTGGTTATGGATGGTGCATGTTTAACACAACTAGATATCTACAGGTCTTGTACACATTGTTAATAAATGTTTGCAAGTCAGTGACAACGTATCTCTCTCCTGTCAGGTCTGTACACGCCATGACTTTCCCATCACTGGAGAACATCCAAAACAACACACGCCGGATGGGTATATGATAAAATGAATAGGCACGATGGTATCCATATGATGCAAGAAGCAATAACAATGCAGAGTTAAAAGTTCAGTATAGCTACAACCAACGATGTTACAAAAGTACATTCATAAGGAATCGTGTCTTATTCAGGTTGATGAGAAACTCAGACACATCTCGCGGTCATTCGATGGCAAGAAGCAGTATATAGATCAGGATATTTAGCTTGCAGATGTATCCAGTCTTTTTTATCACCAATGAAAATCTCCTCTGGGGTGCGTTTTGTCATTTTATTCTCCTCATTCAATAGAGACACTGTTTTAATCTCTCTGCTCTGTCATATCAGATTTTCAAACGAACTTAGTGTCGCATAAGTCAAATTTCGAGACGTAAAAGTACAAATTTTCTCCATTTTTCTGTCACCCAGATTACTTTCCCGATGTACACATTACTAGAGTTGTCTTTTACAACATTTTTTTGCCGAATAACAGAAAGAGGAGTGTGTATACAATACGATGTTTATTTAGCAAATTATTTTCGTATTTGTTCTTTGTAGCATGATCTTTCAATTGATAAATCCTTCTGTTTTCTTTGTCTGCATTCTGTATCCTACCTTCAGAATTTGGTTCTTGGAGTTTCACTTTACCTTTTTCTATTTTTTTTCGAATAAAATATTAAAATCAAACAAAACTAAGTAACGATATTGTTGCCAACACTCTATAATCAGTTATTAACTACTATAATTCTAATATTTAATCTTATTTTCAGTTGTTGTTTTTTTTTCTTCCATTGCTTCCATATTGACATCCGATGATCGTTAGTAAGCAGGACGTAGGGTGTTAATGAATAAATCACGAGGTGGTACTCCAGCTTCTCTGTCCAAGAGCCTGTCTATGGCAACTACCCTCCGAAGGGCAATCTGTTGTAATCAATCAAATCAAGCCAGCTCTCCTTTCTATCATTCTAACACAGTAAATTCATGAGTAATAATATTGTAGTAAAATAATGAATAAATTATTTACATTATATTCAAATATATATTTACTTCCCAAATTTCCAGAGTTTCAATTATTCTGACAGTAGAGACCAATCATGGCGTAATTTAAAAAAGTTATTAGGTATGGCAAAAATTGATATTAAAAAGTCCTAAAATCTGTATACTTCCTAAGCGAAATCATTGTCTTTCATGATCAAGTTTGCACAATATTCCTACAAATAAAAAAGAAATAAAACAAAATATAAGAATTATTGCGATCTTTTTTAGAATTCTATGATAAAGTCCATGTTCATTGTAATAAATTGTACTTATTGGGTACCAATCTCTTCCAAGCCATACCATTTCCAGTGAACATATTTTGCCAATATGTGAGCAAAATATGAAAGGTGAACCTAGTTCACATTTTGTATTATCAGTTAAAACATAGCATGACACGTTTGTGCGTTTCAAAGCCACGAGCAAAAGCTTATGTATTGGATCAGCTTATGGAAGAAAAGCCTCACAATAAACAACATAAACAGCAAGAAAAGCCAATTTGACAAACAGTCAGCGGCATATGTGGCATTGACGTCTGTGGTTGATTTTTGAATCTAAATAAAAAAGATTGGATATAGAACTCTGGTTCTCCAGGTGCCTCGACTCTTCTGCTCCTACTTTTTATCTCGTCAATTTGAAAAAAAAAAATAAAAGCCCTTTTTTATAGGGTTTATTCAGGGAAAGTTAATATCTGATTGTTTTCAACTTCGTTCTGCCTCAAACCTTTTGACGATAAAACTACATTATACTGAAGATTTTTTCCTCAATGATGTTTTTTAGGTGAATATTTATTGGCATCACTATATTATTGCTTTCAAAAATTCAAAATTCAAATAGATATTTTGTAATCAAATTATCGTTTATATTTTGATTAAATCACATTTTAAAAGTCATTTTGACGGAAAAAAATGAAGTTTATATGTTTAAGTGTGAATTTTCGTTACGAGCCGGCCGAACTGGTCTGATCCATGCGGTAGCTGTCACAGGAAGACAGAATTCCGAACATAAAAGATGTGAGTTTGAGCTCACCAAAAACTTATTATGCTCACTGAAATGACGATATTGAAGTTGCAATAATAAGTAACTGAAATTAAGATGGAACGAATTCAGGTAGGGACGGTATGAACGATAAATATCAACTGAGCTCGATATTTACTAATCTAAGCCGCAACGCATCACATGGCTTACAGTATTTGGTGTTTCTTATCAACCTTTCATCTAAGTATAGATCTAGTTTGATTTCCGTGATCAGGTAGCAATTGGATTATTCAGCATGACTTGACTAAAACATCATGTCAGTTGAACTCTACCAATATCAATTAAATATTCAATGATAAAAAGTCATGATAAAATCAAAACACAATGACAACAATAACACTGAAGAAAAAAGAAGAAATTTATTCTTTGTAAAATCCAAATCCTTCTAAGCAAGTAAATTCCTTGAGAGGTTTTGCTATTTTGCACCTATTCTGAGAAAAGAAAGGAGAGGAAACTCCGAAAGCAGTACACAGTAGACAAAAGCAAAGTGGAGATGGCAGATCACACAACGGAAATCGAAAGATTTGAAATCAGATTTGATTCTTTGTGTATTTCCATGTTTCGACCACTTTTACTTCCTAAACATTTTATTTTCTCTCTTCTCTCATGGAAAATTGTTGACACTCCCTTGTAGAAAAAAAACAAAACATTGTTTGAGGCATTATGCTTGGGTGTAATTACCTCTCTTACTTCTTGCATAGGATTTGAAAGAACTCTGAACAGTATTATATATATATATATATATATATATATATATATATATATATATATATATGTATATATATATATATATATATATATATATATATATATATATATATATATATAGTATCATACGTATATATGATATTATACATATATATAGTATTATTTATACATGGAGAGTGATAGATTGAGAGATAGATAGATAGACATACATACATACATACATACATACATACATACATACGTAAACGAATTTTATCCTGAGCCTGTTTTAATAGTTTTTCGCCAGGTTTCTATTGAAAACTGACATGCCTTTCCTCGTTCAATAAATTTTCCCAGTAAATAAATCAAAAACTAAAAAAAAAAAATTCCCAAAAACTAAAGTGCCGAGCAAAAAGCTTACCAGAGAGGAAGGCAAACTTAGCTGCAATGGCAGTAGTCAGTTATTATCTCACAATTTAGAAAATTGTTTGCCGCCATTTTAAAATTACGGTTGGCTTAAAATAAAACGGCACGCTGCATATTGTCGTTCAAGCAATTGCTACACAGAATCCGATTCTCATAACCTCCCCCTTTTTTCATAGGGCCAACGTCCAAAAGTTCAATTTAGGCATCGACTGAGAAATGACGAACCAATTTTCTTGTAATAAGCTCAATTATTCAATGTTTAAAAGCTATATATATATATATATATATATATATATATATATATATATATATATATATATATATATATATATATATATATATATATCACGGTTTTTATCATTTGAGATTAAAAAAAAACTTCTCTGTAGACTTTAGTTGATATTTTCTCCTTCAGTTTCACTTTCCTCTTTTTTTCTTCTTTTTTTTTTCAATGTTAGTGAGTGAGAGTGTATAGCGATCTGTGTTTGAATGATGTGAAGGGAAGTCCGTTGCTATCTAAGTGGAATATCTAAATCATTAGACGGTTTTTAAGAACGATATTTAAATCAAACGGTAGACATCTGATTCGTTGGTGTATAATGATTCATAACAAGACATGAAAGCCTCAGCTTTCACGTTCACCATATCTGGATTTTATCACTCATTCCCCATATCAAATACATAAACTGAATGATATTGAAGCCATATAAGCTTAAACTTAATACAGCAGAAGGCAACAAAACTTCGGTGTATTCGGTAGTCATAAAAACTCAATACAGAAGTAATGGTCTGTGAGACCAGACTGATGGCTAATGCCGCCAAGCGTGGAATCTGAAATATCTAACAAGCCTAATAGAAACAGCACAATGTTTCACGTTTGAATCGTTTACTGGGTATGAGATTCGTTTCAGTAATAACAGTCAGCAAGACTATATTACTGCATGGCCAAGTCCCCTTGCCCCCAAAATACAAAGCACGGTATTACACAAAGTCAGGCATGTTAGACAGTCAATTGGGATCTTACTCAAGATCAACAATGTTTTGTGGGACAAGCTCGTTGACTACTGCTCTTCAGCAAGTTGCCTAAAACCTTTCACAAAGCTTTGATGATTATTGTTCTTCGTGAGGATCGACTTGACGTAAGTAGAATGGGAGTAGCCAGTAAAACGAAGCGTACATTTGACCTCGAAGTCCGCACTAATACTCTACCAGGCATCCTCTGAAAACAGTTCCTTTATCATTGGTTTATTTTCTTGTTTTTTCCTTACCGTTTTAATATTGTGTCAGCGCCATCAGACACACCATTCGACAAAGAACATTTCAAATTTGCATGGGTGTTAAACCAGACTTTTTCTAAATTTTGTTTGTTTTTAGTACCAGTTTTGGAAATAGATTTTTTTTCAAATTCGTTTTTTTTCAACTCTTCTGATTTTGTATCAGTGATACCGTTTTGCAAATACACATATATACATTATGTACACACCAGTAAAATGGACTTCTGAAATTGGGGTAAAAAGCAATTTGGAGCAGGGTTATGAGTATTGCTTTTTTAAATGGAAGCCGTAGTTGCAAACACACACACACACACACACGCATGCACGCATGCATGCACGAACGCACATACATACGCACACACACACACACACACACGAATGCACGCATTACTGATATGTTTCCCAGCCGGTAAAATCGGGTAAAATCCTAGCAGTATTGTTTAAATTATCTATTTTCTATTAAAACAACTATTGTGATTAGTTGTTTTACAAAGTCGGGGTCGGGACACCCCTACATGAAGACTATTTGGACAACAGAAATATTCAAAAATCTATTCTAAAGAAAAATGATTTTTTTTTCTATTTTATGATTAAAAAAAATGCTTCCAGAAATGTTGGGCCTTTTGGAACTGTTGTGTAATCGTATCAGCTCTGCCTGACATACTACATTGATTCATTGTATGGACCGTGTGATATATTCATTTAAAAATCTATGTATTTATTTATCAATGTATTCATCTCTTCCAAACCTTCTCGTTTCTGTTGATTTAAACTTATCTCTACCTCCTTCTTTCTATTTTTCCTGTCTGTCTGTCTTTCTATCTGTCTGTCTATCTGTCTGTCCGTCTGTCTGTCTGTCCGTCTGTCTGTCTATCTATCTATCTATCTATCCAAAGTCGTATTTATTCATATCTGTCTCTTTTCCCCCTCTCACTCTATGCATCTATCAGTGTTAGTAACATATAAATGTATTTGATTTTACAACTATTTACGGTTTTATATTTGTACCTGATTGAGAATTGTCGAACAAAGCGTCTCAGTTGCTGCTCGGCTTATAGCAGAAGCTGGCCCTAATCACTCGTCTTAAACATGCCGATAATAAGCTGGGTTCCCGTTGGCTCACAGTCAAATTCACCCAGTGACGCCAGCAGAATGCGTTGGGCGTCGACATAAATAAATTTCAACTTCCTTGGGAATAGCGCTTGTCGTGTCAACGTTAACCCTGTGCCCCTCGTCAAACAGCCTAGTATTGAGTGATGAGCGTCAGTATAAAACATGGCACTGATGTCATGATCTTTCAGAGTGCCCATCAAATCCAAGAACCCCCAGGGAAACCTGGACGTGAAGCTAATGCATGTACACTGTTCGCTATTCACTTAAAATCGAAAACCTGATATGTTAATAGACGGTTTTGTGGAAAATATCGTGAAGCATGATCATCTCATAACAATTTTTGAGATATTTTCCCAACAAGAATTCAAACGCATATAGAAACGAAACACACAAAAATTAACATTAAACCTTGAAGGATGGCTCGAGGCAAAACATCTAGTTGTCTTGGGGGTTGCTTTATCATTCAGCATCTGTTCACAGAGAGAGAATCAACGAGATTTGACATATATTTCCATGAAAGAATTGCTACCTGAAAGGTAGGCGCAAAATGGCTTCCCTGGATCGAAAAAAAAGAAGATTTTTCCAGTGGACCCATCTCGATAGCTGTGTGAAATAATGCGCTACAAATCAATACAGTAATAATTTTCTCCAAGAATAACTTGCGAACTGAAGTTATGTGGGATTCTCAGATGGTCATCGTCGATTCACATGCACGATTCACTAACAAAAAAAATTCTCATATCTAATTATTTTCATGCCTTTGCTGTCAATAGTCAAAATCTGAGCATGCCTTTTTCTTCCATTTGCGAGCACACGTGTGTGAGAGAGGGAGAGGGCGAAAGAGAGAATGAAAGAGATTTTTCATGCTGTTGACTGCTAGAATTTTACAATTAGGCTACCAAGGCAGTGTTATGTACTTGAGTTTGACCTCATATCCTTGGTATCAACAGGCTAATTTGTTATCTTTGCCCAATCATCTGACATGCCAAAGATTTATCCATCTTCCAAGCATTTTTCTCTATTTATATTACTTACAAAACGGTTTCTAATATTTTTTTGATTTTTTTATAATGAAATCTGCCCGTTTCTCTTTTCATATATTTCCCTTTTCTTGTGCAGTGGTCTGCTTGCCCTCTCTTTCTTGTAATGCATAACTTGTTCGAAAACAAATGTGCTTCTGTGCTACCAGACTTACCAGTATCTACAGTTTTGTACAATGAGTGCTCATCATGATCTATTGTAGTGATAGCCATGATCTTCTCTTCGAAAATGAATCGTCATAAACTCCAATACGATTCAAAGATGACGTATATTGGAGCAGTCCCCGTATTCAAGGCAATTTGTTTCAGAAGTTAAACGACTGAAGTTAACCAAGAAACTTACAGATTGTTCGGAGTGAATATTCAGCCTCAACCCCAAACCTTTCACAAGCCGAGACAGCTTGAAGACAGGCGTGACAATCGAGAATTAAATGGGATAAGTGTACTACATACTCCAGATTAATCAATTCTTCCAACCATAGACATATTGGGACTCATTGTTCATAGAGGTCAGAGGGATTGATTCGCCTAAAATTATACACGTTGAAAACACAGCTAAGGGGGTAAGTTTACAGAGTATATAAACAAAAGCACTATTTTGAGATGAAAAAAAAGTATTTTTAAATATCGACAATACAAGGTGAATGCAAATCACACAACATACAACTTGGAAGGAATTTTGTTTATTTTATCTTATCAATTCTCCGCAGGGGTGGTCAGGCAGTAGTTACCCAAGGAGCTCATCCGCCTATGCTTCTCACTAAACCAAGTCATGACACATCCACATGAAACAGACACACGGACTTTGGTAAATTTCTTAGCATGATAGATGAGTAATTGTTCAATCAATCTAAATCGCCAGGTACTGTTATGCCCATAGCATCCTTTCCTGAATCTTTCAAACCACTTCATATATTCTCATTTAATTGGCGGAGACAGAACAGGAAGTAATTGAGTTTTGTAAGAGGAAAGTTCTTAATAGGTATTTACTAGATTTACTTACGATAAAGCAACAAATTTAAAGCACTCAGTGAGAATCGTGCTCAGCTTGCTAATCACTACTTTGCAGATAGTGTTGTCAAATGTTTTGGATGAGATAGAATCCTTTCTTTTCCGAAATCATATGAAAATGAACGTATATCTCTTTCTCTCTCTCACTCCTCCTCTCTCTCTATATATATATCAATCTGTTCAAACTTATCTTTGTCTGCTAGCATTTTAACATATTCTATCCAAACACACACACACACACACACACACACACACACACACATATATAAATATATATGTAAATTGTTTGTAAATATATATATATATATATATATATATATATATATATATAAATATATATATATATATATATACTTGTCTATCCATTTTTTTTTGTTTGACATTGTCATTTTCTATCCCTCTATGTTTTTCTTTCCCTCTGTCTCTTCTCAAATATGTGATTTACGAGATCAAAGCAATATTAAAATCCGTTTACTCTCAATAAAATTATGTCGGTCTCTTATAGATAACAAAACATTTGAAAAAAATCAAATGGTTTTCAGCTTTTTCGAGAAAGCAGTTTTTCTTTCTTTGTGTCTGGAATGCAAACACTCACCCTATTCAAATCTATGTTGCCGCTAAACACTATTAATAAAAACGTGATTTTTAATATAAAAACGAACTACATTCCTCTAACAATTAGTCTTGAATAAAACCATTGATATGAATAGGTAAGCACTATACAAAGTCTGTCTCTTGGTAAAGAAAAAAGAGAATAGTTGTGTAAGTCTGCGTGGTACGTACTTGAATGTACTTGAAGTTAGCTCTTTTCAAAGCAGTTAATTGCTTCATTAAGCAAGCTTAGTTTGGGCGGAATTAAACTAATAGGAAAATTAGGTTTGTTAGAATTGAACTAATTTTGATGTGACCTATTTCAGAATAATTTTTTTTTCTTTTATTGATGTTCTTAAATGCCATTCTCTCTTTATGTAGACTGTTCCATGAGTTTTGCTCTTCTTGCCAAGAACATTTTTCCTTCAAATACCAATGAAAGTTTGAATTTGTAATTCAGGGCTGTGTCCTCTACTTCCACTGTAAATAGATTGTCAGCATTTTTTTAATCAGGTGTTTCTGACCGTTGGATGCCAATATCCACTGTATGTATCTTGTACCGGACTCTATAGACTTCAGGCAGATTAGCACGTTTCTTCCAGAGTTCTAGGATCTCTGGATTGTCGCTTTAATCTTTCCATGTGAGATATATTTCCATGTCTCAGAAAGATCATAGTGGCTCTTCTGTCTTCTCTTCCGATGGTATCTAAGTTGTATTTCATATGAGGAGACCATATGCAAGAATCGACCCTCAGAACAGCTCGTACCAGAGATTTATAAAGTGGAAAGAAGATCTCTTCATAAATGTACTTGGATGGGTGTCGTATGCAGCCGAGCGTTTTATTGGCTGGATTCATTTCGTTTTGTATATGCGCAAAGAATTTAAGTGAATTGCCTAAATTAACATAAAGGTCTTTCTCGACAAAAGTTTCGTTTAGTGTGTATTGTGTTCCGTCATCTCAATTATGGTATAGTTTGTCCCTGGGCTGTTTCCTCCTATGCGCATGATCTCCAAGTTGTAGGGATGAAATTTCATCTGCATGTATTGGAATTCGCTGAGGTTCCTCATCAGCATATATCGAGATTAATCGGACGTTAATTGGGTGGAGACCTTTGTGTCATCAGCAGACATACGTGTGGGGGTAAGGATGACTCTTCTCGGGTTACCCCAAACTTTCTGGCGTCAATCTTTCAGAAATGTATATTAATGAATGAGAACATTTTATCTTTTCATTTCGAATAACAAGAAAAATGGTTGATTATTCTGAATATACATACTATCTGTGATGGTGTATTTGAAAGTGTTCAAAAAGGGGCCTGCGGAGTTTGGCATTATCCTTAGAATTATGCAGTCTTTTTTTCTTTCTTCACCTGAACTCAACTATATCACAGATGTGAGGTAATGAGGAAGCCAATAGAGGATCTAACTGACTACTTTGGAATTTTATTTGTAAAACAAGCTCATATCGATACTCTACAGTCGGTGTACGTACTAACAATGGCTTAGTACGGAACAAAGCAGATACAGTAATCTCTCATTGTTTCAGCACTCATTGAAGCGGCACTATCGAATTGCACCAATCAACGGCACGTTTTATAATCCCAAAAGACTATTGTCAAAGATTATAACGCTTTCTGAATAATAAAAAAAGTAAATCATATTCTTGTATATTATAATAAGCATGACACACTTTCTTTTTAATCTGCATGATGTATTTTAAAATCCACCCACTAAAACGACAAATTCGTTGTAACAACACTTGCACGTGCGCCGTAATAATGGGAGTCTACAATGAAAGGCATTCAATGAATATTTAGGATTTTCCACATATATAGCCTTATGCCATACTAATCTTAGTATATATACATATTCCTTCTTTGAAACCGAAATCCAAAGAAATACGGTTCCATTACTAAGAGACTCTGTGACAAATTTCTGTCCATTCTGGCAAAACTGATTTTTCTTGGTTTCGACATTTTGCCAAAGACACCGAACCTACTTTGGATCTTTCACAAATTGGCTTCTCATCCCTAAATAAGAAAAAGATCAGAAAAGTATTCTTGCAAAGCAGACCTATTTGATTCCAAGTCAAAGGAAAGTTATACTACATGTTTTTTTTTTAATCCTGTGAAAAGCCTTTCTTTCATCTTTCTTCTTAACTAATTGTTTCTTTCATCTTTTTTTGAAATAATTCTTTCTTTCAATTTTTCTTTCTTATTAATCCTTGCTTTAATTATCACCGAAGTTTTTGTAGATGGGAGACGTTTTTTTTTCCCTCTTATCTTTTGCAATGGCGTGGTCGGTTTTCAATTCGCTTTCTTCCACCGCTTTCGGTATTTTCTCTTCAAGTTCTCTCTCGTCTGTTCAGACATTTAATTCGGCAACTTTTTTTTTCTCAATATTACGTCCTTGTTTCTTTGATGTTTTCTCGTAATTTTTCTGAGTTTTCTTCTCTCTTCCTCTTCTTTCGCCTCCTTTTCACGTAGTTCTTATTTCTCAGCATCTCTTGCCTTGTAATCTTTTATTTCTCCTGTTTTTCTCCCCACTTTTATCATTTTTTCTCCTGGTTTTGCCTTGTCCTTTCTTATATTCTGTTTCATCATTGATATTTCATGTACTTTTAGCATTTACTCGATTTTCTTCTTTTTTTGCCTTTTTTTTTCAAAGAATCCCCCTTCTCTTTTTTCGTTCACTCTCTTCATTCATTCTTTCATTCTTAATCCATTTCGTTTTGTTTGTTCCTTTTTTCTATCCTCAATCTTATCCATACATTCAAGGTATTTCGCTAATTTCTTTTCCTTTATTTACTTTCTCATTATCAATCATGTTCTCTCTTACTGTCTTTCTCTTTCTCTATTTTGCCTTTTCCATCCTCGTGTCTTTCTTTCCGTCTCCTTTTTTTTCTCTATGATTTATCTATTCGTCTATTCTTTATTTTCTCCCCACCTTAACATATTTTTTATAATACATATATATATATATATATATATATTTAGTATTTACTTTAACTAATTCGTTTTCTTTTCTTCCTTTCTTTTCATTCTTGCATTGATATTAGGTTGTATAACATTAAGTTGTTCCCCTTTGAAAAAAAAAAAACAGCAAAAACCAAGAAAACCGGCTAATTTTTTCTGCAACTATTATTTTCCGGAGAGAGACGGATTGGCTTACAAGTAAAAGCCAAAACACTATAAGAATAATCGTGCATGACTGTGGAGTTCTTATTCTTTCATGCTCCGGCCGCCTCGAGTGCTGGTGTGATTGGGAGATCAGTCGTCCAAGTATTTTATCGACAACTTCCTTCATTTTTTTTTTCTTTAAACTTCTTTCTGATACCGTCTATCCCACATCCGCTTCTCTCTCTCTCTCCCTCTCTTACGTGTGCTCTTTCATCTTCTCTATCATATATATATATATATATATAATATAGATGTGTGTGTGTGAGGGTGTGTGTGTGTGTACATATGTATATACATATATAATGCATATACATATATAACAACTATCTATCTATCAATATATCTATCTATCTCTCCCTATATGTGTGTATATATATATATATATATATATATATATATATATATATATATATATATATATATACACATATATATACATATATATACATATACACATATATACATACATATATATATATATATGTACATATATATATACATACATATATATATACATATATATATACATATATGTATATATACATACATATATATATATATATATATATATATATATATATATATATATATATACATATATATATTTGCACATGTGTGTACATGTGTGAGCGTGACACATCGTCTACTCACGTCCGTTCCCCTTTCATACCGATCGATTCGATTGAATGTCACGTGATACATGTCTTGAGCTATGGAGGCTTTCGTCTGTTTGTATCAAGGGCATTGATAATAATGTTGGACTGCATTTTTTCCAATCAGAACATGCAATATTGTATTTAGTATGGATATGTTACCAAGATACACAATTATGCTTTTTTATGTACTAAACATATATCACCTTCATCAAGACTATCTATCTCTGTATCTATCCATCTATCTCTCTATCTATCTATCTATCCATCTATCTATCTAAAAATATCTCTCTCTATCTCTCTCTCTCTCTATATATATATATATATATATTCATTTTTTCGGCTATCCCAATCTAATTATATCTGGTTATCCACTGCAATTCGTTCAAGCCTATACATTTCAATCTATTTCTTCCGATTTCATGATTCTTGGTCAATAGTAATCAGCCTGTTGATTTGAACTTACCATTGTCTGAACACATGGATAAATGTTGAAGAATATGTCTATCTTTTTTTATAAGTTGATGTCTGTTCACTTTTGAATCTCATTTTGTTTGATATTCATACATCTAAAACATACACCCCAAGTCAGTCAGTTCAAATTTGTACATTGACCCCAATATAATGACGTGTATTTTTATATAGGCATAAATAAATGAGTGGAAGTTTACGGACGGGTATGTTTGCGTATATGTTCATGTGCACATGTATATATACGTATGGATACAGACTAAAGCAGAATATTCTTACACACACACTTTGGTGATTTCGAAGGACCTTTTTTTTTATAGTTATATCGAAACTGCTGGAACTGAGAAATTTACGTACATCTTTAGAGTCTTTTTGTATAATGTACGTCCTCTTCAAAAGTGCATCTGACATTTCATTGATTGAAGAAACGATTTATTTTCATATGTCACCAGCTCATGGAAACACAGACACAAACACACACACACACTTGTGTGCATGTGTGTATGCTGGAGTGTGTATGTGTGTAGGTTTATTGGTATAAAAACAAGATAGAATTAAAATGAACAAGTTCGTCCCAATAACTGTGATTGTATCTGTGTTACCTCTAATGAATAAATATATGAATTTGCGTGTTTTTGTCTCTGAGTGGGCGTCGAAATTTCATGATGAATGCAGAAGAAATATCACAATAAGAAAAGTCAGTGAGAACAACTATGATAATAATAATAGCTACGACACGATTCAATGACAAAAAAAGTTACTCATCGAACTGCTGCTGATTAGAAAGGAATAAAGGCTACTGTTGATGATATTGATGACGACGATTGCATAAAGCGTAGAGATGGAGGAGAAGCAGGTGAGAAAGTTAATGCAATGATGTAATGCAGGAAATAAAAAGCAAAAAAAATTATCTCTCATCGAACACACACACACAAACACACACACACACGAACGCACGCACACACACACACACACACATATATATATATATATATATATATATAGAGAGAGAGAGAGAGAGAGAGGAATAGATGGAAAGAGTGGGGGATTGGTTCTGATCAGTTTTCCTCAGCTACTGTCATCAACAAACACTTGGGTCGTTCTTATCTTTATACATAACTAGAATCTTATTTCAAAGTTGATTTATGATATGGCATATGACGGATTGCTATTTTCGTATGTTGGTATATTTCAGTATTTATTATCATTAGTGTTTTAAATTTTCACTTATTTGGTTATTGGACTGTTCTGATGTTTTTTTGCTGTTTTGTTTGTTCTTTGTATGGTCTCAAATTAAATTTTTTTGGCTTTTATTCGTAGTTCAGTCTAGGTTGTTAGAGAATTCATTTTCATTTCGGAATTTTGATATCAATTCTGATCTCTTGTTTGAGGTAACTTGGGATAGAGTAAAGTAATGATTGCTATTTTTTTTTTAAGACAAAGATACATCTTTTGGAATCGTTTTAAATTTGTGCAGTTCTTCTTACTCTCCATGTTATTTTTGGTATATTTTATCTATATATATATATATATATACGTATATATATACATATATATATATATATATATATATATATATATATATATATATATATATATATATATATATATATATATATATAACATTGGAAAATTATGTTATACATGTATGACTTTTTCAAAAGACATGTAGGTTAAGGATAGCTTTAGAGGTTGTTTGAATTCCAACAGAGAACTGAGACCAGGAAATCATATGCGAGTATTATTGTTACTTCTTGGATCTATGAGATTTACGGACTATACATATATATTATCTTTGGAAAATGACTTTTGATATAATGACGCATGAAAAAAGATGTAATTTAACACATTCTTTCCTTTACAACATAATGAATGAAAAATATATTATTCAACCGTTTAAACCTGAAAAAGTAGTTCTTACTAAAAAAATTATCTTTAGGGGCAAGAAAAATGATGCTCTCCCTTAGTTTGTTGATGCTTATGAATGCATAAAATTACTCCCTTTCACATGGGTGTCAGTATAAAATCATTGTTAAATAGAATTTTCGTCAAAAAATGTTTCTCAGGGTTACATGCTAGAAAGAATGCGATCCAAGATTCAGCCTTTCAAGTTCTTTTGTTTGGCTCAGGAAGGCTATGATAATCCAAACCCAACGGTTGGTGACTTCAAATGACCTTGAGGTCAGCATCGCCCTTCTTATAAGTCTTTTTTTTTCTATGAAAGTGAACTGTATGCGCCAAAAATGTAATTGTTTGGTAGCAGTACAGTTCGTGAAGGCCCAAAACTAATCCAACATCTATTGACCTCGGAGGCATTGGAGTCAAATTTGAACTTATTTGAACCTGCTCAAAAATTTGAGAACCTGAACTATTTACTTGTTTACATTAAACCTGTTTTACTAGAAATAGATTCAAATCCGGGGAAATTGTTTGTTATTCCCTCTGATGACCTATGTTTATCCCTGATACCAACCAAACATATTCAATGAAGCACCTGAATGCTCGGTGAGACTTGATGCCATTATTCGAGGATAAGTCTGCGTACACTACCCTGTAAACAAACACACGAGCACAAAGATTCACAAAAGCACACACAAGAAATTGCAGACACTCACACACACACACACACACACACACATATATATATATATATATATATATATATATATATATATATGTGCATATGTGTATGCATATACATAAACATGTATATGAGAAATGTATCTTTTGTGTCATTCATACATATATATACATATATTGAGAAAAATTTGATCCAGAATATTACGTTTTTATGTGTAAGTCTTTACTTTTATATGTGATTTTCAAAGGGCCTGTATAGTGTGTGTGTGTGACTGCCTATGTACGTATATATTTAATATGTATAATTCATATAGTACATATATATATGTATTTATAATATATATATATACATAAACACACACACACACACACACACACACATATATATATATATATGTATGTATATCTATATATACTTTCACCCAAAAGTGTAAGATTAATTTGTGTCATTTATATTACATATACTTATATGCACACACACACACACACACACACACACACACACATATATACATATACATATAATCAAGATGATTATATTCTATATGTGTAACTCTTTACTATAATTTTCAAAGGGCATTAGGTTAAAGGCAGCTTTGTAAGTTGTTCTCATTGCCCGCAGGGGATTGTATGATAGAAAAGCGAAAGCAAGCAGTATTGTTAATTGCTTCTTTGCTGTATCGGTATTACTGTATTATTGAAAAAAAATCTAAGATAAACTGCGAGCAGATCGATCAGCAAATCCCATTTCTCTATGAAGATTTTATCGGGGACCTGCTCATGAGCCGTCTCTCTCATAAATCATCCCTTGGCTTTCTCGTTTGACTTCAAAAGTATATGAATGTTGCCAGAAGGCGCGGAAAATAAATGTATTAAAATGGTTACATACTTGTTTTGCAGGATTTGGCCTGGTATATGAATAATGTACAGATACACAAGCACATGCATATATATGCCTGTGCATCCTAACACATACACACACACATATATATATATATATACTAGCTTGGGTATCTGGTGTTCTCTGGGAAAAAAATTCAAAGCTAACTACATTGGAAAAGAGAATTATATTCTATATACATTTCAAAAATCAAATAGGGAGTAAGGTCTCACATGCTAGCATTTATTTCAGGCCAGAAAAAAACTTCAAGCAAGACCAAAACAAACCAATACACTCCTACAGGCTGGTTCCCCCCAACAGGCTACACTTCTAAAACCTTAAAAAATACTTTTCTCAGAACTGAAGATTCATATGATCACTTCTAGCTGTTCACACGTCAAAGCGTATTATCTGATTCGCTGTCTTGCTCTAAGAAAAATCATATTCGTATTAGCATTGAACTCCTGTGAAATACAGCTGAAATTGTATAAGCACTGAGAGAAGGAGGAATTCACCTCAGAATAACGAACGGAATATTGAGTTTCTGTTTGGCATTGGAACTAGGATTCTGATGGGACCTTCCTCATATAAAGCTTGTCTATAACTTTGCTAGTCGGAAAAAAATCTTTTAAGAACGTGAAAGTAGGAGAATTTCTTCCTTTATCTGGTTTTGAACACAATCTGTCAATTTATTTACCTCGTTTCTAAACCCTAGTGTACTGTGTCTGCCACTGAGTTCTTTAGCAATGGGAGTAGTTCATCCAAGTGAGTGAGAACGCAGACCCCATTTGAATCGATGTTGTTGTTTTCTTACAAAATATCAACCCTAAAATAAGTGTTACGTGTAAAATGCAACCTGCTGATTTTGATTATACCTTTGTTTTCCTCTGTGAATTGTTGAAAAGACACAGAAATACAGATGTATACACTGTACTAATTTATGATATCAACTAGCAAAGCCTCAATCTGCACTCCCCAATAGACAAGTGCGAACCAACGTTCATTCGTAGCCCCTTTTAAAACGTGAAGGATATTTTTTTTCTAAAAACTGAGGAATCGTGTGATCATTTTTAAAGAAATACCGAGACATGGCATTTGGAGTGCGAGTAAATAGGGTGCTCACTTTTTGCTATCGGAGTTTGCAAGTCAAATTAAACATGTGCCCATCTTTTATTATAATGCTTTGGTAGGGATGAGGATTAGAGCTGGGGTGACGGGCTTTGCCTAAAGTAAGATATGTTTTGCATTTTGGATAAAATCAGATTCTTGAAAGATAACAAAAAAAAATTATAACCTGACTAACTCATAAAAATACTGAAAGATCAATAACTATCCATGATTAACCAAAAGTGACGAAAAGTAAGGGACATGATTAGCATTATTCTTGCATTGTAAATAGAACACCTCTTTTTTGAGAAATCAGTAAAAAATGTCGGGATGTTTGGAGCATTAAAATTACATAACAGCTCACCCTTTTTCTAAATCACTTTGGTAATTTTTTTTTTTCTTCCAGAAAAGTGGCACATTTCTCAGGGGTTTGAAAGTCTAATAGATTGAAAGCATACGGAATGAAATGAAGCTCTTGAATGTTTATCCATTGGGTTTTAAATTTTATCTGCCATTTCCATTTTGTGTGTTTTCAACTGCTTAGTCATCGGCACTTCTCCTGATTTCCTTTAGAAATAATTAAATAAATAAATAAATAAATAGATAAATGAGCGCTTACAAATTCGGGCGAAAAAGACATTTTTACTCAGAAATAAGAATCAGACGTACGTACATTTGCAAACTTAATAATAATATTGACCAACAGGGCCTTGGTAGTAGATCACATCCACCATGTGTTAATCCAGGGGTAAAACTACCATTTGGAGAAATCCTTACCCCCAGCCACGCACTCTTGTGGGTAGCTAAAAGTCTTCAACACGATGAATGATAAACAAATGTACACATATTTTCTGGCTCAATAATGATAAAATTGTGAATGTGTAGTTTCAAACGAATGGTACCAAAACATTCCTGGGAAAATGTTCATATGGTTAAACGGATATACCTATCTTAGTTTTGGGGGTAAAATCCCAAACAAGATAAAGGAGGACAATTTTAAAAACATTTTTCCCAAATGAGCAAAAATGCAGAACTGATGATCATTTAAAAAAATCATCATCATCATCATCATCATCATCATCATCATCATCATCATCATCAGTCTTTCAACGTCCCTCGTTGGACATAGACCTTCCCCAGGATTCGTACCACACTTCTGTATCATGTCCATGTCGTGGGTCGTCATGTCCATCGGTTGTCCTCCATTCTTGCAACTGACCTATAAATGTATACTGCACATAGATTTAAACCTGCTGGATTAAAATAAAAACCATTTGCGAAACGTATTCTTTTTTTTTCACTTATAAATGTACAAACATACTTTGTTATTTCATCAATCACGGACTGCTTAACTAGCATAAGCACCGAAAGAAAGAAAAATACACATCTACATTTGCCTATGACAAATGGAAAGAAAGGATAAAATTTAGCTTTGTAGTTATAACTTCAATGGCTTGTCCCTCTGTAGAACCGTTGTATATTCACTTTTTCAAAGCTGACCACGTTCCTTGAGGTTTAAAGGTCAAGCACATTGAAAGCACATGCATTTTTTTTCAGAAAGTAAAAGCAACAAAAAAAGATCTTCCTTGGTCGAGTTTTAAACTCAGTTCGTCGATTGTATTTACCCCTTTTCTAAACTATGTTGCATTGTTCCTTTCATTGATTTTCAAAGAAATAAACGTATTTCTTTTCATTTGAGCGCACCCGCAGACTGCATAGAAATCGACAATATCTTTTTTTTCTTTTTTTTGCGAAAATCCAACCAGAAAATGTAAGCAGATTGTGAATTGAGACCTGCTGATTTCTAATACGTCTTTTTTAGTGATGAAATGCATATTTCCCGAATTTTGAGAGTAAAAAAAATTACATACATACGTAATTTACTACTTCATTATATAGATACACAGCCATATACGTGTAAGAGTTCTTATCAACATATTTCATCTACTAGAAATATTTGTATAAATTCACACACACACACACACACACACACACACACACACACACATATATATATATATATATATATATATATATATATATATATATATATATATATATATATATATATATAATCACACGCAAACATAAGTCTATATAGATATTGGAAGCACCTTCTCTCAATCCGGTGTATACATACATGTCCTTGTATGAACATGAAAACAAGCATAGAATCATAAATCTTTGCGAGAAATATAAATTGATTCGTATATACACATAAATATCCATTCATCTTTTTTATATAAACAAGTAAACAAATACGTGCAAAAGTCACACACGCATGCACATACACACACTATCCCCCCTCTGTCTCTCTCTCTCTCCCTCTCATACACACGTATATATAACTTTTTTCCTGCATTAAAATAGATATTTATTATTATTATGAGATGTACTTTATCTCTACACGTATTTACACATAAATAACAGTTAGCTAGCTATGTATATTTCCTTCACACTCATCATACATATATATATATATATATTTATATATATATATAAACATATATATGTGTGTATATATATATATATATATATATATATATATATATATATATATATATATATATATATATATATATATATATAGGCAGTCAAGCACTCTGGCTGTGTAATTGTTTGTCGTCTCTTGGTAACCAGGACTTTCGTTAAAACGGTCCCTTGCCTACTGCGAATGTTCTCTTAAAGTTATCGACGACGAATAAATACCGTCTCGATAGACGTACGCAACATGTAAACAGCACAGCTGGGAGTAATTACAGTGAGGCTAACTTGTTTGAAACATTTTATGAAAGCCTCCACAAACAGAAAGTTATATACGTACAAAACCATATAAAGACTGGGAACAATAACTGGATGTTCTACAGTGCTAATATCAGTAAAAGTAATGCTATGGAGTTTGGTTATATTGTATGCTATGGAGTTTGATGCAGAAAATAATATGTATCTTTCTTAGTGAACTAGCCCTAATTTCACAATCGTAGCAACGTGATTCAAAGAAACCATTCATGTTTAAAAGTTCAATTCACAGCCTTGAATATGGAGGAAAATGCATTCAAAATAGAAGAAACGACATATTTAGATTTGCTTGATGGGAAGGTTTCCGGTTAAATTCAAGAAAATAAGCACTCTTGTAAATTTACACTTCCTTCATCCACTAACTAATGTTTTTTATTTGGCATTATGGAACCTTTCAGATCAATTGTGTATTCCTTCATAATATGTCAATGCAAAGATTTCTAACTATCTTTGACAACATGTTGTAATTCCCCTAAATATGAACCTTCATTAAGCATTGAAGCATTATCTTTTACATTATATGATCCTACCGTACCTTTCAGGTAAACTTTGTCTATCAACATACGTGATTGATGCCAAAGTTTCCAGTATTTTCCGACAGAGGTTTTTATAACAATAAATTTATATCATCATTATTCGAGAATCAAGGTCTTTCTCTTCATTTACTAGTTGAGTGCATTTATGTTTTGATCAAAAACATTCCTACGAGGAGTATCTTAGTGATTTTTTGTAGCGTCAACTGTACTGAAAATATCAGAATTCTACCATAGTCTGACCACAGGAAAGGCAAAATTTCTGAGATGGCGTCCCAAATAGCTGCTAAATCCTTATAACTATCATTACCGTTTTAATAATCATTTCAGACAAGTCTAACCAGCGGTCTCCTGTAGTATCAAATGTGCTTTATGATATGTCAAATTTTTGACGCAGTCTGGCCATGGGGAAAGTGTAATTTTCAAATTGTTGTCCAAGATGGTCGATAAATCCTTAAACAGCCCATTCAGTCGAGTGTATGCAAAATTCTATCAAAGGTTTCTAAGCGGTGTTTCTTGTATTTATTCTGCTGAATAGAATACCAATGTCGTTCACAGTATGACCACTGGAAAAGTGGCATTTTCAGAGATGTATTCCAAATGGCAGTGAAATCCCTACGGTGCCCATTTTGTCAAGTTAATTCATGGTTTTGACCACACAAAATCGCTATAAAATGTCTTTAAACAATCGTTGTTTTATCAGTTGTGCTCAGTAACAGACTAAAAGCCTACAATGGTCTGACCACTGGAAAAATGTGATTGATTTTTTTTACATCCATACCTTCATTTTCCAATCATATACCTAGCTTTCTATAGCCTTATGCTATCTTTCATGCAGATCGTGTATTATATCACAGAGGAACGATTCTGATTCTCTATTTAAGCAGTCTTTTAGGACATATTTGAAATTTTTAGAAAAAAAATTAGATTTCTTAAGGTAGCTCAACTTGCAAAACAATTTGCGATCGTAATTCCATGATATTTTGCTGTGTCATGTTTTTTCACTTGAAAACGGGCCTAGCATTTAACAAATTCACTAGCGGAATATCTTAGTTTAATATCCTGTCTAAGGTGATTCAATATTTTGCTGAAAAAAGAAAACTGGCAATGCTAGAAAGGTAAATGTCTTATCAATAAATGGCATACCCGGGAGAGTTCCCTCGGTTTAGTTAATAAAAATTTAAAAAAATCTTTTTAACATTAATTTCACCGGAAATAATATTCACTGCTCCGTTCCTCTGTTTCTTGAAATAATTCAGACGCCATCACAATTCAATCCTTGCAGAACTTTTCCAACTTTTCTGAAAATAATTTTCCCCCATTAACATTTATAGGTTTCAGGGAATTGAATTGTATTCATAAGGAAAATTCTTTAAAGGCAGGAATAGATGGTTATACAAAGGTGCAATACCTGGTGATAACTTTACGGTCACTTGTAACAGATTTGCCTGGTCACCAAAGAAAGATGGACGCTGTCATTATTATTTATTACATTTGTATGGCATCATGAGGCACGCTGTGTGGACCACATTCACTACAACATAAGTGAGTCGTTATTAGACAAGCTTTTTAGCTACCACACAACGGTAGGTGCAATTATATCAAGCTTAAAATAACCGGGAACGCTTGGTCCCGAGTGAAAATCGAATCCACTGCATTTGTGAGTCCGACTACGGCGCCAGAGTAAGCCCTGTTTCAGTGAGCATGTATTAGTCTGGCATAAGGGCATTAGTGTTGTTCGACCACCGAGGGCCACACTTGCTAGACAGTATCAAACGTCTGCCATACTTTCTTGCTGACTGTTACATCAAGGTGAAGGGATCCAGACTGTTGACGAATTCATATTGAAGTGCAATCATTTTATAATTGATCATATTTGCCCATGTTTTCGTTGGAGTACGACAGTTTCGTGTAAATCGATTTGGTCTAAATCACTTGAGTCTAGATTACTTTGATCTAGAATCACATTCGCCCACGCAATATTCGAAAAGTTATCAATGACGTTTTGTCGATTGGTAGTACATAGGCTAAAGGAAGATTGATAAGATTTACCGCATGTCCCACCATTCGACAAAATGTCATCGAAATTCATTGAGAACTTTTGGAGATATTGTGTGCACAAATACAACATTTTGATCGAAGAGATGTAGTGTTAAGAGATTGAGACCATACTGATATAGATGAAAGTGCAATACCCTGACAAAAACCACAGACAAACCTAATCAATTATAACATGATTTTACATCAATATAAATATACAGCAGCGTGGATCCCTTTACCCTACAAACACCTTCGACCATACAATATTTTAAAAAGTTAATAATACGTTTCAATAAAGTTCTGTCATCAAATTGATTGAGAACTTCTACGGATAGTGTGTGGACGAAGGTGAATTTAGATCGAACTTATTTAGACGAAAGTATTTAAGACTAAACAGATTTAGACGGAAGTACATAAATCCAGCTTTCTTAACGATGCAAAAGTTCTAAAAGATGGCTCTAACTGTAGTAGTTTTACATCCGAGTTAACGAAAGTACTGATGCCGACAGCGTTAATTAGTTGTCCTTTGTGAAAACAATTCCCTGCGTTCATACATGAACTAGTGGATAACGAATACATCATTTTTTTTAGATGTTTTGAAAAAGTGCTCATGTTATAAACAATGCTTTGAATATGAAAGGATTTTCGGTTCTTTGATGATGGCTACATCGAAGCTGAGCAAGAAATGAAGATACAAAATAATTCATTTTGGATTCCAAGACAGAAGATGCCTTTTGAGCTTGCTTTCAAAAATAAATGAAACGAATGCTTCAAACTTTTCTATGTAAATATGAACATTCTACTAGTGTCCGCTCTGATTTATACTCTAAGAAATGTACGAGCACACACACACACACACATACACACACACACACACACACACACACACACACACACACTAGCGCGCGCACACAAATGCGTATGTTGATATACTCTAACCTTATGTTAGTGTGGCACAATATTATATGTGAAGAAAAGGTGCGTTACATTAGTTGTCTTGCACAAATCTCTCGAAAATTTTCCTCCTTTGAAAATCATTCATAACCCAAGAGTTTCCCTGACTCAAACATCACGTTTTGCCTCCTCTGTTGGGTAATTCATAACTTTCTCGACCACCATATATATACAATTGTATATACGTAGCTATGCACCTTTGTGCTAAATAGCCTCCAGTAATGGAAAGGCCAAATAACGTTATTCAACCCAGAATCTCATCTCGTTTATTTTCGGACTTTTTCGTCCCTATCAATGCATTGTATTTTTAATAAATTAACATATTTGTTCCGACGGAATGAATCATACATTGCGCTGTACGATAAAAAATATTTTTGAGATTATCTCCCATCATTACACGGTTTACATATATGTATATCTCGCCGTAGACAGCATATATAGAACAATAAAAGAAAATAGGGCAACTGCAGGAATTGACTCGGCCACCGTTAGGGTAGCTACTTATAATGCAACGATTCACTTGTCAATATGTCAAATCTATGTAATATGTCAAATCTACGGCAGAATGGAAAATATTAAAGAAACATAAATATGCCCAAATATTCAAACCCTATGTTACCTATACCTAATTGAAGAACTTGAAATCCTCAATTTTGCCAAAAAAAAAAGAAAAATTAAACAGAAAACGCGATATAACACCAGCATCATTGAAGATTATTATTGACAAACATAACTCAATAACACATAAAAAAATACCAAAAACATCCACCAGAGATAGTTTATCCGCATAATCACCTTAATGAACAAACCAATCAGCATAATCATCTTAGACAAGTAAAAACAGATCAAACCTAAAGATAATCAAATTAACTACTAAGGTCATAAAAAGAAGAACTCTAACAATGGGAAACAGATCTAAGTGAAAATGAAATATTTTCAGGAAAGAAAAATACCTTAAAACAACTGAAAGATAAGCTACATACCAGTAACTAAAATGCCTTCACCAGACTCTGTTATTTTATTATTCATAAACACCAGCAAGCAGAGCATCCTTTCATTGAGTGGAACAAAAACCACAAGCAATTACCATCCACTGAACAATATATATATATATATATATATATATATAATAAAACTAAGACCATACCACCTAAAAGAAACCTGTGTGTCAAACAGTCAGGGGGAAAAAAACACGATGGAGGTGGTCTGAACCCCAGCGCTGGTGAGATTGGCGAAAGCAATATGAAAAAAAAGTTAGAGACCTGTGGTGACTTACTGTCACAGCATCCAACTATATCCAGCAAGCAACTGGTGTGAATGTGAATGTGAATATATATATATATATATGTGTGTGTGTGTGTGTGTGTGTGGTACAAATCAAGATAGCAGAATAACATAATACAATAATATATCGATGATATAAAGCCATTTATGAAATATAATGGATTTATTTCATCGACAGCTCGATATATGCAACTTTTTACTCTTGAAGTTGACTTTTAGAGTGGAGCGGGAAATAAGCAGTGAAATGAGGCCCGAAATGGGCAGAACATGAGCTACTTTGTATACCAAATCAACGTTCTACTCCTCTCTCTCTCTTTCTCTCTCTCTCTCTCTCTCTATATATATATATATATATATATGTATATATTGCTTTGAAGACACATGCACAAGCATACGTAAACACAAACATAAACATTATTGCATTTATGAATGGCAAGAATCCCCATACTGCTCTAAGTTAAGGGTATACAAATAGAGCAGATTCAGCCACTTGGATCTCTGAGGCACTCCATCCAATGGAAGGCTACCGGGTAGCCTTGTAGTAGAATAGCAATCCTCATACATTGTTACTGGCAAGGAATTAAGAAACAGGAACAACGATGCTTAAACAACCATGATTTGATATGATATATAACCGGTGCATAAGATATATGATTTGTTAGGTTATTTTTTTAAAATTATTAAATATAGGGGTCTCCACACCAGCAGTGGTAGATGGCCTCTGTAGTAAGTCTTTTTTGTAATATTCCTACATTATTTTTCAGTTTTCTAGCCAACTTAGGTAGCGATGTCATCTGGATAGAGTAGGTTCTCCCCAAATCCTTAGTACCTGTAGATGTTTTTTCAGGTTCTTCGTTTATAATGATTCGACCACATTAGGCACATGTTTCTTCTACATCATCATCATCATCATTGTTATTATTATTATTATTATTATTATTATTATTATTATTATTATTATTTGGAATCTCACACCAGTTGCCCGGTGGTAACCGCTGGAGTTTGAGTGACAGCAAGTCTCCTCAAGTCTCCAGCCCTCCTCCCCCAGTACTCATAGGTCGCAGTAATTCTACGATTTACAGTTTCACACCGGTTGCCCAGTGGTTATCGCTGAGGGCTGAGTGACAATAAGTCTCCTCAGGTCTTCAGCTAACGTCTCCTCTCTTTCGCATATCATGACAGAGCTACAATTCGTTGCAGTACTTATATCTCTAGCACCTTCCTCAGTATCCGTGCAGTTCCCAGTAGTGCTGTGGTCTGTACGGTCTCTATCCTCCCCCTAATCCCGATCTCCTCCAGTCTCTCCCTCAGCGTTTTGGGGACAGTTCCTTGTGCGCCCACTATGACCGGTACTACCCTGGTTTTCATGTTCCACATTTTCCTTAACTCCCTTGCTAGGTCCTGGTATTTTCCTCTTTTTTCACCCTCCTTCTTTTTTACTCTATGGTCTGCAGGTACAGCAAAGTCTACTATTTGGCAGGCCTTCCTTTTTTTGTCTACTATTACTAAGTCCGGCCTTATTGCCTGGATGAGGTGGTCAGTTTGGATGTCAAAGTCCCACAGTAGTTTGTGGTTGTCATTCTCCAAAACTGCCTCTGGCTTGTGCTGATACCACTTTTCCCCATGGTTGAATCCCATTTGTTTACTTAGTTCCCAGTGTATCATCGTTGCTACTCTATCGTGTCTATGCTTATACTCCTTCTGGGCGAGTTGACTACATTCACTAGTTATGTGGTTTACTGTCTCATCTCTTTCACCGCACATGCGGCATTTGCTGTTTGTCTGTGTTCTGTCGATTTTTGCTTTCATGTAGTTTGTCCTTATGCTTTTGTTTTGGGCTGCCATGATGAGCGATTCTGTTTCTCTCTTAAGGTTTCCCTTTCGTAACCACGTCCATGATTTCTCGTCTGCTATATCTTTTATCTGTCTTTTAAACTCGCCGTACAATTTTTTCCCTTCCCACTTTTCTTTTCTAGTTTGCTGTACCGTTCCATTGCTTTCTACTTTGTTTGTTGCACTATCCCTCGCGCTCTTTATGATTTCTTCACTATTTGTTTGCACATATTTATCTAGGACTACTTTAGCTCTCTGGACACAATCTTCTATGCTGATGAGCCCCCTACCACCTTCTTTTCTCTTAACGTATAGTCTATCTGTATCATCCCTAGGGTGTAATGCTTTATGCATCGTCATAAGTTTCCTTGTTCGCCTATCCATTGATTGGAGCTCTTCCTTTGTCCATCCTAGGAATGGTCCTGTATACCTAACTACTGACACAGCCCAGGTGTTCATTCCTTTTATTAGATTTCTGCTATTTAATTTGGTTTCTAATATTTTCCTTATCCTTCTAAGGTATTCCCTCTTAATTTTCTCCTTCATCTCTTCCCGTTTTATCGTGTCACATTCAAGGACACCTAGGTACTTGTATCGGTCTTGTGCAGTCAATGCCCTAATCTTGTTGTTGTCCGGAAGTTCAATTCCCTCAGTCATTGAAAGCCTTCCTTTGTGCATTACCATGATTGCGCATTTTTCTATCCCAAACTCCATTCCTATGTCCTCACTATATTCCCTTACTTCGTTGAACAGAGTCTCAAGCTCTCCCCTGTTTTTCGCAAACAATTTAATATCGTCCATGTACATTAAGTGGTTGACCTTCCCTTTTGTTTTAGAGAAGTGGTATCCTTTGCTGTTTTTCAGGATTCTGTTAAGCGGTATCATTGTTAGAACAAATAATAGTGGGGACAACGAGTCCCCTTGGAAGATCCCCCTTTTTATCCCTACCTCGGCTAGTTTGTCCCCTGCGGCTGTCAAATCTACTTTCCAGTCTTCCATTGAATTACCAATGAATTTAACCACCGGTTCGCTAATTTTGAACATTCTAAGGCATTCGAGTATCCAGCTATGTGGAATCATATCGTATGCCTTTTTGTAATCTATCCATCCCATTGCGATATTCTTTCTCCTTTTCCTTACTTCTTTTAAGATCATCTGGTCTATGTAGAGTAAATCATTTGCCCCTTTGGTTCCTATCCTACACCCTTTCTGTTCTTCTGGTAGTAGCCCCCTTCTATCCATTGACATGTATATTCTCTCTGCTATTTGCCCGGTCAGGATTTTCCACATAAGTGGTAGGCAAGTGATTGGTCTATAGTTGCTTGCTATGTTCCCCTTTCCCGGGTCTTTTTGGATGAGGGTGGTTCTGCCTTTAGTCATCCATTCTGGTGCTTTGCCTTCATTCAGACAATTTTGGAGTAGGTGAGTGAGTCTGCAGTGTAACGTGGTAAATTTTTTGAACCAATACCCATGGATCCCGTCGGGACCCGGTGCTTTCCAGTTGGCTACTTTCCTAAGAGTATGTTTCAATGTGGTTTCATTCAGTACTATTGGTTCTCCCTTGTCTATATCTCCTAGTTCTTTTCTCATGTTTCCTAACCATTGCGGTGTTACGTTATGTCTTTTTGGGTGCCCCCATATGCTATTCCAATAGTTCTTGGCCTCTGTGGCATCTGGTTTCATGTCCTGCCTTCTTTCCCCATTTAAATCTCGGTAAAACTTTTTCTCATTGTTTTGGAATGTGCGGTTTTGTGTGTATTGGGCCGTTCTTAGTCTGTATCTTTTTAGTCTTGCCTCTTTGGCTAGTCTTTTCTGGTGTAACTCTTCGACTACAGTTGCGATGCCTTTTTGCGTTACCTTGTATTTGTTATAAAGTCTTACTCGTGGTCTGTCTGTGTGTGGTGTATTTCTAAGCAGTACTTCATCTCTCTGTAGTTGGGAGATCTGCCTTTGTAACCTTCTCTCCCAGTTGGGTTTCCCTTCCCTATTATTGCTCGGGTTCCTATCTTGTGTTGTAAAGCTTTGTGCTACCATTTTCGCCCCTGCGTAAATTAGGTTGTTAAGTTCTAGGAGGGTGTTTGTTTCTATGTGCTGTAAGAGGCAGTTGACCTGCTCGGTCACTTCTCCGACTTTCTTTCTGTCTTTGTCTCTTAGGGAGGGGAGTGTTGTTTTCTCTCCTTGCATGATCTCTTTCAAAGCTTGTATTTTGGTGTTCTCTTCTTCCGTTGGTGCCTCGTCATCACCCTCTGATACATAGCTTACTGTGGGGGTCTCATGGGGAGTTATTCTAGTTTTGTTATTGGTACTAATTGTGCTGGGGGGGCATTCTTCAGATGTATCACCTGAACCTCTCTCTACATTAATGCGAATCTCTAGTAGTTCAGTCTCAGACAGCCATTTCTTCTTTTGAATTTGCTTCACTTGGTCAGCAAGGCGTTGGTTCGATACTTCCACATCAGATTTTTCCCTCCATATTTGGAGCATACGCTCCCTATAAGATCGCACTGAAGGCTTGCTTTTAAAGTAACAATACATAACTAGCCTATTCTCCTCCCTTGTCCATCTCTTTCTTTTGTTTTTTATAGCAGTCACTCCGAGAGGACCGCGCCTTCCCTGGGTGTCGTTAGTGGTATATGAGTCTTGGCCAACAGTAGCTATGTGACGACTGTGTCCCTCCTGAAGGCCATTAAGGGTACACGAGCCGGAGTTTTGGCCAGCAGTCACAGGATGACGACCGGGTCCCTCCTGGTGGCTAACAAGGGAACACCTGCCGGTTACGACACACAAATCTTGAATTTGTGCCCCGTTTTTTGCGGTAAAATGGTTTGGTTGTACTGTCATGATAGGGGTTTTTGGTTCTTTGAGGTAGCGCCAGACCTTGGTGGGTTGGTTAAGACCGATGTGGTTCAGAAATAACCGAAGAGCCCCACCAGCTCTTTTTGGTTCTTTTAAGGTAGCACCAGACCTTGGTGGGTTCGTTGAGGGCAATGAGCTCAGTGGCATTCTCAGAGTTCCACCAGTTCTTACAACCCATGGTACGACCTTACATGGATAGGCCATTCTGCTGCACAGATATATCTATTTGGTGGTATGACCATCCCCTCCTAAATTCAGGCCTAAAAATTAGCACTAAGCTTCGTCTGGGTGAAATTAACAACCTTGGAGATCATACGTCTCCCTTAAATCTTCTAAGTCTTGACTTAGTATAAGTCTCGCAATCTGTGTTCTTCCCCCACGGTGGATTTCCCCCTGCTAGCCTATATCTACTGAGGGGTCCTAACGGTCAGTGGTGGACAGACTCCATTCATTCATACTCGGGGGAGGGGTAGCTAGGCATTACTTTCCCATAAGATACCTCTTATCTCGGTGGAGGGGGTGGAGAATTATTAATTTTAAACTATAAATTATAAATTATAAATTTAATTCCACTTACCCACGTGCAGCTCCAAGAAACAACAGACCACTCTCTCAACTTTTTTTTTTGTCTTTTTCATTAGGCAGAATTTGGCAGTGGGCAATTCATCGAGGTGAAAACTTATCGGAATCGCAAAGAAAACCATCTCAGAAGTAGAAATATCAATATGTCAAGAATAATCATTCTTAAAGCCTAAAGTAAAATTATTATTATTATTATTATTATTATTATTATTATTACAACCGTTGCCTGGTAGTCAACGCTGGAAATTAAAGTGACAGCAAGTTTTCCGAAGTCTCGAGCCCCCTTTTCACACTCGCACAGTCCACGACAGTGCTGTTGGTTAGGGTCTCACACCAGTTGCCTGCAAGGCATAGCTGGGTGCTGTTTCAGTAAGTCGCTTTTATTTCGTATCGCTTTTGCCTATCACACCAGCGTTGTGGTTTGTACCACCTCCATCATGCTTTTTCTTTCCCCTGGCTGTTTGACAGTAGCTGCCAGGTCTTACATTTCCAGTACTCTCCTCGGTATTTGTTCGGTCCCCAGAAGTGTCGTGGTCTCTGTGGTCTCAGACCTTACTTTTTGTCCTAAGTTCTTCCAATCTCGTTTTCAGTGTCTTTGGTGTGGTTCCAAGTGCACCATCTACCCTGACTGTTATGTACCACATATGTTTTAGTTCTTTTGCCAGGTCCTGATAGTTCCCTAGTTATCCACTCTCTCTCTCTCTCTCTCTCTCTCTCTCTCTCTCTTTCTCTCTCTCGTACTAACTTTATGATTTGCAGGTTCTCCTTCCCTTTCCAACGGTCACTACCTGGTCTTGTATTTTTGCTCGAGTGGGATGGTCATTTTTGTTGTCAAAGTCCCTGAATAATTTATGGCTTCTATTATCCAGGGCAGTGTCCAGTTTGTGCTGATACCACCTGTCAGCATATTTGAATCTAATCTGTCTCTTAAAATCCCAGTGTATCACTGTTGCTTCTCTGTCGTATCTTTTTTATACTCTTTCTAGTTGACTAAACACACACGCGTAACTTGGTTGACAATCTCATCTCTTTCTCCACATAGGCAGCATTTGTCATTTGTTTGGATTCTGTGTATTTTTGTTTTGATATAGTTTGTCTTGATGCATTTGCTTTTGGCTGCCCTAATGAGCTATTCTGTTTCTCCTTTCAGATTTCCTTTGCATAGCCATGTCCATAATCTCTCGTCTGCTGCATTTTCTATCCGTCTTTTGAATTTTCTGTATACTTCTTTTCTTCTTTCATTCTTTGTTTGCTATGCTCCTCCAGCGTTAGATACTTTTTTGTCAGCCGTTGCACTACTTCAGGTGCATTTTATAGTGTCTTCACTATTTGTTAGCACATACAATTCTAATCCTGTTTTTTGCCTTCTGGGCATAGTTTTCTTGGATTATGATTCCTCTTTCGCCTTCTTTCCTCTTAACATACGGTCCATGTGTGTCATCTCTGGGATGTAAGGTCCTTTACTTCGTCATAAGCTCTCTCGATCACCGGTCCATTGATTGCAATTCTTCCTTTGTCCAACCAGAGAATGGCCCTGTGTATCTTGCCATCGGTACCGTCCACGTGTTGAACCTTTCTATCAGATTCCTTATATTCAGTGTGGTGTCTAATAATTTTATCATTTGTATTTTCACATGAGTTTCACATGAGGTGGTCACCACTGGAGACTAAGTGACAGCAAGTCTCCTTAAGTCTCAAGCCTTCTTTTTTGCGTTCTCACAGTCTCCCGCAGTGCTGGGGATTACTGCTTCACACCACTTGCCCCATGATAATCACTGAAATAGAAGTGACAGCAAGTCTCCTCGGGTCTCCCAGCCTCTTCCAATATCGTCTCCACCAATCACGGCTGTGTGATCTGTATAGTATCAATGATTCCTCTTTTCCCAATCTTGTCCAATCTCTTTTTTATTGTTTCTGGTACAGTTCCAAGTGTTCCTATTGTTACTGATACTACTTTAATTTTGATTATCAGTTTCCTTGCCAGGTCCTGGTATTTCCATAACATTTCACTCTCTTTCTCATCTACTCTTAGATCTGCTAACACCACTACCCCTATATTTCAGCAAATAAAAATAATAATAATAGTAATAATAATAATAATAACCATAACAACAACAACAACAATAATAATAATAATAATAATAATAATAATAATAATAATAATGATAATAATAATAATAACGATAATAATTGATATCATCATCATCATCATCATCATCATCACTATTATCATTATTGTTGTTGTTGTTGCTATTTTCTGTTGTTGTTGCTGCTGCTGGTGTTTTATAGAACAAGTCGTATGCCTTCATATATGTACTCACATCTCGCCATTATGCAAATATCTCTGCACAGATATGTACAACTTTATTCGTCAATATGCATATCTCATTGAAATCCAAGCCCCTATTTCTACCCTGCTCCCACATCGCTGAGTGTCTTCTCCCTACCATTTTAGTCATTAATCATGAAAGAAAGATCAAAGGGACAGTGCATATTTTAATTTTATGCACTGGTAAACTCTCAAGCTTGGAACGTGATATGATTTTATGGAAAATCATGAAAATGTGATTTGAGTCCGATTCGATTGACTTTGGTTTCATAAATGCCACAAGTAATGGAAATCTGCGGCTAGGAACAATACATTTGGAATCACGAAAAAAATGGCTTTGCAATGAATATTAAATGCCTACAATTTTGACTGGGAATTTGTTTCAAAATTTATTGTTTTACCTGCTCCTTTTGAGTTCTGTTGTTGCACTTTCTTTGCTTAAAACTGGTGTTCATGAAATCATCACTTCGGCTTGATAACACATCACAGGTTTTAGTTTAAATTGATGCCGATTTACGGTCATGTGCAATTCCATTTCCGAAATTTTGAAGAGGCCCTAAACAATGAGGAAAAGATGTGCTGGTTGAGGGAAGGAGAAGATAATAAGGGGATCAGGAAAAGAAAAAAAAAAGAGAAGAAAAGATAGGAACAGAGGAGGAGAAAAACGTAGAAGAGGGAGAGGGGAGTTTGGGGAGGAAGAGAGAAAGAGTTGAAGAAAAGAAAGAACTTAGGACTGAAGGAGACGAAGGAAAACAGCAATAGTGGGAGTAGCAAAGGAGGAAATGAGGGGAAGGAGGAGAAGTGCAAGAGAAAAAAAAAGAAAATTGGAATATAAGAAAAGAAAAAGAAAAAGGGGAATATCTAAACTCTGCATGAATAAATTTTCGTAGCACGCGTACGTAAGAGAACTAATTATGTAACAACTTATTCAAAAGTAATCTTGAAAATAGATTTTTTCTGAAATCATCTCTTATATAAATTTTTCTGAGGAATACCAACAGAAGACGTTGGCATTTTTGGTCCGAAATGACCAAGGAGACTGCAAAAAGCACTTTTTCTTTCAAAACATCCAAAAAAACGTTTTGGAATGGTGCTTAGTTGTGTAAACATAAATGTATAAACAAATAAAAACAAACAAACAAAGAGAGGAAATTCTGTATCCCACTTTGTTGGTTGGTCAGGCCATTTGTAGGGCTATAGTGATTCAGTATCAATATTTATTTCGAAGGAGCCTGAATTAATTTTGTGTACACACTGAAGCTCCAGCAGATCGATCAATAGCATTCTACTACATTCAGGAACACCTTTATATTTCTGCTCACCTCTTACCTGTCTTGAAGTCTTTTACTGATGTTTCTCCGGGTGATAGAAGGAAAAGATTGAACGGCTGTTAAACTCCTTGTGACATGCGACGATTCAGAAAATCCAGCTTCAAATAAGGCAGGCTTGTTGATGGTATAAGAGCAGCTGATAATTTGCCTCTAAAAATATTTGCCCTATCTTGTTCGTGCGTCAGATAGTCGCTTCTGCACCGGTTGCACGAGTGGTCACTGGTCGAACACACGTAAGTGCAAAATAGGTTCTCGAATGCTGATTTTCAAGACTGAAGAAACCTTTCTACTTGGGACTACTTTCTACTTTCACCAGCATAATCTTCTATACTTCATTCACTTTTATCTAATTTGTGCAATAAATAAAATCTGAGAACTACTTTTAGTCCATGGCTCCTGTTGTGAGTTTGGTTCTTACAAGGGATACAACACTCGTGGACCTGTGCCTAACTGAAGCTCAGTAAATACACAGCTGCATGTTTACAATCGGTGCACTGGCCTTTGTTATCTCAATGAAGAAGAAAGATTCAGAACATTGGTTTCTGGGGAATTTTGGAGATTGCGCACTCATTCATCCTTGATGTGTTTTCACTTCCCGTTTTAGAACTAAGCGATTTTCCAAAAATCCAATTAACAAACTTTCCTGTTCAATCATTTGTTTGTTTGCGCTCAAATTGGATGGATCCATGGCTGATTCACCTCCTTATTATGGTGTGATACAAATTACACCAAAGAAACTCTTGACACTTTGTCTGGTCATCTTACATTGAACTGGCTCGAAATGACTTGAGAAAAACTTTAGAATACTTGAATTATCAAAAATTATTCACTTAATAAAATAGATTCATGCTCCTTTGTGTCAATCCATACATTATTAACCCCTTCATTTCTGATGGGTATCTTACAAAAACTATGCAATGGGCCTGCATAGTGGTTGCATGAGTGCCTGTTTTCAACCGTATCTTGTTAAAATTCAGGCAGTGGATTTCAAATGGTGATTTTCAAGGCTTCAAGCTAGCCTGCCAAACTTAAGAGATGTACTGAAAAAAAATACCGAAACCTTTTTATCAACAATCTGTCTTCTGTTGAACGTAACTAAACTTAATAATTATATTCATGGGTATACGTAACCAAGTGGCTTTATGCGTATTTCCGACCGGTGTGAGTGGTAAACGCTCGAACCTAGGTTAAAGCAAGGGATCTGAATGCTGATTTTCACGATGGGAAGCTATTGGTCATTCCATGTAAAATGACCTGTATATCTTTTCTCTCCAACCACTATGTTTGGTAAACCTCCTTTCAAATGAGTTTTCGTGACTTGGTTAGTTGTGTATCCGTCGTTTGAGTCATATCTTCTGTAGAAATATTATATAATATAAGTCATTCTATGTTCTAATTTTTAGGGAGGAGAGCACTCTCTACTTTAAAATTTGATGCAATACAATATTCCCATTTTCATCTTATTAGTTGGCATGATACTAAACTGAATTTAGTAAACCTGTTTTCATAACCGAGTACTCAAGTATTCATCGCATTTTACCAAGTAAAACACGTATTCTTACCTTAAAATTCCCAGCTGAATAATTCAGGTGCAAACAGTTTTCCCTGTAGTGGTAAGAGATTTTGGGTTCTGCAAGATAAGGTGTGTTTCAATAAAATTTATTTAAAAAATATTTTGTATTTTTTGTTTTTTTTTCTTGATATAAATAAATCATGTCAATGAAATGATTTCTGTTATATTTTAGGATGCAACGAAATTGGAATTGCGAGCTTGTCATCAGGATATAGGTATGGTTTCAGCAATTTTTAGTAAGTCGTATAAGAATTCTGCGACAAAATAAGTTTGGAAACCACTGATCAGTAGGGACATAAGTATGAGACATATCCATGTACATAATTGTACACATAATGAGTTTTTCAATTGCAATTGTAAGTGCTGATAATCTATTTTAGCAGGGTATCCGTAATGGTATGCAACAGTGCCGGTGTTTTATAAGCACGATTTATCGATATTGACCATAACACGGCAAGAATGATTGATTTTTCACTGAGAAAAAAATGATGAATTATTTTTGTTGTACAAATTAACAGAAAGACACACATGTGAAACGTAGCGATGTTTTGATACTTTAGCTTTTATCAAAATGAGCCCGATAGGATCAAACTCACCACTGTACTTTTGGCCTGTAAGACGAGCTTCCTGAACAATAATCGAGAGGCAGAAAATACTATTTACTAAGCTCAGCCAAGTTTGATACAGGGCTGCGAGTGCAGGGCACCCAGTGATAACAGAATCTGTTTCAATTAAAATGAACTGCGCCTTGATGCACTCTTTCATACTCAGCCTATCTTAGTCCAACACAAGGCAAGAAATCTGAAGCATCCATTTGAGGTGCTTACAGAGAGATTCGAACTTACGACCGTATTTGTAGTATGTGAGGCAAGTTTGTTGAACAGTATTCTACAACAAAGCACCTAAAAATACTCTATCGATATTTAATGAGCTCAGATGGATCAAGTAAAATGCAAATCGCCACGCATATACCACATTTAGCCAGGGTTGATCTCACTGCAGCACTGAAAGCCAGCCATACGCGTTTTCTGACCAGTGCGTTACGACGAAGCATCCACTCCCACGTATGTAAAACCCCCTTTTTTCACGTGTTGTAAATTCATTCTGCAGAGTCAAAGAACATGAATCCGAATCTTGAATCAAGGAGATCCTTCCTGTGAAGGTGGATTTCTGAAAACGTAGGAGACATAATGATGGAGAGAGCTAGGAATTAGATGGGTAAATGCTGAGATCAGATTAATGGGGTTATTGATCTGAAAACTTTTCTTCCAAAAGAGACAAAATACAAAGATAACGCTGGCCATATTTGGAGAGAATGCGTAGACCCTAGATGCATAATGACGACTAGAATAGTGAGATAAGGTACCAAAAATTATATATAATATATATATATATATATATATATATCTGCTTGTAGAGATGTGCATGTGTGTGTGTATGTCTGCATATATGTTCATATGTGCTTGCATTTGTGTTTACATCTTTGTGTGTGTATGTCTGTACGCATACATACAGAGCGTATATATACGACTGTGTATTTGCCATATATTCATGTTTGTATAAGTTGGTATTTGTGTTTATTTGTTGAAATAAACAGCTTGATTTTTTATATGGCTATAATAAATTTTTTTTCACCAGAGAGATGTCTGATATGTCCCTTGATATTACTTGGGAGTTGCTCTCAGAGGTTTCCAATGTGAAGTATTCGACTTTTCGGGAGTAGATAAGATCTAAAAGATATTGGAATAAATTTCTGCTCTGTGAATCTTTCATTTATACTAGTTAGTTACTCTGATATTTCAATAAGGTATCGCTGATGATCTCCTAAGTTTGGGATTTCTGTTTCAATTTCCCACTGGATTAAATCTTTGAAGTATAATGTTATTGTTTTTGTTTTGAAAGGAATCGTATTTGATATTAGCAACATTCTTCGAATGCCGATATTTCGATAAATTTACCACAGGCAATGGACATAATTACGTATCTCAATAGCAATTTTTTTGCTTAAAAAACTATTTAAAGCGGGATCGACTGGTCCTGGGATCACTGTGCTTGATTTATGTTTTAAAGCTCACGAGAAAGTAACAGTGTTTCTGAGCATGCGCAGAGTAACACCCGACTAAAAGTACTGGGTTACACAATGCAGGTTTTTCTCGTTATCAAAAAAGTAGAACCTTCCGTTGGAACCTTTCGTTAGGCAAAAGGACTCAGCGTGAATCAGTGGTCATTCATATATTTAAGAATATTCGAGTGTTTCCCGACAAAAACGAAAATTGCCTCTACGTCTGCAAGTGATATACTAAGCATAACAATTTTACAAGCTCGTTTGTCTTCTGTGATACTTTGATAAACATTTATCTAAATCTAGATATAACAATCCTGACTGATAGCAATAAGAGTTCTTTTTGTATGAACAGAATGGTGAATATCAAAATTTCATAAAGCAGGGTATACCTGTACTTGGGTATCTTAATTCCAAAACCAGTTACATCCAGGCGTTCATTCACATCAGATACGTTGATATCCGATGTGGACGGCCTGTGGATCGGTGGTAAAGAATTTGCCTCCAGTCTCGTACGTCATAGGTTTAACTCAATGCCAAGTCATACTAGAATATGCCAATCCTCACTGCTAATCAATCAGTATGAAACGTGCGATTGAGAAAGCCCGGAGAGGAACAGGTTCCATTTGGCCATCTTGCTAAAAACACACCTGTGGTAGTTGCCAGAACGACAACGTACAGGAGACAGAACCAGGAGATCACCCCCACCCCACCCCCTAAAAGAGAAAGAAATAGAATATGAAAAAGAGATAAAATTATTCTATGGCCTAGTTGAACGTCAGGATACCATGCTTGGTCTTTCCTCGAATTCTTCTGAGCAGTAGGGGGGCCTGGCTTTGTAGTCATTGCTCCAAGTAATATGCAACTGGTAGTATTGGTCCATTTGATACTAGCAGCAAGCAGAAAAATTCCAATTGATTTATCGTGAGAAGTGGGTTTTGGCCTTTCCTGAGAAAATTATAACGAGATGATCTGAGTATTATTCCGTATATTTAATTTTTCTGTCCTGTGAACTGTTTATGTTCTTAGCCTTAATGTGAAATCACTTCGCACATTTCATTATTCTGCACTTTTAATTGTTTATGATCTTAGCCGTACTGTGAAATTACTTCGCATATTTCATTTTTCCGGTGCTTTAAACTGTTGAGCCAACTGGATACATGCTAAGTTAAGGAAAAACAGTCGGATAAAAAGGGTAACTGTGGCAGGCGAATGATCGTATTAAATTCAACAAATATAAAGCAACGATGAAGTCGGTCACTTTTGAATAAAGAGGTTTATAAGATGACCAAAAATTGACGAAGATGAACCCTTTTTTTTTACTCAATAATGGAATCTTACATAGAGGAAACAGCATCGAAGTTGTGACAACAAATTCTAAATATCCAGTAATAAACGTTCAAGAAATAAGTATATCATCGCTAAAAATGAGGATGTATTCTCTCCTGAATTTAAGGAACACTTATTTGCCATTATTTAGTTGAGTTTTAGTACTTAATAATACTTGCAAAATTTATTTTTACTCTTTTATGATCTATCATTTGGTAAAAACTTAATAAGATAATTTGTATCTGTTTATATCAACCGAAGAAGTAATTAGAATAATTTATATAAGGATAAATATTTCAATGTTTCTGATGGTACCCTATCGGGTGGTTTCTTCAATTTGACCAATTTTCAAAGCACATGTTTCAAATGGTAGAAACTGAATGTTTCCATCCCTAATAGTTTCCAAGATATTGGGCAGTTGTATGACCCATACTTTTGATAGGTACGACCTCGTGTACGGTAGGGATTACACTGCCGAAAACAGAATATTTCTGATTGTGTCTTAAAGATTTTAGTTCGAAAGTTGAAAGAGAAAAAAAAGTGCAGATATGGTTTGTACGTGGGCAGGTAGGCGCTAATCCGTTGGTATTAGAACCCCAACCTCCTACTCAGTCCATTTCCCACTTCTTACGACGCATAATTTGACTTATTGCCTGTGCCGTAACCCTAGTTTTCTCCTACCCTTCATCCATAGTTGTAGGGAGAACAGATTGATAAAAGCCTTTCCCAAGGCCGATCATATGAATTGAACACCGGCAGACACAGCCTGAGTTTGAATTCGCTTTGTTAATTCGATTTTGCGTGCTGTTAATCATTTGGTGATCCGCCCCTCCTTCAGTGCGTGAATATGGCTTACAAAATTATTTTCTGTTTTAAATTTGATCAACAAATGATCAAACGGTTCCTCATTGATTGGTGTAAAAAGGTCAGGAATAAACACAGAAATTCTTAGTCATATCACTATTACCGGTGATTATTCGTGACTATAGAGTTGCTTCCTTAGAACCAAAAAACTTTAGGCGCACCCTTTAGTCATCACGTCTACAAAAGTCTAGACAGAAAATATAAACAATGCAGCGCGTGTTTGTTCTGTTTATCAGGATTTCACGTTCAATGATCAGTCATCTTTTTTTTTAAGAATTCAGATTTGGTTTGAAGGTAAAATAAGGTGTGCTACTAGGAGAATCATCTTTTCTACTCCATTACAAAGCACTCTCACTTCGCGCTGCACTTGTTTCCCGGTTACCCAAATACAGGGTTCGTTTGGAAATGAATTATCGTCGGCCGAAATGGCGTAAAGCGGATAAACAATTGATTCAGTTTATAAAGGGATTACTTTCAAGCGTTTTTAGATCCTCAAATGGTTATTATGGTATGTTGAGCTAGGTTATCAGAGATCAAGGAAGAGGGAGGTGTAAGAGACCTGAGTATGGGAAGGAAAAAAAGCAGGGTACGATCTTCTTATATGTCAGCTCGCTTTAAACCAAACGGTGAACAGAATTTTGCCTTCAGTCTACTGTCGTAAAAGCGCAGATGTTACACGGAGCAATTTTTCCTGTATCTGATTATGATATGTTGACAGTAGAGTAATCCACAATGATTAGCTACTTAACCGCAAATACTACCATTTTATTAGTTAAAATCTCAGCAAATGCTCGACATTTGTCAACTCATGGTTTCAAATATTCAATACTGCTGTGCCTTGCCTTATTCTCATGTACTTTGGCATATTTAACTCATGTTTCTCATTCTTAAAGGTCACGTGCTGTTCTTCGCTACCCCTTCGCAAGGATTGCTTTAGGAAAACTTCTGGGTGGAACCATATTTTTGGTTTACATCATTTCTTTCATCTTACAATACCTCTCCGTGAATCAGTGGGTGTTTTTATCTATTTGTGTGGTGTTTGTCTCGATTTTGTGGGCCTGAGCCTATACAAATAGTTGTCAGCTGTAGATATTTATTAGTACGATTAATTCAACTTACGTATTCACTCGATTTTTGGCTTAGATTCTAATTAAGCTTCGCCCACATCATCATCATCATCATCATCAGTCTTTCAACGTAGTTGCATGTAGACCATCTCCAAGATACCCCGAATTTCTCGGTCGTTGGCAGCAAGAGGTCAATAATTTCTAAATCTGTCCCAATCGTCAAACAATCTTACTTTTTGTAATCTGGGGATCTATGGTTTGTCGTTATGGTTTGCTGCTTTCTGACATTTTTGGCTTACCTATTGCCATTTGAGTTTTGTATTAGATTAATCTTCTGACTTCTCTATTTCTCTCTAAAATAAGCTGCTGTCTTGTCTTCCCATCTGATGTTCAGGATGATCCTCTCCTAGTTCCAAGGTTAAGGGACAATCTTTTGGTAAGATTCCATATTTCAGCTCCATAGTCGACTTCCAGAAAATATATTGATTATAGTCCTTTCTTTCCAAAACTAATCGAGTCTTTTCGTTCTCAAAAGTTGAGCATGCTCTTCTAGAGCGATTCTGTGTTGATTTCTTCTGATCGGGGTTTCTGAGTGAATCTAGTTCTCTACTCTCTTTTGATCTACGTCTGTGATTCTGAACATATTTGTTGCACGTGGCATTTTATTTAGGAAGTAAAATAATTCCAAAATGAAAGTGAATTATTTTTCTATACAACATTTATCGACGAATAAAGTGAGAAAATTGATTTTGTGTCGTATCCTCAATTCATATGACTTGTATTTTATGGTACGGCTATAAAGATTGATGCTCTTCCGTCAATACTCACATTATTCAAAATACATAAAATATGCTAAAATTTTACTTAATCGATGCTTATCATTTTGAAGTAAGGGAAAATAAATCCATTTCATGCCTGAAGTCACCATATATTCTTTAGCAAACACCATCATCGTCATCATCAGCCTTTTAGCGTCCGTTGTTGGACATGGACCTCCTCAAAAATTTGCCAGACCCCTGTATTGTTGGAGCCAACCTGAACTTATCTTGTTCGTAATGGAATCTTATCTTTTCACGGCCCCGAATCCGAATGTGATCTCTAGGGATTCATGTTGTGAGTCATGATGTCCAGCAGTTATCTGACAGTCCGGGTACATGACCAGCCAATTGTCATTCAAGTGTTTTCATGAATTCTAAGATATCTAAGACTGTTTCTCCACTAAACTACTATTTTGCCTTGTGACGTATTCTTTTCAGGTTGATTCTCTCTGTTGCTTGGTGTATGGTGCATGGTTGTCAGTTTGAAGCTAAGTCTTTTGGTTACGTTCAACGTTTCAGTTCCTGAGGTGACGATTGCGAGTATGCATTGATTGTATACCATTCTTTGCAGCATTAGCGGAATTTTTCGTACTTCAGATCGAATACTCAAGATAAACAATCCCATAGTGCGATGATTAATGCCTGAATGGAAGTATATGTATTTATGTGTACCTAGAGGCTGATAATATATCCGTGTTATTATTTATGTAACCAAAACTACGCTCAGATAACTCGTCTCCATTATTAAAATAGAGCTAACGTAAGTATATGCAACGGAAACTCTGAGTAGATAAATCGTGTCTGAATTTTGAATAGACGAATAAGCCGTCCGTAGCACGGGTATTCGGCTAGCCTGTCTAAAAATGTTTGAGAATCAATAAATTCCCAATACTAGTTATTGATCAGCGGAAATGGGTTGCCTAGACTCTGAAGCCATTATGTCGTGCTCCGAGTTAGGAGAGGGAGCTGGTGGTTGCAGTCGTTCATACATTAACATCAAGTGTATGCGCTGCATAAGGACAAGTTTGTATAATGAAAGTTGCAAACATTCAGCTAGACATCTTGGAATCAGTGATTCAGAAGATAGCCCCCAATATTGGTAGATTTTTATTGGCTTTTTCAACGTCTCATGTATTTTTGTTTCAAATATACAGGCACAAATATACACGCGCAGTAGACATGAGAGATCACACCGGACATCGATTTTACGCATTCTATCCTCCTTTTTCTCTCTCTTCTCTTTCTCTCTCTCTCTCTCTCTCTCACACACACACTCAGATATCCACACCCCTACATAATACCCCCACTTTTCGAAAGTCAGCTTTACGTTTTTTTAAGAGAAAATACAAACAACTAGGAAAAACAAAACGTCAACATTTTTAAGTCTGGAAGTGCTCAAAAATGTCCCATGTAAATTAATGCTAATCCTTTCTCTGTTCTACGTCGTCTTCGTTCATGGAATTTCTTTTTTTTTTCTTTGTTATATAGAAACGCTGTAATTTTTGTTGCGAAAGAAACCGGTAGTCGTTTGAAAAGAGTAGTTTTTGATCGGAAGGAAAACCTGAAACCTCAGTTCATTATTGGTCTGTTCATATATTTTTTTGATCGGACAGATTCCTTTCTAATCTGCAATATAACTGAAAAACATTCAACTGTGTTTATTTAAAAAAAGAAGTAAAAAAATGATAATGTTTCTTTTTCATTTGCAAATAGTTTATAAATAGGGGGAACATCGACTTTTTTCATTGTAATTGTTCTGTGTGTTTATCTGTAATGAAATTGCCATTTTATTCTCTAATATCAACGCACTTAGACTGAAAAGCAAATTTAAAGATATCTTGTATTTTACAGAATACGAATCAAACTAAAAGCAAAAAATTATGGAGAGGAAAGAAAACATTCATTATAATAGATATAATTGTAAAAATAAAAAAACGAAAGAACATCTTTACTGATGGAAAATTGAAATTTCATGCTATTAATTAATTTTGGTCACCAACCCTCAGCGAGAAATAGGCACCTGCTTCAGCCACCAAGTGTGAGCGTTTGTCTGTGTATCTGATTTCAACGATTAGAGTTCTTTGGAATATTTGAAAATGTATGCAATTTATTACAAAATCTTCCAACAAAGTGTTCGTAAGCGTGGCTTTCTTTGAATCATTTTAACCATTTTGACCATGGAAACCTATTCATTCAAAAATTTCATTACTTTATAACGATAGCCAGACGTTAGATTAAAAACACCGAAAATCTCAGCCTCGATGTTAGAGGCCAAATCTATAGAAGCGTCTTTAGTTTTGTGATGTAAGTTCAAATATATCCCTTTTTTTAAAATTCCAGCCCTGCACTAGTTACTGTCATGGTTAAAGTGAGTATCAACCCAGAAAGTTGTGATTAAAAGGCAACAATGATGACACAGAAAAAATTGAAATGATCAAGAAATTGAAGGTTCTCCAGTTCAAATTGTTTATCGCTTAAAACTATGATTTTAGGATGGAACAAAATGGTGTGAAGAATCGGAAATGAAACAGTGACATGAAAACTATTGATTTGTGTTTTTCTCCACTACTAGCCTTCGATGAATGAAGTGGTTGAGACGGAGTTAAAAAAAGATGAGCTTCTGAGGTGTGACATGTGAGTTCAAGTATCATCGGAAGCTGCATATTTTAGCAGCTGGTGTGTTCGTTTTGTTGGAGAGTGACAATAAAAAGAAATATAAACTAATGCACGTTTCTTGCAATATCCCAAGGTAGTGTTTTATAATGAAAACCAGAACTGAAGCCAAAGTGCAAAAGCAATCACCCATAGTTTGTACAGGAAAACATCTGATCATTCACAGCCCTCAAGATCCGGACAAAATTATGTTAAATTGTGGAATTGGGT
>OY735206.1:38104052-38134052 GCA_963457665.1 Thysanoteuthis rhombus
CAAAGAACCGAAATTCCATCAGTGCCTCAGGACATTACTCTGTCTTCTTGCATGACTCAAAATAAAGTTATTTCTAGATATAATGGTAACTTCCAAGAAAAAAAAAATGCTGAATCTTATGAACTGAATATAAAGTAAAAAAAATATCATGACTGCCATTAAGCAGCTTCCAACATTAACTGGGGAATCATTCCTTCTCATGGTAATAAACTAAACTTTCTTTTTAAATTTCATATCATTGGAAGCCGGGAAATCTGTTACTACACATCGATACACTGAGCAATTAGTTCGTTTGAATGAAACCTTGAGAAAAAAGGTCCTTTATTTTGGGGCATGGAACCTTCCTGGTGATTTTGATAAGCTTGGTATGATTATATGGTGCATTTTTAGATCTGCGACCTCAGGTTGATACTTGCTTAGTTCAATGCAACACTAATTGTCTTGTCATCAGTTTCTCCACATTATCAAGACATCGAATAATTCCTTGACTTATCCATCAATCCTTTATCACCATCATTCTTTCATGATGAAAATGTTGAATGAATTTCGGTGTAATGCCAGGGAAAGCCAGGAAAATACTTTGATAAATAAAAAAAAGAATGGAAAATAATGCTATGAATTGATTTGATTAAACATTTTTGGAAAAGAAAATATTGACAAAATTTTTGCTTCATCCTATAATATGTTCATTCTCATGTATAATAACACATACATTCATAAAGGTGTAACTTGATACACTTTCCAATGTATATATCCACGTACACCTAAATCTAGTCTTAGTATCATGTAATCCTAATCGGATTTAGTTTGAAATGTTGTTGATTAATCTTTTAGAAGCTGTAGAATCTGATCATTTCTTCAATGGTTGGGAAGTACTCGATAGAAAGGTATGTACCTAGATTCTTTGGACACCGTTGTAGCATAAATTATGTCGTTTCCTCATCTTGGGGTGTAAAACACTGATGCACCTTTTAAAACAGAAATACGTTGGGCACACACGAAATCCAGGAAGCTTTCTTCATCTCCCCATCACTCTATCTATTTATCTATCTATGTACCTAGATAGAAACATGGATAAATCGATAGATAGATAGATTGATGTCTAGATATGGAATAATATATATATATATATATATATATATATATATATATATATATATATATGTATATATGTCCGTATGTACATATATTTTCTTACAATGTGAAAAGAATCCAATACATTTTAAAAACTCTATTTCAATAGACGTTTGATATATATATATATAAATATATATATATATATATACACACACACACACACACACATATATATGTGTATATATATATATATATATATATATATATATATATATATATATATATATATATATATATATATATATATCATCCACTTAAATAGTTCAGCGGAAGCAGAGGCGAAGGCCAGAATAGCTGCCTTATTTAACTCATTCACTGTCCATACATACACTAAAGTTTCTCAATGCAGACAAATACATTGTTAGAAAATTGATATATAAACTGATCAGGATATATAGGAATGCTTGATAATATTTGAAACTCTCATCACACAAAATGAACAAGATGCAAACGTGGTGAAGAAGCAATTATTTAGGCCCTCATATTTCCATTGGGCTATTTAGCTCGATAGTGAGAGCAACGCGACATCAAAGCGGATACCAAACGTTTGCAGGTACAATTCCAGCATAAGTCCCACTTTCTTGTTTGTTCATTTTATATACACGGTCTAGGCCACGTGTCTCATGCCCTGTGTAATAATGGGAGGTCGTTCCAAATAATATGATACATCCATAATAATTCTGTCAGGTTATATGTCAATTTCCTGATATTCACTGACTCTGCCTCTCTCTCTCTGTTTCTCTGTCCGTCTATCCGTCTGTCTGTCTCTCTTTCTATATATATATACATATATACATATATATATATATATATATATATATATATATATATATATATATATATATATACATATACATATATATATATACATATACATATATATATATATATATATATATATATATATATATATATATATATATATATATATATATATATATAAACATACATTCATCCCAAAGTATTTTTCTGTAATGTAAGGATGAGCATTGTTATATTCTTAAAAACCTCAACGATTCATTAAGGATTGAAAATTTGTTACCGTACACTCCTTAGTTTATATACATCTGCATATGAATAATTCTTGGTGCATGTCTGTTTTTTTTTGTCTTTTGATTTCGAATAGAATAGCTTATACATTTTTTGTCGATACACTGTGATTGAATAAAGGACATTTTGATATGCATAACTTTCTAATCTTATCTCATCGTAAATTCACAAGAAATATTGAAATGACCTTGAGCTTCAATAAACTCGAATATATCATCTCTAATTCCTATAACCCTATTTATATGTATTTCACAAAGCGTAATCACATATTTCCACACTCGGAGCTTAAACAGGAAAACCTGTTTGTGCATATACATTTTCTATTTGCACTACTGCGTTGTTGCACTCAACTAGATCAGCTAAATGATCTCGAGAACGTGCATATGCATAGGAGACTTCTGCATTCCTTGGCGCTGTGAGTAAATATACAGGCTGGAGTATTGTATATTTAGGTAGCAGATGGATGCTAAAATCTTCGTTTTCTTCACTTTGGAGAGTAATGTGATTAAAAGTCTATAAACGAGTAGAAAGAAGGAAGATATTTTTTCAAAAAACAACCCTAGCAAACATATTCGGAATTTCGAATGATATCAAAAACAAAAAGTAGATTCTTTGCTGTGCTTCAAATTTAATAAACCAGACCGTGATTAATTTGCTATCACAAATATTACAGCAAAATAAAATGAATTACGTATTTTGCCGTGGTCGACCTCCGGAGCATTGAAAACGAAAGACAAAGAGTACGATAATTATAAACCATTATTCATATATATATATATATATATATATATATATATATATATATATATATATATATATATATTCGGAACTATTTTAAATAACACGGAGAATGTGTCACTTGGCCTTGAGAGCATCAATAGAATAAACAGTAAGATAAAGATGAGATCGTGCTGTTGCAAGAATGGAACCTCAGACTGGTTATATAGCAACTTAAAAGTAGCATTTTTTTACCATTTAACTAAACAGTTAGTCGGAAAGGTAAAGGAACAAATAAGTGTCTCATCAACACGTTCCAATTTTTGTTTATCCACTGTTCACATATGCAATATCGTTTCTCAACACGGACAATTATATTGATGAGTAATCTGATAGAATAATTATGAATGCTATATATCATTTGAAATGCTAATTGAAATGGCCTCTCATTATTACATTGAGGAATCGTCATTCGGGCCAGACAACATAAATAAAGTGAACAAAAAAGAAAATGAGGTTGCAACAGGAATCCAACCTACGACCAATCATAAAGCTGCGTTGTATACAAATTTATTTTCCACCCAGAAAATTGTATGAGATTTTCCCATGAGAATCATTGATAAAACCTTATATGGATGTAATTTTATGATGTCAATAACTTCGAAAACTGAAATTTTGATTCCAAGCACTCTCCAGACAAATGGAATCCTCGTGGTATTGTTGATGTTTCTGCCAAAATAATCTCCTCGGTCAACTCTACGGATATTTTCTGGGGTAAGGAAGGAAACATTTTTGAAAATTAAAAATAGTACCTGGAGGGTGTATCAGCAACCATTATTTGTCAACTTTTTCTGCCATCATCTTATTTTGCACTGCGTCAAATACTAAATAGTATCAGGCCTGCAGTTGACAATTCTGATCCCAGCATTTGGAAACGTTACCCAGAATATTCTCTCCGTGACAGTTTGAACTTGGTCCACTAATTCCTCTTCTTGAGCGCTTAACCACTGAGCTGCGCATATTTCAGTTGATTTAGGAGAAATTGATAATAACATGTCTGCTGACTAGACAAAAGCTTGGTGTAAGTGTATGGAGCTTCAAAAACTGTATAGCTTTAATTTTGTAAGCAAAAACGCCACCCTGAAATCAAAACCAATGATTGAATACATGAGTTAGTTCTAACAGATGGTGTTCAGAATTATCATTGATTTGCTTGGTAGACAAAGGTTTCAAGGAAGACTTCACGTCAATGTCCTGAGAGATCTGTACGCTTAGAAAAAATAAAACTACTGACAAGATGGAACTCCAGTCCTACTGTGTTGGCTCATTATTTGCAGAAATAGTGATTCGTTTCAGATAGTTAAATTGCAGCAAATGACGAATATTCTCATATCTTCCTATCAACAACATCTGTTGCCAAACCTTAGTATCATATTTTTTCTAGGGAAGAGGGACCTATTGTGGGAGTCCTTGTATTTCTTCTGTTAATGAGTTTTTTTACCCGCGGGCTGGAGGACTGGTCACCAAACAGGAAGGTCTTATAAAAACAATAGTATTCAAGCTTCGCTGCATGGGTTTCCCATCCTGAATCAGCTTTTCCCCATAGCCCCAATGCTTCATGATTTTTAAATTGAGAAAAATGAGGAGGAATAATTGACTTCACAGTTCCAAAAAGGGTATGTGATGTTTATATATGATCCAGGACCGATCTCCATGAAGAAGCATAAGATGAGGCGTTGTAAACTCTTATCTTCAAATCATTCCTTACTGAAGGCATTTACGCAGTCTAAGGAACGCTTTATTTGTATTGGCCGGTTTATCGATTCTCCCTCTGACTTCCCATCAGAGAATACAGGAAATATGTTGTACATCTTGACGTCCTTTGAATGACTGGATATAAACAAAATCAGTGCAGATATAGTGAATATAACGCACCACTTTGTATAACTTCTTGAAAGGAATCATCAAGTTCATCTTTCATAGTTGAAGATGACTATTTCCTCAGGTCTGAATGGCGCAGCAGAGTCTGGAGTTATGACTTGTGTTTCCTTTAGATCATTGTTGCTCCAAAATGTTTGCACAGTCTACCAAACGGTTTGTTTGCTTGAACCAGTCATCGGACTATTTCTCTGTCCTAGAGTGTTTTCATTTTTGCCGGGTCGTAGAAACAAAAGATAACAGTAAAAAGATAACGGAGAAAAAGTTGCAGAAATCCGTGGTAAAGAAGAAGAAAGAGAAGAAGAAGTGGGAGGAAAAGAAAGAGGAGAAGATGATAGAGAAAAACTGGGAGAAAGAAAAAAAGACAAATAAAGATCTAAAAGTATTGAAGAATCGATGGCAACCCGGTGAAAGTGCTGAATAAGTACCAGGAATGGTTCCAGGTAAAGCTTCATTGATTTCCAGCCTGTAATACCCTCAAGCTGCTGGTTACAGAAAAGAACTCGGACACATCTGGCGTTGAATTCATTATCTCGGCAACCCAGTTCGCCCTTGCTAATCTGATGAAAGAAATGTCCACCTTTTTTCCGCTTCAGACGTCCAGACATGTCCAGAGACATCTTGCTAAAACTATTGAAACTCTTTCCAAATATAATAAGATAGCAAAGTTGGACAGGAAGGAAAACCTACAAGACATTCTTGAACATACAAAAGATTTAATTTTCTTTCAGTCTTTCTATGCTTGTTTTTTTTTTCTTTGTTGTTGTTGTTTTACTGATCAATGTCTTAGAGAAAACTTTTCAACTACACGTTGTCATGAGATCTATTTCTTGCACTGGATCTTCAAGACACGCTTAAAAACACACAAATAAGCATTCACACTTATATGTCTTTAGTTTATTGAGATTTACCTGAATATAGATGATTTGTCTGAACTTTGGACGTATTTTCCTCAATTATTTCTCAAGTCAGAGTAGAATGCAGATTATTTAAGTTGATATTTTGTAAGCTTGGAAGTGTTTGGTGTAAAGATGTACAAGCGAAATAGTCGGGTAGACGATTGTGTTTCATTGTTCTTCCAATGCATATTTTGAAAGAATATGTATTCGAAATCTTGTCATTTCCCTGGTCTCAAACACCGGCCAGTATTTTTTGTTGAGTAAAATACAATTATGTTACCTATCCAGCCAAGCAGACAACCACATATATGCATGAAATCTTGTTCCCAAGAGACGATATAGATATGATATATGTAAAAATAAAAGAGGTACGAAAAGGACTCATCAGCTTTGGGATTGCTCTGAAATTGAGGGACGAGAAGATTATACAGGAACGACTGGGGGAAATGTAATTACGATAGCCGGGGCTGCAATCGAACTAACAAGAAAACACTAAAACGTAGATCAAAAAGTGGGAAAACCATGACTGTTCGGTGATTCCAGAGGACAAACCCAAGCAATTACAGATGAATCCTCACGGACATTGCTACTTAGAGAAAACTCAAGAAAGAAACTGAGTCGCTCCTAATAACGGCCCAGAACAAAACCATAAAAAAACAACTACATGGACGCTAATGTAGAAATATACAAGGGGACAACAAATGTAGATTTTGCTGTTATAACGATGGGGAAATCAACAACATAACGAGCGAACCCACCAAATCAGCACAGAAGATATATAAGATACGCATGACAAGGTACTGCGTGCCAGCCAAACAAACAAGCGTTCCATGCACATAATCTGTTCAAAAAATGAGACAGCAAATCCTTTGAAATCACACACGGATCACCCAATCAAGGCTGGAAGACTTGATCCTTTGGTACTCTTGGAGCTCTGAGTGGAAAACTCGAGTAAACAGTCTGGAGGTACTATGAATCAGAAAGAGAGCTGAGTTTCAGAAAGTCTCGCAAAGAGTCCGGAATATCTGGAAATTCGGAGGAAAAAATGAAATTGTCAACATCTCACCATAACTAAAAGAAGGTGTTGGACCATTGAAGAGGGTTGCTGAGGCTTGATCTACAATGAAAGCTACGGTTACCCCCCCCCCCGATATGAGAACTCAATGACGAAGAAGCTAGAAGTGAATATCGGATGGCACTAATATTGAAGGAAAACTAAAAAAGGATCTATACAACAACGGTAGTAAAGTAAAGATAGTATTGAAGCGACTTGATATCACATGATCTCTCCTGGGAGCCACTCGTCAATACTAGTGCGAAGCTCAATGAAACCAAAATAACGGATGATAAGGCCAGCAAACCTAAGAGTAGTCATAATGATGATAATTGATTTTGTTGACTATGCATTGTCTTTTGTTATTTTTCTATTGTGATGAATTCGCTAAAGAAGGTAACAAAGAAAGATTATGAAGAAGAACAACTAAAATGTAGTTCGCTTAGAACGGTTGTTAACAATTATCTTTTTATATAATTGTCTCATCCAAACTAGTGGATAATTTCTGAGCACGGTTCTTCCCTCTTTTTAAACATTTGATACTCTCGCTCCTTCCCCGTTGATAGATAAAGAGTTGTCAAGAATATAATTGAAAAGCAGTTAATTACCATGATGTCTCGAATGAAAACGAACAATAATTTGATTCGCGTGCTTATTGAATGTAATTAAATGTTTTATCAACGTAGTAATTACATACATATAGTCATTTCAATACGCAAACACACGCACTTATGCATATAAGTACATGAATAAGTACGTTGACTCATAATGGAAAAAAAAATATTTCACACCACACAAATTTCTCCATCATATGTCCTTTTTTGGCCACGTACGTATCTCAACACTTGTCCATTATTCAGATACACCGAAAATTATGCAGAGGGAATATAAGCTCATAATTCTGCCGATAGTTTTGTACGTCCTTATTGATCCAAACGAGTATGTGTGCATGCATCTATGCCATTCTGAAGTGACATAACTGTGCTGTTTGTTCGGAAAAATGTCAGCAAAATCCTAGAAGTGTCTTTGGAGTTTGCATAGGTGTTTATTGCATCTTCAATCAGTCAAATGTCTTTACAAATCATTAAAAAAAAACAATTTCAAAAGGTTTGAAAATTGCTTAGATATGAACTTGAGAGAATCAGAATATGTAGTAATAATGCTGATAAAGGGTGTGTGCAAACCAGCCGCTTTGCCAAAGAGTTGAATCAAAAACCAGACATTCATTGTGAAAATCGCAAGGTTATTTCGAAAAAGAACAAATAGTGAAAGTGCATTATATATATATATATATATATATATATATATATATATATATATATATATATATATATATATATATATATATATATATATATGAGGAAATGCGATAATCGTCCTCATTTAGATTTTATTTGATTGCTAGATTAAGAATTGGTAATATTTATACTCGTTCTGATTTCCCTATTTCTTATCGGTGTTGATAGCCTTGTGTAGCGATTATCTTTTGGGGATTACGATAAAAGGTTCCATTAGCTCGAAGATACCGTAATATCAATCAGAGTGGAGAATTGGCAGCATCAGAAATCGAAGTAGTTGTTCTTTTATTTGTATTAGTGATTGTAGTTAAGCCTTGACACGTTTCTGTATTTGACATCAATCCCCTTTAGAGATTGCTATTTACGCAGAGAATCAGAAAGATTTCCCAGGGTCACGCTCATCATCCCGGGCTCTGCGACACTGTGCATTGCCAGGGATAAAATTACTTAAAGGCAAAGATATTAGAACGATGCTGAGAGCTATGGGGTGCCATGACTTTGGGCAATGGTACGAGAGCAAAATGACACTAACGAACGTAAGTGTAGGACTGGCCTAAAAGTTCAGTCAGTGCTCGTCATTACAGGGTCTTAGGAGTGTTTAAATAACATGATTTGAATAGATAATCTTTGATTATATTGTGACAACTGTTGGAACCATAAATGTTTTTATCTGGTTGGTAAAATTCCTTGTTCGGTTCTGTCGTTAGGTTGTATTGGAACGATTAGTTTAAACTGACAACGAAGAAAGATCACTTTTGGTTTATTTATAACGATTATCATATATACTTGCATTTTTATCAGGTTGGCTAAAATGTTTTCTCTTTGTCATCAGATGGCTTCGCAAGCGTTTAATTTTAACTCAATTTATTCAAAACAATCAATTTAGATTGCATTATAAAAGCTGTCATATTTACGTCGGTTATAATTCCTGGTTGCCAAAGATATATTCTTTTTGTTTCATTCTTTTTGGGTCGTATTGGGAGCATCTTGTTTTATCATCATTTGATCACTTGAGCATTGTGATGGCTGTCATCTTAGCAAGCCTCCCTTTTTTAAAGTATCATGTTGTTTATGATAATAGATAACTTGGCCGTCAGATGAATTTAAAAAAGATACTATCTCCAAATAGCATGCTAGCATATAATTGATATTTTATTGACATGCAAGTGCAGGGGGATCTTACTTACTATTTTAGTGATCATTCACAATATCATCAGACCATTTAGAACTGAACATCGTAACGTTGATAAAGGTGCAATGTACTCTTGTGTGTTTATCGAATTCTAATTATCTACCAATGTTTTGTAGTGTATTGCGTGGGGTTTATCCATGAAGTTTTCAGCGACAAGTGGTTGGTATTCAAGTAACACCAAGATTTAGAAAACTGATTTTCAAGGCAAACAGGGACTCGATATCTCGACTGGTACGACACCCTTTTCCCAACCGATGCCCATTTATCTTGCCAGGTTTGATAAATATGTACCAGCAAACATGTTATGGGAATTCATCACATCCTTTTTTTGTCATAAATGGCAACAGACTTTCAACTATCGATTTATGATTAGTTATCCTATAATGTTATTTCCGATGGTTTTTATCGTAACTATCATTATTTCACAACCATGTAATAAGCAATGTTTGTTGAGAATAAAGATTAGATCTCATGCAAGTTTTAAACTCACATCGATTTTCCTCGAAAGCTTATTCTATATAATGTATCAATTTATCAGTGCTTTCCAAATGGCATCATTTATAAAATATATGCGTATAATAAAGATTTTCATGGCTGTACATTTTTGGAATAGCGTTATTTTGAACAGAAATGGTTTTTACTGAACGAATGGGTTCAAATCTGCTTTTTGAATGATAAATATGTGCATGTATCGGTTTGATTTTTATTTATGTGTTCCAGTGCTCCTAGCATTGCTGTTTTGTCTACAGAATTGACGATAGATATTATTAACTGACTAGATCTCTTGGGAATAGTAATTTTTGATTATTGGAAAAAAATCATTTTATGACCCTTTTTGTCTGACCAGTTTATCAGTAACATCTACATTTTTCAAAATTTAGATGTTTTTAGATGTTTTCGTTCTATTTCAAATGTTTTGATTGGACAACACCATTGGGGTAATCAATGAAACTTTCTCCTGACCGATGCAATTTTTTTTTTACATGACTTCAAATTTTGAGACGACGGTTATTCAATTATTGACTGTGAGTCTCTTTTTATTTTCATCATTTTCTTTTCGAATCTTATTTCAATTCCGCTTGTTTATTACGTCATCAAAGCATAAAATTAAGTTTTATTACGTCAGTTGTGTCCCTTACCGTGATAGATTACAATCACACATTGTTGATTATCATACGTACTGATGTCACATACTTGATAACTCTCTTAGCCTAAAGATGACGTCATGGTCACTCCGAAACAATGTGAAATATTTCGTAGGCTGGAATCTACCGGTTTAAATCAAAAGTTCCTTTCTCAAACTTTTGCACACTTATAGGATGATGTAAAAAAGGGTCTTTGGAAATTCCTCATTTGTTCAGTGTTTATTGTCATATATAGTTTGTTGTTTTTAAGGCTCCAAGAAATATTCAGAAACAAGGAACATGGGATATACGGAAACATGTCGGTGTTGAGATGCTTGTCATCCTCTGAGACGATCTCACCTTTGCACATAGACATTGCTATTGGAAGGAAACGGTTTTAGTGCCAACAACCGAAAACAAGGAATACTGTAGTTGGATTAGAATCACTTTTAAGTGTTTAGTGCTATTCAAAAAATTGATGAGTGCAAATTGTCGGATCCCAATAACTACCGGACAAAAATTGGCAATTTGCACGTTCGAACAATGTATTTTTACTGTAAATACTATCAATGGTTTTGCTGTGTGATAGAAGTTACTATGACTGCAACTGTGAAAAAATGATCTTGGATTTGAGAAGTGAAGTTCATCCGTGGATATTTTCCAGCCCTGTCACCTGAGAGCAATTACCTGTCCGATTACATGTGACACTTCCTGTCTGGCAAGCATTTCCAACCAGCTGTGTGACTCAAACGGTTAATCCTCAAATTTGGAGCAGAACTTTTCTTTTATGGTCGGATTCACGTTTGAGTGAAAAGAGGTGGGAAATCATATAAAGCAATTTGAACCTAATCATCTCGAGAATCATTATAGGAAAAAAGACCGAACATTTCTTGCGGGAAAATATGATGTGAAATAGAGATAAATCAACTTTGATATAGTTTTGTTATAAAAAAACAAAAATGAATATATTTTATTCGGAAATCTGAATGCAAAAAGGTAGATGAATTTACTATGATTCTAAATTTTAGTGGAAAACATAGATAAACAGTATTAATAGAAAAATTCTGAAGCAGAAATAGATGAATCGATTTCCATAGAAAATCGTGATTGAAATATAAATTAATATATTTTTGCTGAAAATCCTAATGTAGAAATTTAGATGTATTTTTTTTTTAACAAGAATTTGTGGTGGAGATAAAAATTTCTACGGAACACAAATATAGATATATCTATTTTAAAGAAATTCCTAATGTGAATATATATAGATAAAAATATTTTACTGAAAATCGTAATATCTAAATACATATATATATATATATATATATATATATATATATATATATATTTATATATATATATATATATACGTGTGTGTGTGTGTGTATATATATATATATATATATATATATATATATATATATATTTATATATATATATATATGTATGACGGAAATAGGCATATACTTTCAGAGAAAATAATATTGAAAAAAAAACCAGGAAGATATTTTCACAGAAAATGATAATGAAAAAAAAGAAAATTATACTTTTACAGAAAATCTTAATATGAACATATAGAGGAATCTATTCTATCTAGGAAATCATAAAGCAACATTTCTGACATTGTTTTATTACCGAAGAAGTTAATCGATAAAAACAATCACATTCCTCCCCTGAAATAAATTCTGTGCTCCTTTGTTTCTAATTTCCGTCAGATCAGTTGTAGAATTTTGTCCGGCTGGGTTCGGCTTTAGTTGATTGGACATTTCTTCAGTGTGACCACTGACTTATGTTTGCCCCAAGCGACTTACAGAGTCAGCAGATAATTTTTAGCAAGAGGACAACATCTGTAATAGAATTATACAGGGCAGGCGTGGAAGAAACTTGCGTACGTACACGAACAATGTAATAGCCGAATAATAGAGAAAACGTATCATTCCAAACAAAGAATGATTATAAGATGATATCCTTCCTTGTCAATGCACTTAACCCAATGACTTTTTCAATGATCGCAAATATATCAAACATGTCCGGCTACGGACTTGATCTATCTTCGAGTATTCCGTGCATCTATTTTCAATTTTCTGTCTTGAATATTCTCTGTCACTGACCGTCTAAATCAAAGGTACCTTTTCTTTCTATCTGCCTTCGTAGATGGTGAGATAAATAGATAGATAGAAATGATTGCGTGATTTTAACAGTACGTCAAACAGAATTGGCAAATCTAGTTTGAAGATCAGCTGTGACTGGTAATACTCACTCAAGAAGTATGCATTTCAAAAATGCATCCATCTAGCTTTTCCTCCTAAATACCTCGGTAAAATGTTTTGTCACTGATTTGACTCGAAGGGAGTGGACGAGGTGAAAGAGCCAAATGATTATATTATAGCTATTTTACCTGCCCAAGGAGTTGCAAGAGGAAGCATTCAATTGGCTAGATGAACAGGTTGGCAATAATTGTATACTGTTTATCCTTATTGAGGTATGTATGCACATCTGCGTATTCTTGTGTTTGTGGGGGTAACATATTTGGTATTAAAGTTGATCGTTCATTGACACTGAAAATCTATTATCGTCTTACTGCCTCTGATGAGCATCAACCACATTTGTTTAAGAGTGATTTGCATAAGTGCCCATCTATCAACTTCTTCATTAAACGTCATGCTATCAAAGTATGTTATCATAATATCTAACAAAAGGACGGACTGAGCCAAAACATACATTTTCAAAGGAACTAGTGTAAAGTACACATAAAGAATCCAAGATACAATTTGGACTCACTTTGCAAATTCCCAGTCATTGGTCTGCAAAGCATCTTTTCTATGGAGAACAGTAGAGTTCTAAGAACATACGCAAAGCATTTCTTTTTGTTCATCTGCCAAAGTACAAAAGTCCTAGAATAAAAAAAGTATTTGTATCCCCTTTCGAACGTAATGATGTCTTTATAAGTGGGTCCTTCATAAATCAATTGATGTTTTGATTATTAAAAGCGTCGGTTATGTTCCATTATATTGATACATGATTCTACTTAGAATCTATTGTGAAACTATATCCGATGTAATACTGCGAACAAATTACCCGAAGACAACCCCCCGAAAAAAAATGCAACAAAAAACAAACCAAATAGAAATGAAAACATTAAAGGTTTAAATCGTGAATAATTCATGTTTGTCTTGTGAAATTCTATACTTGGCATTGACATCGTACTCTTATGGTTCCCTTTCTTCCTCTTCTCATCAGATCAAGCAATGTATTTTCTTATCAAATCGAATACATCTTGATTACTATTCAATATCGTTTAAGCAACCAGCAACCAATGCTTGGACAGGATGGAACGATCGGAATTCGCATTGGAAATGAAACAAATACGTTATTTAGCCATAAAAAACAGAATTCTAGTGTCGCGTAGCACTAAATATTGGACTACAGTGATTGATATGAACCGTCAGCAGTAATAGCATCGGACTTTTTTACCATCATTAAAAAATTGTATTACTGCACGATATTATTTCTGTAAAACACTGTTAATATACCGGCCCCCATATTTATCAAAATAATGGCAGGTTTGTCCAGTTACACTTACTAATATTATATGATCTGCAGATTCATGATTTAAATGAAAGTCTTATATTGGGTATTAGTAGATGAATACTTGCTTTCACGGTTGGTTTTGATTCCTGTCCCCGAATGGAAAAAGTAATCAATAGATATATAGACAGAAAACACAGTGTTTAATTTATCATGTCTTTAAAAGGTGATATTTTCTTAATTTTCAATTTTTCAATTTCGGAGAAGCATCATTTGACAGGGATTTTGGAAAAAAAACAATGGACACAAAATTTTTGTTTATCCAGATATTTTGAATGCCTGAGAGATATTTTGAGGACTTATTTTCAAAAACTAATTTTACTAAAAACGGTACACGTTGTTACACAGGTACAATCATGAAATTTCATTGTGTTGTGTTGTATTGTGTTGTGTTGTGTTGTATGGTTTTGGTGACTTTCAAATTCTTTCACGGTCTCGAAAAATATTGTTTCTTTTTCTCTCAGACCATCTCCACTGAGAGCAATTCCATGGATTTTCGTTGTGATATACTTTAAATAGACAGAGGGGAGGGGATTTGGAGAATATAAGATGTGTAACCAGGGTTGATGATAGACCCATTTGCTACACACCTGTATACGAAATGTAGCTTGGATCTGTAACAAGATAACATACTCACACAGACACACACAGACACACACAGACACATAGACACAGACAGAGACGCAGACACACACACACACACACACACACACACACACACACACACACATATATATATATATATATATATATACATATATATATATATGAGACATTCAGTCAGAATTCACTTCTTGTAAGTCATCATCTGCCAAACGTTTTTGGTAACTATTGCAAGTAGACGATGTAGCGTTACGTCTGGACAAAGTAACGAAAGCAAAATCATCATTATCATCAGCATTATCCTTTAGCGTCTGTCTCTGGACATAACAATCCCCATATTCCTCAGACTCCCTATAATTAGCATCATAGAGCCAGTACTTCCTGAATTTGTCTAGCTTGTCACGCTCTAATTTTCTGTCGTTAACTATTTCGCATATGATCTCCGATGATCCATAATGAGCAGATGTCTGATATTCTTACAACATGTCTAGCCCATTGCCATTTAAGTTTTTGATGGTTTCTATAATATATCTGAATTGTTTCTCTCCTGTAATTCTGTACTTATTATGATCTGTACATTGCAGGGTTACACATGATTCTTTAATGTGTACGTGGCATAGCTCTGGTCGATATGGTCGATTTGGTTAGGTTTAATGTTTCTGTCCCATAGGTGACTACCAGGAAGATGCATTGGTTATATACCTATCTTTTAAAGACTATTGGGATTTTTCTTGTTCTCTAAAGTTGACCTTATCTATCGAAAGCTTGCCAAGCTTGTGTAATTCTTAGCTTGACTTATTTTTCTTCCGAATATTTCTTGGAAACTTGCTGTCCAAAGTAGATGGAGTTGTTCCATTCCTTTAGCCCTGCGTTTTCTTGATGATTATGTCTTTGTCCTCGACACCATTGTTGTACATCCCGTTTGTTTTACCAAAGTTCATGTGCAGGCAAACTTTCTTTGTTTTTTTCAGTCAGTTTGTCTTGCATTATTTGGGAATCTCGAAGCTTCTAGTCAGCAAATCTAAGATGACTTACATATTCTGTGTCGATTCTGATTACTTTATTTCTCCAATTGAGGTATCGGAAAATCACATCAAGGCAGACTGTAAGGAGTTTAAGTGTGTTGGTATAAACTTGTCTCACTCCTTTCTCTTATTGAAAGTCTCAGAGTCTTCATGTAGTCTGGTGATGAAACCGTCGTGTCGGTAGATATCTTGTGGTAGTTTAACGGATGCAGTGTCTACGCGTTGCTATACTATTGTGTCAATGGCTTTTTAAAGTCAACAAATGCTCTAGCCAGTGACATTTTATACTCTGCTGCTCTTTCTTTTAATTGGTTCATTGAATGGAAATGGTGGATGGTTGAGTAGATTTCACTAAAGCCAATTTGTTCCCGTGGTTTGTATTCATGTAGTGTTTTGCTGATTCAGTTTGCAATCAATCTGGTGAAATGTTTGTTGATGCAGTAGAATAGGCTTATTGGCCCATAGTTGTCAAAGTATTCCTGATTTCCTCTTTTGTATAACTGCATTATGATTGCAGTGTTCCAGTATTCCGGGACTTTACTTTTTTGAGGCACAAGTTTTTAAAAGTTTAACTAGTTTACTACTGATGACTTTTCCATTTTTTTTTGTGTTGGTCAATGGTGAAGTGTTCGTATATCTTTCAGCTCCGGCGTGTATGATCGGGCTGAGTTTTTTACAAAGGTTAGTGATTACTGTTTTGTATTGAACATTTTTCTGCGTTGTATCTTCTTATCAGTTTGAATTTTTCATCTCATCAATGGTCACATCTTACATTGATTCGATTCAGGAACTTAATATCTTTAAATCTGTTGTTTTTTCCCGTTAAGATGAATTATATTTTGCTCTTGATTTCGTGATCCAGGATCCTCCAAGATAGCTTTTTTCTTGAAGCTGTTTATGATTTAGCTGTTGCAAAATTACCAAAACCCCAATTCTCGTTCTGTATTTTGTATCCGTACTTGCCGATTCATTTTTCATTACTTTGTCATACTTGGACGTTGGAGTTTCCCGTAATGACTATAAACTATTTTTAGTTTTCTTTGAGTATGAATTCGAGTCATTGTAGAAATCATCAATCTCTTCGTCAGTTGACTATAGAGTGGAAGCGTAGACTTGAATGATGTTCATATCATACCTCTTAATGAGCTGTACAGTGACACTTGCTACAAAGTTTGGGATGATTTTAATCCTATAACATTGTCTTTGGGCTTCTTACGGAGGATATAAGAGATGTTTCCTGGTTAATTCGATTGATCTTCCATTTCTTTCTTTTTCTAATTACAATAATGTCCCATTTAATGTTTTTGAATTTATTTTCCTGATTGGTTAGGTGCGTGCATAATGATATACCTATTCTCTCAGCATAGCGATTCATTCTTCAAAGTGAACATGCTATCTGTTGCTTTCTGAAGTTTCCCTAATTTTCTGAATTTGACGCTTAATCCTTATTTGGCCAGTACAGATTCAATGTCGAGAAATGAAGGGATATCAGTATCTTAGATTGGTTATAGTGAAGACAATGAAAAAAAAAGGTGAAAAAAAAAATTATCATGATAGTTTTGAAGAGAGAGAACGTATACAACCTCCCTCAAATGATAGCTGAACTAAATAAAGATAGCAAGAAAGTCGGCCTACACATGAACTTTAGCTAGGCAGAGGTCACGTTCAACAACCACATTGGAGAAAAAGATACTGAGATCAGAACCAAAGACACAGAACTGGACAAAGTAGATCATTATATCTACCTAAGACAAGAAATCTCCATGGGATCCTCAAAAGAAGAAGAAATCAAGCGAAGAATCAAACTATGATGGCAAGCCTTTGGCAGAGCAAGTTCAACCTTCAAAAATAAGGAGATCCCATTAATTCTAAAGAGAAGGATGTATATCCAATGCATCCTCCCAATAGTCACTTATGGAGCTGAAACATGGAACTGAACAAAGACACAATGCAACAATCATATGAAAAATTATACTGGGCCTCACATACACCACAAGACAGCATAGTACATCCATGAAAAGACAAAAGAAAAGGAAATCATAGAATTTATTAAAAATCTCTAATGGCAGTGGGCTGGCTATGTTGCAAGAATGGTGGACAAACGTTGGACATAGCGATTCACGACATGGATCCCCTGAGATCACATACGCAACTGAGGCCAACAGAATATTAGATGGAGAGACAAGCTAGACAAATTCAGAAAGTACTGGCTCTGCGACGCCCATGATAAAGAAGTGAGGCGATTGTCCAATGATGGACGTTGAGAGACTGATGATGATGATCCTCTCAGTATTTAGTTGACGAAAATGATCGATTTGTGTTTAGCGTTGAATTGCATTCGTAGCATTTAGTTTAAACTATCTCTATCGTAAAAAAAAGAAATAAAAATAGAATAAACGAAAGTACCAATGCCTGGCACATTATAATTATTGCCAAGTTTGTCTTACTGACAATTCGTATATCAGAAGATTCCTATCTTCACAAGGTGTTCATTATTTGAGTTGTAGATTCAGACAAAGCTAAGTGGAACAAACCCAAGTGTTTAGTAGTTAAGCAATCGTTTGCGAAATATACCCAGAGACATTACAACTGTTATAAGTTTGGTATTTATTATACCAAGGAAAGTTTTCAAGCTATCTTATCATAAACTGCTCTTGATTTTGTTTGTTTGTTTGTTTGTTGTTGGTTTTTAAAATAAATACGTAACAATCTATCTCCCTCTTTTCGTCATGCAATATAAGAACAGACAGATCTTGGGGAAATTGGAATAAAAAAAGAAGTGTATAATCATTCGTATGGCAATATGGAAAGAAAATACAGAGAGAAATCTTAGCATTTAAGGGAAGATTGGGGCCACTCGGCCTCTATCAATATCTGATTGATTTTCTCAGTAAAGAAAAAATAATAATAACTAAACCAACAATAATTTTAGAAAACACAATAATTGCATTTATAAAAAAGTAATGCTCTATAGATATGATAGTAAGAATTTATCCTGTAATAATGAGAGCAGAATTGTAAGGAAGCGTTGCTAACAATGATATGGCATGTATTCCTATGCTATACTCTAAAATGGATGACCCTGAGTATTGTTATTGTTTTCATAAGGAAGAAGGAATACTAGCAGGAAATGCAAAGAGTGCAAAAGGCTCTCTTCCATCGGAGTTCAATTGTATGAGAAGTAGTTCTGAATAAACAAGATTTTTTCTGATATCTACTGTCTTCTGCGTATAAAAAATCCTGCCAATCTAAAACAAGATGAATACCCAACTAGTACATCATCTCTATAGTCACTTATAGAGCTGGAACATGGAACAAAACCGAAAGATTGGCCCTCAAACGGAGAACCATGAAACATACATGAGAGGAAACCATGTTCAACATAATATCAAGAGATCGCTGGACATTGGAGGAAAAACAAGAGTCCGAAATATCAGAGAATTCATGAAAAAACTCAAGTGGCATTAGACTGGTCGTGTTGAAACTATGGCAGACATTTACTGGACATGATGACTCACAACGTCGATTCCTAGCGATCATATGCGAAACTGTAGCCTACAAAATATGAGATGTCGTAACCGTAGCCTACAAAATATAAGATGTCGTAACGAACTAGACAAATTCAAAAAGTACTGTAGCTACAACGCATGTAATAGAGATGTCAGATGAATCATAGAGAAGCTTTATGTCCAAAAAGAATCTGCTGCTGCTACTGATGATGATGATGATGCATACTTGCTTGATTTTGAAAGAAATATTTCTGAAATTACATAATGCAAATAATGTTCATATCAGATACCTAGTGGTCATCGTTGGAGACTTGGTGATAGCAAGTTTCTAAAAGACTCCCCCCCCATCTTTCTGACCCCTCTATCATGTTCACTCAAGGTCTCTGGTAATCACTATTATGTCTAATAGAGAACAAAGAAATTAGAAACCTTAACGAAAAAGGTCAGTATATTCAACACACATTGTGCATATAGATCTTTACTATGTTTCATCTAAGTCATCAACAGAGTCAAATCGATGTTGGTTAAAATACTTGTTTGGTGATATTGGGTATAGGATTGAGTGCCTGACTTCGTTGAATATCAACATTCAAAACTTTTTTCCCACTTAGGCTTGAACACTATGAACTAGTGTCTTTTGGGAATAAACAGTTGTTTTGGTCACGAGGTAGATCTCCCACTACTTTCCCGTGTATGAATAATGAAGAAAAAATTCAGAACATATTACAAATTTGATAGATATTGATTCAAACATCTAGATACATACTGATCTCCACAGATACGCGCTCATGTGGGCCCGCTTTTATATATGCAACACAGGAAATAAATGAGACAATTCCTAATATTAAAGAAAGGGATAAAGAATCAATGTCAGGAATATCTCAGATGATTTATGGTCAAATGAAATAATACTGAAGGATTGGAAAAAAAAAATCAATATCAATTTCGGTGTTTACCAAACTTGGTTCCCCCGTGGAAACAACGCCTAAATAGCATTTTACCTTTCAACGGTCCGCAACCTTTACTTCCTTAATTTCCATCAAACAATCCATAATCGCTATCTTTCTGTCTGTCCGTCCGACTGAATCTTTCTCCCTCTCCAAAAGTTTTCTATACTTTTAATTTACAATATATCCTCCTTGGTATCCCGTTATTTTTAGAGTCTGTGGGATACATAGAATATAATATTGATTTTAGAAAAGTCAAAATTGTTTCAAGGTCAAGAAAACCTCCATGTACACGCACGCAAACACGTATACAGACACATACATTTATTCATTCGACGCTAGTATGTTCATCTGTTTACGTGCTCTTCTATGTATAAGTGTATGCACGTTAATGAGTACTCATTCCTGTTTATATAATCAACTGTACTCATGAAAAAGAAACATTATCCGTGTATAATTTATATGTATTCACTACTTACATCTTATCTATCAGAAATATACACACACAGACACACGCTCGTGTGCTCTCAAACACACATGATTTGCACGAGTAATATGGCAAGATTAATGAAAAAAATCACATAAGGAAAATCCCCAACATTAGATAAAGCACAAATCAACTTGAAGCGAGGAAATGCAATTGCAGGATCAAATACAAATGCTTTTTTAGCGGAAGATGTATCGGAAAAAAATATATCCTGCAAATGAATTTTTTCAGAAATATCCTGATATAAAGAAATTCTCTGTCCAGGCTTCTGCGATAGTGTAAATTGGGCTCTTTTAAAAAATGAAAACGTACGTACAGAACAGTCCTATCGAAATATGTTTGTTCCTTCAAGGATAGAAATTTAAACCTAATAATTAAATTGAATTTTCTATACAGCTAGAGGCTGCTCAACAGCTTCTATTGTAAATGTGGGATCTGTGAGGAAGAAACATTTTGAATTATAAATTCAAGAAATAAATTGAATTTATTGAATAAATGAAATGAAGTCGCAGCTGAGTGTGGCCACAAGGAAAAGTTTGAACTAACAGGTACATGAACTAGCATCCCTTATATTTATGCTGGTTGTTAATGATTTCCAAGTTCCAAGTTCAATTAACTAATCTACAGAAATATCCAGGAATGGCATCTGTACTAGGGTATTGAATAATTCACTCCACCAATATAAATGGGGAGAACCCCCCCCCCAAATGTATACAATTTAAAAGCTCAGTAAGACAAGCGCAATTTGATAATATATGTACAACAACTGAGGAGTTTAGAAAGAACAAGTGGTATTATCCCATTCAAATCATAGAAAACAATCTTACCTCTTCGTGAGTGTTTGGTGTGCTTATATTTGGAGGAGGAACAGTTCAGTTGGAGAAATTCTAAGAATTATTCAAATAAACTGATTAAGAGAAACAAAGCTTGAAATACTTAGCTAAGAAATGAATAGATGTACCTCACAAGTTAAAGTCATACAATAATACAAAACGGAAGACAATTCAGCAATATGGGTGAATAAAAACCTAAAACCTATTCAAACACAAATTACAGAGTTATAATGAGAAAAAAAAAACCCAATAAAACTTCTTAGACGAAGGAAGAGATTCCTACCAAAAACATGGTTTTATGTTGGAAAATATTTTCCATAATGAAGATACAATTAAAGATTATGATTTGAAAGAGGTAACAGGAATGAAAGAAACATATATTTCTGATACACATGAAGAACAGTAATAACACAGGGGCCTGTGAAGTGCGGTAGGTATTCACCAAACCCACATATAATATGCGTTCCTTATTCTTTGCAAAAGGATCATCATCATCATCATCATCATCATCATCATCAGTCTTTAATTGTCTATTGCTGGACTTAGTGCTTGTCCAGGATTCACCACGTCTATCTATCGTAGACATCGCGGCACCAGTACTTTCTGATTCGTCCAGTTTGTCTCTGCATCATAGATTCTGCCAGCTTCAGTTTCGCATGTGATCTGTGGGGATCCATATTGTGAGTCATGACGTCCATGGGTGGACTGCCATTCTTGCAACATGGCCAGCCACTTGCCATTTAATTTTTTTCACTTAGCTTCTACCATGTCCCGAAATCCTGCTTTTCCATGATATATTGCGTTGTTTTGTGATCTCTCCGTGTGAGGTTGAGCATGATTTCTCATATGTGTGTTGCATGTCTCTCAGTTTACTGATCTATCTCTTGTTAGGTTATGTTTCGGCTCAATTGGTAACTATCGGAAGGCTGTATTGGTATTTGTTGTATAGACTTTTTTTACAGGATTATTGGGATCATTTTCTTAGGTTGAGCTTGCTCTACCTGATGCTTGCCATCCTAGTGTGATTCTTTATGAGATTACTCATTCTTTTGAGGGTTTCATAGAGATTTGTTGAACTAGGAAGATGTAGTGATCTACCTTCTTCAGTTTTACATCTTCAATTTTGATGGTTGTGTTTTTATTCTCAACGTAGCTGTTGCTGATGGCCTCAATTTTACTGAAGTTCACGTGTAGGTCAACTTTCTTGCTTTCTATGTTTAGTTCGTCTAGCATTAGTTGGAGGTTGAGTAGGTTCTCTGCAAAAAAGATAATGTCGTTTGCAAATCTGAGGCTGCTGATATATTCACTATCTATTTTGATACCTCTATTGTCCGAGGCCAGGATATTTCATACTATGTCATGTATATATAGTATATATCATCCTATTACCGTTGTCTGACTTGAATGTTATATCAACGGTGTAACGATGGGAAATCATTTCAGATAAGTTTCTATAATATAACGCAATTCATTCGGTTGGAACAAGTGTGTTCATTTTTTAAATACATACTTTCACGTAAAAAGAGACGAAAAAAAACGAGAATAAACCAGATTGGAATTTGAGTCGAAAGCAGTTATTCAGCTTCTGCATTATCCATGGGCTATGTAGTCACAATGGTAGGCTGTTACGTACTGGTTGTAGGTTCGATACTTGCTGCAGTCTCATTTTCTTCAATTATTTATTCTATTAATGTTGTCTAGGCAAAGGGATACATCAACCGAGTGCAGACAGGGAATCATTTCAAACATTTTCCTATGTAACGTAACGCAATTCATAATAATTCTTTTGGATCATATGTATCCATTTTTAATGCATGACTGTTGCGTTGAAAGGAACAACAGCAAAGAATAAAGCAGTTATTTTGGCCTTTGCGTTACTGGCGGCTGTTTACTTCAATGCTAAGAGCATTGTTATAGCACGTTTTTACCTCCTTAAATAGCTACAAAAACAAACAGAAATAGACAAATATAGGATGTAAAATATGATTTCATTTCCCCATAAATTCTACTGCAGTCTACTGCAGTGATGTATGCACTATTTTTCTTCTGCAAGGCGCTAAATAAGATAGACTTGTGCTGTTCCCGAATTTCGAAGAAGAAGAAGCACACAGCTGATGGAGACACTGAAAATAGAATATCACCTGCTTCAAAAACTATATATCAAAAAAATATTTGACTCTTCTGGAATTTTCTTCGATTGAGTAATAACTTGATCCTATTGTGTGTAATTGCGTATACTCAACTGACCGGTATTTTTAGATAAGGAAGTATTCATTTATTCAATGATTCATGAGAAAAAACAAAGCGTAGAAGTTGAATAATAGATAAAAAATATTTAAAATGAATCGAAACTAAAACGAATATTTGAAAACAAGTTTTACTCTACATCGTAGTATGTGTAGCAAGCTATGCTAATCTGACCTTTATGCTGGAATAATGAATCATCTTTAAAAGATGAGTCTTTTTCTTTCTAGTAATGAAGTATAAACATGGGAATATAGTTACATATTTTGTAAAGGGAACCGACTTTTCAACATAATTTATAAATGAAAATGAATTCAATCAGGGCATCTAAAAACCAAATAACACAACTGAGAGGGTGTTCTATGAACATATACTCAGAATACTTTGACAGGAATAATATCGATGATAGAAAAGATGCAGTGAGTACCAACATAAAAATCCGATTCAAATTTAAAAAAAACAAACTTTTTGATTAAAAAAAAGATGAAAGATATTCTTTACTTACGTGGATAGAATTTCATTTTCGTTTCCTAAGACTGGCAGTGTGATGCCTGGTCCACTTAAATCTTGGGGTCGACAATGCTAGACCAGACCACAATCTTCAAAAATTGAATTAGCGCATGGCCAATATTTTGGAATGAGGGATTAGCTTCAAAAAAGTAATTTGTTTTGTTTTTATCTTTTTTTTTCGTTTGGGAAGACGAATACATCACTCCTTTCGATGAAAAAATATAACTGCGTCTAACGATCTCACAGGTTGGCATTACTTATTGAAATAGACCTTGCTTCTAAATTGTAGATATATTCTTACCCTATTTTTACCCTTTGTCCAAACTTAATTATGAAATAATGTATGTATACCATATATTTTTCAGTTCGAAATAATAAATGTATGCCTCATGGTGTCAACTATGCTAGACTGACCATAATTTTTGTTTCATGTAATGATATATTGAATGCAAATACATCTTTCAAAAAATAAACAAGACAAAAATTTTAGAAGAGAACAGTTATTTGGGACTTTGTGTAACCAGAAACTCAATAGCCCAATGGTACGAGCAACGCTACATCGAAACAGCTACCCCATAAATTGCAGGTTTGAGACCTGCAGCTGCCCTATTCTCTTTAAATGTTCATTCTGTTTACGTTCGTTAGGTCAAGTGATACATTCACCGTGTAATGACGGGAAATCATTTCAAATCAGAAATTGTGTATTATATAACACGATTTATAATCATTCTATCAGACCATTATCCATTTCTTAACACACACACACACACACACACACATATATATATATATATATATATATATATATATATATATATACACATATCATGGGTCACTTACTGCATCTATCTATTTATCTCTGTTTCCATCTCTCTTTCAAACTTTCTCTCTCTCTCTCTCTCTCTCTCTCTCTCTCTCTCTCTCTCTATATATATATATATATATATATATATATATATATATATATATATATATATATATATATGTACGCCCTCATGTATGCATTATATAGAATTACTCGACGTTGACATGTGTACTTAAGAGCACATCTATGTTTCTCTATGCACGCTAAGAGGAATTGATTTTCTTTCAAAGTATTAGTTACATAAACAAATGGGTAAATATTGGACAAACTGTGTTTGGATGAAAATTACTTACCCAAGCCGAAAGATATTTTCAAATCTCTTGGACAATGCCAAATATATCACATTAATCCGCTGTCCAACGAATTTGGAATCTTTATAATCGTAAGATTAATACTTTATTACCAAATAAACACCACTGAACCTGGGTATTAGTATATGTCTATATTGTCTGAAACACAATCGCTCACTCAGAGTCACATAAACATACATACACCCACGCGCGCACAGACAACACACATCCTTCAAACATATATGCATCTTACTATGTATACATATATACATATTCATACATAAATTTCGGAGACAGGTAGACATATTCACACCTTATATATATATATATGCTAACCAATTAATGTAAACAAAGAGACACATATATTCTCTATTACTCTATCTCTTCCCTCTTATCTATCTAATATATATATATATATATATATATATATATATATATATATATATATATATCAATGGATATTTGTCTTTAATAATTGAAATTTTAGTTATGGTGTTTTGTCAATTTTAGGGGGTTTCTTCAAAGGGAAGATACAACAAGCAGCTGTTTTTAGATTACGTATTAAATTGTACGTAGATAATTGTGTGTCTACTTAAAAACTGTTGTATGCCTCCTTGAACTAGATAGTTGCTGACGTGCAAGTGCATTTAAATGTTTGGGTATTATGAACATTTGTGTTCCACTCCATAATCCAACACGATATTCACACACGCACACACACACACACACACATACACACACACGCACACATATATATATATTATTCAGGGTTGAGTACTCTCTGAATGAGGTAATTCGTCCATTGTAAGCTTATGCAATATTCTTCCAACTTCGGAAGAGAGCACTCTGGTGGATGGGGAATTATGCATAAATTCAATCTTACTGACCGTTCAGTTCTGCGTAGGCAGAGATAAAATGCCAGCCTCTGAATCCGAAATGAAGGTTTGGATCCTATCTCGTGGTACTGGATAGTTTATAGCCACACGTAAGAGTTGTAATACAACGAAACAACCGTGTATGGATGACTCAATCATTGAATTATATATATATATATATATATATATATATATATATAGTGTCATCCACAGACAGCTTTTTCGATGTATTTCATCTCTTCAATGTGGCTATAGACTTATATCCCATCCAGTACCGCGAGGCAGGATTAAAACCTTCACATCGGACCCGGAGGCCGATATCCTACCTCTTGACTATGGAGCTGGGTGGTCAATGAGGCTGAATTCATGTAATATATTCATTTACGCAGAAACACCTCATCCACCAGAGTGCACTATTTCTTATGGAAGAGCATTGCATATATATATATATATATATATATATATATATATATATATATATGTGTGTGTGTGTGTGTGCGTGCGTGTGTGTGTGTGTCTGTGTGAATCTAATCATCTTAGAATCATCATCATCATCATCATCAGTCTTCTAACGTCCGTCGTTGGACATAGAGCTTCCCAGTGATCCGCCACATTTCTTTATCATGGGCGTCGCAGAGCCAGCATTTTCTAAATTTGTCCAGTTCATCTCTCCCTCTTGTATTCTGTTGGCTATCTCTAGGGATCCAAGTTGTGAGTCGTGACATTCATTGGTTTTCTGACATTTTATCAATATGATCTGCATATTGCCATTTAGATTTTCTAATAGACTCTATGATATCTCTGACTTCCGTTTTCTTCCTGATATACTGCACTGTCTTGTGATCTCCCTATGCAACGTTGAGCATGCTTCTCTCATGTGCGCGTTGCATGCTACTCAGTTTGAGTATCTGTCTCTTGCTTGCTATCAGGAAGATACATCGGTCATATACTCTTTTTTCTATGATTTTTTTTTCAGGTTGAGCTTGAGAGTCGCCATTCGAGATTGATTTTTTGTTTCATTTCTATCAAAACACTACACCATCGTTGAATAAATACACACACACACACACACACGCACACACACACATATATATATATATATATATATATATATATGTATATATATATATATATATATATATATATATATATATATATACATATACGAGTTATGTCACAAAAAACAGTCAGTTGGGACATTTTGGTGCATTCATGAACAGACCAAATCTGGTTGGATAATCAGTCATTACTTAAATGCCATCGAGTGAACATGGGCGTTCTTGCGTATCACTAAGTTTTTTTAAAAAAATTCCTCATAGCAAGGCATTGTATTAGCCTTGTCTGTCAGCAACCCTACTCCAATTTAGTGTGAACGTGGGGATAGTTGTCTGAACAACTTGAAGAATAGTGATGATGTAGCATCTCAGAATTACAGACTGATATTTCTCCCGAATTACAATAATATAGACGTTTTATACATCATGGCAGTTTGGTTACGCTTGTCCACCAAATTTCTGTTTTGATGATTAATCTTTCATCAAGTTGGACTGATCGAGCTGAAAAAATAGCGTATAAATCTTGCAACAGTGTTCATATACATTCAGATATTTGAAAAGCGAAGCCCGGTCACTTAAGTTGATTAATCTAAGAGCTTTTTGCTTGGCTATTTGGAAATAAATTCCCGGTGGTAACATCTGTAGACTACAAACATAGATGGCGATCACTCCTATCACCTATTTTAAAAGCTGATAAAGTTTGGTAATTTTGTATCTTTAGAAACAAGGCCGATTAAAAATCAACATCAATGACACGTTTGATAAAAAGATGATTTGAACATCAATAAATGAATTGCAGTTGATTAGATTCATATCCAACGTATAAAATCGTCTGATCTCCCATGCAAAAGCGTTGATATGCTTGATTTTGTTGATCTACATTCTTGTTCAATTCTGGTCGAATGGACACTCACGTACTAAACTTTGGCACGGCTTTAGAAAAAGAATCGCAGCTGAAAAGTATGCTTATTACAAAATTATATCAAGACATGGTTACATCTACATCTCGTGGGGCATTTAACTCTGGATCTTTAACTTCTTACGTCTTTTTATCCTCTGTCGATTGTGGTAGATATAGATGAGTCCAATATGTTATCAAAACCTCCTGAAGATGGACTGTTTTTCAAAAGTATTTTTTGAACGTTAATTTCTATAGTGGCTTTCCATTGCAACCTTAGCGACCATTTCAGCCATGGAATGCCTATGTTTTTTGAAGTGTTCCTTGGGTTCTTCGATTATCCACAATTAAGTTTTGACTAGCATTTTTTTCTATCTCCAATTTCATTGTCAAATTTTATTGCAACCTCATGCAGACCATCCAACGAGAAAGGATGAAGAATAAACTCTGCGAGAGGCTTCAACTCGGAATTCTTCCACTTAGAAGGGCTGCAAATGTAGCTCATTACCAAATGAGGTAATTGAGCTGTAACCGCTGTCAGAAAATCAATCGATACAAAATAATGTTTGTTTTGATGCAAAACTTTATAGAGACAGCGTGCACCTTATTTTTTTTTAACACCCCAAACCCCTGTACTGTCCAAATCAAACTTAGATGACTAACAATCGATCATTTTAGTTCAAGGAATGCACAAAATGCTCCCCCATATAAGTTGGTAATTGTTTCTTCGTTTTACGCCATTTCTGTTCACAACTTTCTTTCACAGATTCAGTTTTGGATAGCAGGCAAAACATGTACCATTCTTTCTCTGTTTCGATAATCTATTGGGATAACCATCTTTTCAAGGGAAATAGATGTTTGCGATCATGAGGTCTGTCCGTTAAATAGCCATGAAAAAATGGCCTATACAGGGTAATAAAGTCTTGGCCCTTTTCTTAGTATTCCCCTTAGAATAGTTCGGGATGTCATTTTTGGGATCTCCATCGAATATTCCATCGTCTCCTCAGTGCTTTCCTCCAAGGTCTAAGATTTTTTTGGATGTGAATCAAAAATCTTTGGGAGCAAAGTCTGGATTGGAGATGGGTTTGACAGACGTGAATGTTTCGGTATTTTATATGAAAAAAAAAAAAATCCCGCGCGAGACAGGAAGAATGGAGACGTTCAGTCATTGAGGATGCTGCATTCACACAGAATGCAACCTCACTAAAAAGCTACATTGTAGACTGGGGAAGGCAACAGAAGGATATCACAGATCAATCGACCAACCATCCGATTCTTTGCAAGGTACCATCAAAACGAATCAAGCAGTTCACAGTGTATTGGAAATAGCTACATACTTCTTGTATTGACCATTTACACTTTGAAAAATCACATGCAACGTCTGTATAATTCTTAAATCAATCGGTATGGCTTTAGAAAAAGATTTAAAGTAATTTGTTCGTCCCACTTAACAATTTTAAATTAGATTTTAGACAGTGAAAATGCGATATCTGCTTAATTCTAACATCGGCTGCATGTTGCTTTTTTTTTAAGAATTAAAGTGACATGTCTCTCCCATCCTAAGAGAAACAAGCATTACTTTTGAAACGATTAGGCTTCCCTTCTGCAACAGTTTAAAGATAATCGATAATACTTCATAAAGAATTATGGAGACTCCTCTGTGCTGGTTTGCATCAATTACTGTTACTTTTAAAAGAATTAACATGTCTCCTCTGTTACATTTTTCATTAATCAGTATCACTCTGTAAATGACATGAATGAATATTTGAGAGGAAACCAATGTTGTTGTATGACTTCTGGTAATATATAGCAAAAAATGAACTTTTTCAATCATTTAAAGCGGCAACGAATTATATTCTCGTACG
>OY735206.1:38136552-38156552 GCA_963457665.1 Thysanoteuthis rhombus
ATCGAAAAACAAAGTCATCTGCAGCGTTTGACCTCGATTGATTTTTGATAGAATTATCAGTGCATACTTTTAGATTCGCAACTGGCGTGGTGTTATGCAGTCTTCCTTAAAATATTTCTCAACTTCTATTGGCCTTGTATCGTAGAAAGCTTAGTTTGCTATATACTGACATTTTTTTAATTAAAAACAAACAAACACCAAACCAGGAAATAACATCAAATGAAGCACCTCGATAGTGTGAAATAAACGAAAAATATGAAAATAAATGAAAAAGACAGTTGGTTCCTTATAATACAACACTCCGTGTTCGAGCTCATTTGAACATTCAATGTCTGGTTTGTTGATGTTTAATAACACAAAGAAAATCAGCATTCGGATAAATGACGAAACACAATCTGATTCGATCGGTGACTTTCATATAATCTTGACTATCAGCCGTAGCTCAACTTAGTAAATATCATAAATGAAAAATATTCAAAGATAGATGATTGAACAACAGTACGATTGAAGGATAACTCTTTGCCATCAGCAACATTGTATTTGATCAACACCAGGTGTCTCAGACTTCTGTGCAAGACAGCTTCACCATTGAGTAGTGGCTAGTATATATACATATATATATATATATATATATATATATATATATATATATATATATATATATATATAGTTGATGATGATGCACCCTTGCAGTTAGGTCCATTTGCAAATGTTTTGATGCGTACGAAGATGGTTGTATGGAAGGCTGGGAAAAAAAGCAAAAACCTGAGTATATCAAATAAGATGGATGAAAAATCTATGAAAAGAGAGAAATTTACATATAGAGAAAAAATATACATATATATAAACCCTAAGGTAAATAGCCGAATGTCAACTTGAGAAGTTTTTCTCCTTTTGACAACGCCAGGAAAAAAGGTTTCTTTGCGTTAAAAATGGCCAGCTTCCGGCTGTACCTGCTTGAAGAAAGATATTTGTGTTTTTCTGCCCTTTCCTCCATGTTGTACGATTTTTTTTAGAAAATTCCTGTGCTCCCCCTAATTCCATAAAGTTTGTCGAAAAATTATTTTTCTCTCCCTCTCTTGTAAATTTTCCTATTTATAATTCTTTCATACTGTCCTATGCTAACAATGAAGTTACAGCTTTGGGTTTCTCAATCATCACATCTACTTCTTGGATAAATTCGAGTTTTTGCTCTGTTGCCCGTCTCTTGTTTTTCTTCATTTGTTCGTTGTACGCTTTTCCTATATAATTTCACGTAATTCCCGGCCAGAATTCATGTCGAAATAACGGCAATTTGTGGAATCCGCGTAAAGTCTGGAATCAAAATAATCTTTATCATAAAAAGAAGAAAAGGGTATCTCCACACAATGGAATCGCAAATATCGCAGAATTGCGGTTTTTATTATAATCTTGATAGGCCCAAACTCTTTTTTCAATTTTGTCCTGCAGCACTTGATACACACACACACACACACACACACACACACACACACACACACACACACACACACACACACACATACACACACACATACACATACACATACATATATATATGTGTGTGTTTGGAGGGTGTGGTTCTAAAACGTGATAAGCACCATTTGAAAAATAAATGTGTTTAATTGATTTTAAAATCATATTCTGGATTCGAATGTTCTTATCTTACCTTTTTTTTATTATAAGCATTTTATCACGTTTTGATAAGAGGAGACGGTCAAATTCAGAAAATGATTTTTAATTAAATTAGACACATTTTGTTTTTTAAAATGCTTATTTTAGAACTTCACTAATGAGCAAAAATGTTATGAACACTTGCCTGATAATTTATTTGAGCCTCATTAACCTGCACAAAAGCCTTCACTCGATCAAGCATGGACTTTAAATAAAATATGAGGGTTTCCTCTCAGATGCAGCGCCAGTATGGTAACAGCAGACTCTTTGACTGCCTTGAGGTATGTGAGGATGTGAACTAAGATTGATCACTGGTGAGTTTGGCAGCCATTAGATGAAGCCTTCATGTGTCTGAAACCGTATCCAATGTTGTGAGCAGTGCTGTCCTGCAGTGAGATGTCATTGTCATCAAAGAGGACTGTTGACATGCAAACCAATGTCAATCGCTGAATGCGTCTTTAATGGGAATGGGACGTTGTATCAAAGATGGAAGGTCACCTAGACTGATGAGCCTCAATTTCTTTTGTGTAAGTTGGGCCACAGAAAATGAGTGCATCGTTATTTCAGTGATAATGAAGCACTAAGGTGCACATTGAAAGGCATGGGACCTCAGACGCAACATTCTGCTTCTGATAAAAAGAAAGTCTAATGATTCATTTTGAAGGTCGTTTTCCGCATCTAACTGGATTCAATATCATCAAAGACTACACATATCCCATCAATGCAGCAGTCTTTTAGAATAGCCGTGGTATCTTCCTGCAAATGATTGCTCCCTGTCATTTTGAATGAGTGGTTTCCATAACATGAAGACTTTACTGTGATGCCCTGGCAAGTGAACAACAAAGATATAAATCCCATAGTACTACTGGATGCGTTGAACACAAAGGTTTGCTCAGTAGAACTTGCGTTATATTACCTGTTAAAAGACCTACTATTGATAACCGCGTACTTGATCTCTGAGGGATTATTTATAGATCCAATACCTAATCAGCTGAACGTTTATTTCCAAGGCTTATTAAGGACCAGTTCCTTATAAGAATTATATTGATAACTTTTAACAGATCTGTATTTTTATATATGTATATATATATATGTATATATATATATATATATATATATATATATATATATATATACATATATATATGTATATATATATATATATATATATATCCATATATATACATATATATATGTATATATATATATATATATATATATATGTGTGTGTGTGTGTGTGTGTGTGTATTCTATTTATTTGCTGCCCCACCACAGCAAAATATGACACGAGATCGGGCTTAACATGGGGAAAATAGGAGACACCCTTCCAAAAATGGTTCCAGCCGACGCAGCTTTGGTTTTACAATGCAACCAAAGCAACGTCCACCACGAAAGCGTCCACTAGGGGACCTGCTCCTTTAAGTGAATTGGGCAGTGCTGCTCTGGGGAATCTGACCCCCTGCAGCTGGGCTGAGTAATAATAGGAGAGTCGAAGGACGAGTCCAAAGGCTCCCCAATGTGCTCAGCAGTGCGTAGTCACAGCAAAACCCTCTTTAGCTAACACATTGCACCGGCGAACACGGTCTTTGACATACACTCCCTCTCTAGCCCACTCGACAGGCAAGGGTCAGTACCAACTCCTCGGGCTATGCCATAGAACAGATACAACACATCAATCCTGGAGAACAGACCAGAAAAAAAGGGGGAAGATGCTTATTCGCTGTCCCACAGCAGCAAAATATGGCACAATGTCGAGCTTTACGTGGGAAGAATAGAAAACCATCCGTCCAAAAATGGCTCCAACCGATGCAGCTACGGTTGCCAAGCGCACCGTAGAGGCTAGACAGCCTCCACCACGGAAGCATTCACGAGGGGACCTGCTCCTTTAAGTGCAATGAAGCATTGCTGCCCCGGGGTAACGGATTCTCCGCAGCTGGGCTGAGTAATAATAGGAGAGCCCAAAGGCCTCCAATGCGCTTAGCAGTAGCAGCCTCAGTAAAACCTCATTGGCTGACGCACTGCACCGGCGCACTCGGTCTTTGACACCACCCACACGCCAATCTCCGGCCCATTCGACGGGCAAAAGCCTCGGGCTCTGTCATGGAACAGATACTACACTTTGATCTCATTTACTGTCCCACAACAGTGGAATTCGACACAAGGTCGGGCTTGACGTAGGGAAAAAAAGGAGACACCCTTCCAAAAAAGGCTCCAGCCGACGCAGCTACCGTTGAAAAGTTCATCGTAATAACTAAACAATGTCTGCCTGGGTCCCTGCTCCTCTAAGTGCAATGGAGCAGTGCTGCACCTGGGAAACTAAGGCCACGCAGCTGGGCCGAGTAATAAGGACGAGTCCAAAGGCTCCCCAATGCGCATAGCAGACGCAGCCTCAGTTAAACCTAATTGGCTAATGCTTGCACCGGCCCATTCAGCAGGCAAGTGTCAGTACCGACTCCTCGGTCCATGCTAGGGACCAGATACTACACTCTTATCATGAAGGACAGGCCAGAAAAATTGCTGTATCTTTGTATTCGTCTATACGATATATTTGTAAGAAATGTAACAGTGATCAGAGGTTCTTACATCATCATAGAGGCAGTCATTTTGACTCAGTTTTTAATCTCAATATATATTGAATATGTTTTTATCTTTATATGGTTATTTATCTCATTATTTGAATGATATTATGTTTTTCATTGTTGGGTGTGAGGGTAGGTTGATTGATATGAAAATATGTTGTTTTCTTTTGAGTATATATCGTAATCTTCTAGCCTATGGATATAGGTTAGTTTGGGCTTATGAGCAGTCTCAGTCTGTAGTAATAGTGATAATCTTATGGGTTCGAATGAAGTGTCCGTTTTCTTTTCAAATTTCATAATTAGTCCGTCGGGAAGATGAGTTTGCAGGAACGATATCCAGATGTATCCATAATTCTTGAGGATTTTTGGTGGCTTTGGAAAGTGTAATGTTTTTCATCTTTTTGACATGCATTGATATATATATATATATATATATATATATATATATATATATATATATATGTGTGTGTGTGTGTATGTATGTATGTATATATGTATGTATGTGTGTGTGTGTACGTGTAACCAAGTGTGTGAAGGAATTATTTAGCTATTTTGTTATATCTTGTGAAAATGATACACGAGTAATCCTAGCCATATGTGTAAATTGTGTCACAAGTTCAATGAATTTGACGTTCCAACAGAAATTTCTCTTCTTGAAGAACCAGCGTCTCAGAACAGTTTCATCATCATCAGCTATTGTTTTGTCTTTTCGGTTCTAGCTAACACCACGTTAGAATAATACCTCTAAGAATGTTATCGTGAGGCTGCAATGCAGATATTAATCGTTTCTGGTGATGTCAAAGGTCGGATTTGATCTCAATAACCCCGTCATTTATGAGATCAAAAGCATTTTTGCAAACCCAACATCTTACTTGATTATCCTCTGGAAATTACTTCAGTTGGCTAGAACTAGCACGCTGCGCTGTTTTTATGACCCTACGGACCTCAAATGGGCTAGGTCAACTACTGCAGCCAATGTAACAGCTGGATGTCTTGTGAGTCTTCATGCCATCGGGTCAATCAGCAATGTGATGTCAGCATGATAGTAGTACAGACACAAAAAGAATACTCAAATATTGATTATAGAAACATAGAGCTCTAACAATTGCGTGTTTAAGACGATACAACGGAATGCCGCTATTTACTCCAACATTGTTAATCACTCTCAATGTTGATCAACATGGGATTTTCGATTTCTTTTCGGCTCGATATTGCGATTGCTCCATAGAAAACAATTGCATATTGTAATTGATTCTTTTTAAAATGATTTATCATTTGTTGATTAACGTGTAAGATTTTAATTTCATTCCAGCGAAAATCAGAAAATAATTCGGCATAATTAATAATGAAGTTTTAAAAACTCTGGCTGAAATTAGAATTAAAATGCAGTGGCTTCCTGCTTCTTTCATTAGTGAATTGCATGTTCACATGATTCAAAATTGTGATTTTAATTCACAATTTTGATCTTATTTCATGCTTCCTCATTCCAACTCAGGTCCGCCAATCCTCCAGTGAAAGTAACATTTATCATTAATTCCCAATCGTCTTGAGCTAAGAATCACTCCGTTCCATTTCAGAAGTACATAGGCGATCAGTTTCTGTCAGCCCCAACCAAAAACTGGAGTCAATCGTTTCAACATATGGAGTCCCATAAAGAAAAAAAAACTTGCATTGTATATTTCTCATTGAAAAAGACCCAAAATGCCGTTTTCTTTTCGTTTGTTTCCATCTTGGAAACTACGATCCTAACCAAAATCCTAGGCCTTACCCCAATCTTAATCACTGACCCTGGGGCATTGACAAAACGACTGACATATTAATACCAACTGGTTACGCAAAACTTAAGTACAAACGGAAAAAGACCCAACAATATATTTTCCCAGATTGCTGAGATTTTCGTATTTTAAACATATTAATAGCATTAGCTTCTTCGGGTGAAATTGCAAAAGATCTGACTGCTGATCTAACCTAAAACCTAACTAAAAACACGAGACTGGGAGAGAGATTGAAATGCAATTCTTGAAGATAAAATTGAAGTTGGAATTCGACTGCGATCTAGTTGTACGAATTGAGTTTCTCATCAGCAAAAAAAAAAGAAAAGAAAAAGAAAATGCAACTAAACATTTCTTTTTCCTTTGAAGCTTTAGGGGTTCAATTATATTGATGTAAGCTTTTGGTGGGGCTGATAGAATACCCTACATGTGTGCTGTCTAGAATTTAATTTTATCAATCAGCCCTCTACCCGAGTATATATGATAAATGTGAATATGTGTGTAAGTGTTAAAGAGAGAGAGGGGGGTAGAGAGAAGGACGGAGTAAGCTTTGAAATTGTTGGCATTTTGTAAAATTTAATGAAGATATATAAATAAAAAAATATCGTTTCATCAGATCAAAGGGAGGCAAATATATGGGCTTAGTGTCGAATGCAATTACAAGTGCTGGCCGCCTAGAGAGCGCTGTCTCTTGAGGGATCGTACTGGAATTACTCTCAAGTTGGAGCAAACACAGAACAAATATCAAAGCTGACAATTCAAAAGGGGATAATTCTTGTCATTGTCATTTAAATGACGACCATCAAATGTAGAAAAGAAAAATCAGGAAGATTATTACTTGAAGCCTCCCACAATACTTAAAAGATACAAGGTTAGAAATCATTCAGAAAATGATATGAAAATTCTAAACAGAATCATTGGCATTATCAGCCATTGTGATTTCACTAATTCTAACCTTTGTATATCTATGTAGCGAGCTAGCTATGATTTAGGCACTCTTGCATATATATGTATTTTTTCGGTAATTACCTTCCATAAACCTGAAAATAAAACACAACCACAAACACAACACACAAGGACAGTGAAACGCATCCACAGAATTCATACTACCACTTACTTATATAATAGTTTATGAATGAGTTTGCATACAAACAAATATATGTGATATAATGTTCTTGTAATTATCGCATTGTCTCAGAAAAGAACCGTCCAATCTAATAATACATGTATATATATATGTGTGTGTGTGTGTGTGTGTTTGTGCGTGTGTGTATGTGTGTGTGTGTGTGTGTGTGTGTGTGTAATGTTTGCATGTATGATTTCGAAGGACGCCCCGCCACTGATAATATTTAGTAAGTTTGAATTGCAGACGATTACTAGTGTCTATCCTTCTATCTTTCTATGGATGTATCATTCTATCAAAATCATGCTTATCCTAACGAGTGTTTACTTTAAATATCTTATTTTCATACAGTTGTAACTATTAATATATGTATATATATATATATATATATATGAAATTGGTGCACAGTGGATCGACAAATTCGAATCGTAAGTAAAAGCTACATCTATCAATATATTCAGATGAGAAAGAGACTGTACCGAAGTCATTCATTAAAATGTGCTCCAAATTTGTGGCAATGTACCTAATTAAGATGAGAACAATAAACTCATACCTGCATGTACATCGTTTAACATATAAAAATTATTTTGTCAAATCATCCATATAAGCACAAACATTTTCTTTTTGCACGTTTACTGAGGACAACTTTTTAACAGAATATATTACTTGTTTACTGCCAGAAAAAAAGCACATCTCGATTCAGTGAATGTAGTCGATAAAACCTTTGGAATCTAGCGTTTTTTGGACATATTCCCGAACATCATAAAGATGAACGATATACTGGAAATATATTTTTTGATACAACGGCATTATAACATGTGTGAGTTATGATATCGTAACCTACAAGGGGTCTGGAAGCTGAAATTATTCACTGGGCTAAATCAATTAGTCAGTTGTTGAATACATTTAAAACCCCAGTAAGTGTATGAGTGTATGTTTTGTGTGTGTGTGTGTGTGTGTGTGTGTGTGTGTGTGCGTGTGCGAGTGTGCGGGTTTGTGAGAGAGAGAGAGACAGATAGACAGACAGACAGACAGAGACAGAGGTAGAAAGTACGATAGACACACATTTTTTAGAGGTTTGTTGATATTTAATGACTTTTTGTGAGAAGGCTTCGCATTAATAATTGCATTTCTCCTGTGAGCGCACAACAGAAGATATCTCTTGACCGTTTTCAGCAATTATCGATAGAAAAAATTAAATTTTGGCTAAGGGAAAGATAATAAACCTCTGGTAATAAATCTCTCTGAAAGGGTCAGTGTCCTTAGCGGCTGCTTAGTGGTGGGAGCTACCTCCTACCAACCTACGCTCTTGAGTCTATGGGATGCTGTAGTAGTAACTTGCTGGAATGTAAATTTATAAATGAATAAAACAAGTCCACATTTGGAAACCCCTACCGAAACATAAGTGCATTAAAGAAAAGATTAGGGTAGATTCTAAAATTTTCAAATCAATTGGGTTTGCGGGGTTGTGGTTTGTCCAGATCGTCACTCAACCAGCCGGCACCACTGAAGTGCCAATGACGAGATATTTTGTCACTCTATCTGGTGATCAATCATCATCATCATCATCATCATCATCATCATCATCATCATCATCATCATCATCATCATCATCACCATTCTTTTAATGTTCGTCGCTGGACATAGACCCTCCCTCGGATTCGCCACACTCGTCTATTGCGGGCGTCGTGGAGCCAGTACTTTCTGAATTCGTCTAGCTCGTCTCTCCATCTGATATTCTGCCGGCCTCGGTTGTGCACGTGATCTCGGGGGATCCATGTTGTGGAAATGCATTCATGCAAATAGTTCATAAACAGTTTCATCCGGAATTTAGACATGGTTTGCTGGTTCCATTTCCCTCTGCCGACAATTTTGATATACATATACGTATGTGTAAGTATATGATTGTAACAATCTATATCTATGTTTTGAATGTATTTAAAACCCTATAAATGTGGCCCTAAAGTCAACAAATAGATAGTAACAAAATGAAATTGACAAATCAATCCCTACTGGGTGATAAAAATGTTGTTCGACGAGTATCAATGAAAGAGTCCTGAAATTCTTTGCCCTATTTCTATTTTTTGTTATTTCGAAATTTCACTCGCATCATCATTTTCTTCCTATGATTGAGCAATAACTGAACTTCAACGCAAAGGAACGATCAACAAAACTGACGGTTTGGGAAGAAGGTTGATATGCTTTGATTCATCAATTTAGAATTGTTTTTGAATTCTAACTCCTAATGACATTGAATTCCCAATCAGGCAGAAAAAAAATCATGCAAAAATTTTTTTTTATCTCTTTAGGCTTCTGTGTGTTAACATTATTGACGTTAGCATGTACCAGGACGAAAACAAAACAAAAAAACAAAAAACAAAACAAAGAAACAAAACACTTATTTAGTCCCCGTAACTCATATCAGATTCACAATAACTGAAACACTGAAGGCCTTACAGAAAAGAATGGCTGACGCTTAAATATTAAGCTATTCCCTTACAACAAATGAAAAGTAAATAAAAGAAGGTTTCCAATGCGTTTATTGGCTTTCCTCTTTTACGACCTTTGAAATGTACGGAAGATCAATGGAATCAAAGAATAAGATGATATTATGTTCTATGTCACAAGGGAGCCCTTAGAAATGCAGTTTTGACACCGAGAAGCTGATACTGAAAGCTCTCTTATTCTTTATATACATATATATATATATATATATATATATATATATATATGAGTAAACAGGCAACCACAAACACAGACACATATATACGTATATATATATATCTTTTGGGGAAAATGGCATGTTTTCGATGACAATGCCGATTTATTGGAGAGATTTTCGATTTTATTTTGCTATTATGTATTCTCTATTTTGCCCTTTTCTTTGACTTCCCTTTGCCTTTTCCGAAGAAACACTACAGTAGATCTTTGCAAAATGTGAAATTCTGATCTTTCAAACTTGATACGAAACTCAATAACTCAGAAAATTTCAAACGTTGACGGTAAGAATATATGCAGTGCTGCAGGGAAGATTATAGTGAGGATTTAAGATATATAAAGCTTATACTAACTATAGCTTAATATATACTTGCGTAATTTCATATTCTAATGGAGTGAAGGGTCGTTGTCCCGCGTGAGAATTATCTCTCAGTATGGCTCCATGAGACCCTCCCAAAAAAACGAAAAGAAATCAAGCGAAGAATCACACTAGGATGGTAAGCCTTTGGCAGAGCAAGCTCAACCTTCAAATATAAGATCCCATTAATCTTAAAAAGAATGTCGTATAACCAATACATCTTTCCAATAGTCACTTATAGAGCTGAACCGTGGAACTTAACCGAGAGACAGATCTGCAAATTGAGAACAACATGCTCATTGAAAAATTATGCTTGGCCTCACATGGAGAGACCAGAAGACAGTACAGAGCATCTGGGAAAAGACAAGAGTCAGGGACATCAAAAAATCCATTAAAATATCAAATGGCAGTGGGCTGACCATGTTGCACGAATGGCGGACAACCAATACACATCGCTACTCACGACATGGATCCCCCGATATCACATGCACAACTGAGGCCGGCAAATTATTAAATGGAGAGACGACCTAGACAAATTCAGAAAATACTGACACTCATGATAGAGAAGTGTGGGGAAGGTCTATGTCCAACGACGGATGTTAAAGAATGATGATGATGATGATGATGATGATGGCATCATTAAATAAACTGTAAGAACCATTGCTATCAGGTAAAGTACCAAGATGTAACTCATTACATTACAGTTATTTACTTGGTCCAGCTTTGTCTGATACTGGGTAACCCAGTGTGATAGGAGGTTACTATACCATCAGTTTGTTTTGCAATAAAGGCTTGCTGTCATTGGTTCTACATTACGTACCCGAATAGATATTTACTAAGCTGAGTTTGTTCTGGCATGATGTTAAAATTGTTGTTATCTGCCTCCAGATTTAGCGCTTTTACTTGCCCTTAGCTAACTTTTTGTCTCTTAGGGATCACTATGGAATGGTGATTTCTATATCTGCCATGATGTCACAAATCTACTAATAAGATCACTGATAGCTTTCTCCAGGGCATTTAAGCACACATAGCAGCAAATCCGATTGTTTTTGGTTTTTGTTTTCTTCATTTCCAATCATGTAAGCTCGTTCCGTCATTTTCCTGTCTTCTACATTTAAGGTCTATTTTACACACCCGCATTTACCCTAAATAAATACACCTTTTTCAAGAACCCTTTCTCCCTTCTAAAATAACACTTAACAATCTGGTAACACTCGGAGAAGAACTTGTATTTTAGGAAATTCCTGTGGAACACTATTAAGGATTATTTTTGTGACTGTAATTTTTCTCTCTTTTTTTTTTTCTCTCTTACACTTTATTATTGTTGAGCCTCGCCTTCTTGCTTCATTACTTGGAGCCAGCAACTTTCCTAAAAAGGGTAAATTGCTATGTAAGGGTGTTAACGATTGTCTGACTAAGGAACTTTTGAATTAAGTACTTTTGACATTTTTGCGTTTTTTCTTGTTCGAACACGAACTTCCCAGAATTTATTCACAAAGGATATATTTAGGGAGCTGAATTCTTTGCAATGCACGACAGTATGAAAACTAATGACGATTTATATCACTTCAGTGAATAATTGTCTGGCTAGACGACTTTGCTAAAGATTGCCCTGCAGCAGGCACTCAGATTAGAATCTGTGGTACAATGCAACTCTAATGGGCCATCCAATGAGAATATAACTTGCTGGGGCGGGGAGAACAATATTTTTTCCTGATGTTTCATTATGTTAAGATAGATTTGAGTGTTTGGACAAGGCTAGAATAATAGCGACTGAAGATCGAACTATGATAGCGAATAGGTCTACATCACGTGCTTAGTAAACATAGCGATATGGCACTTACACAGGTGCTCAGACATGCACATACAAACATACACACACACATATACGTATACATATATAATTGTACACAGAATGACAAAAAAGTCAGGAAGCATGCATATATACTTATTTTGCATACACACACACACACACACACACATATATATATGTATATACACATATACATATATATGTATGTATATTTTGAAAACATGAGCTTTTGAGCTAGTTAAATTCAAATTGGCTGACATTGTCGATTAACTTTAACAATACACATTGAAGAGAAAAACTGCTGCATGACTACACATTATATATATATATATGTATATATATATATATATATATATATATATATATGTGTGTGTGTGTGTGTGTGTCTGTGTGTGTGTCTGTATTTTCACGCATCAATGAACAGAATCTTTGTTTTATTCAGAAAGATTAAATGGACATATTTACTGCTCGAGTCACTAACTTTTCTCCAAGTTCGTGGGTATTTATAAGTAGATATGTCTTTTTCTATGAATAATATAATGTCTCCGACGGATATTTGTTTCCTACGCATAGTACCATCGATAGGGGTGAAGGTGTTCTGTGTTGACGTATGCGTTTACATATGGACCTGCGTGCCTATTTTTATGAACAGAACTATCATGCATCGTAAGTCAGCAAAGAAGCTTAGTAAGCCTCACATAAGCAGTCTTCCGCCGAGCAAACACGTTTCCGCCACTTGTCACAACTGGAAACATTCATTCGCCGAAATATGCTCGCAAAAATAAGTGCTGGGGAACTTCCGTCGACAGCTTTGCCCTAGCAAATCTATGTACATATCTACCAAAGCTCCTCCTCCATTTTCCCCCTTTCTCATCCGCTGCCTTCTAGAGACATCTCGGTCCTAGTTGCAGCGATGTGAAAAAAGAAAAAAACTTTTTTTTTTCTTACAATTGTTTCTCATGTCCGAGTTCGATTCGATGTCTTCAACACCGATGCCAGCTCATTGATTTCGCTGACGGTATTCCTATGGTCGAAGAATTTGGCTACAGACTCATCAAATTACGGAATAGCCTCATGGCAGACAGGGGATAGCTTTTCTTTCCTGTAATCATATTGTACTATTGCATTCCTCACTTTGGGAAATGGCCACCATTGGGATAATTTCCATACTTTCTTCCTTCTTGGATACCACGAATGGCTTGAGTTAAACAAGGCATGACCACGGGGAACTATTGTTCTCTCGGTCAACTGATTGCTGCTCACATGATTCAGGGCATTTTGCCGTTCCAACTGGTTTCTTTAATCTTCAAACATAGCCCGTTTCCCTCCGAAATCCCTGCAAGCCATTATCTTTCAACAATAACACCAACCACATTATATCAAATTATTTTCTCTGACCTATATCAATCACCACATTCAGGTCTGAATGATTCAGGATACGAAGATAAATAGTATTTGGTGAATCAAACAAAAAATGAATGAACTCAGGAGTCAGTTTCTTGAAGGGCTCTGGTTCAAGCACCAGAAAGTCACTGTAAAGCCTGAATACTGAATGCCATAAAGCAATATACCTAAGCCATCAGTGAATGCTTTTGTCCAAGAAAAAAAGGCTGGACAGTCCAGGATACGAGGGTGATTCTTTTTCTGTGAAACAGGGAAAAAAGCACGCATAATTTTCTTGAAGAGCTCCAGTTCCAGCATCAGAAAGCACTCTGCGATGCGTGAATGGTGGATGCTGCAAGGCAATATGGCCTGGTGATTTGTTGACGTTCCCAGCGAAAAGTAATTGGCCTCTCAAAAGATTTGTCGAAATATATATACAAAATGTTTATTTCTTTTACAACACACACCTCTTGTTGGGAACTTCGATTGACTATATCCCAATAGGAGAAGTGTGGTTACTGACATTTTCAGCTTTCTGCTATTACAGTTCGCTGCAAAACAAACTTCAAACATAATTTTCTCTTCCCACTTTTTATTTTGTAGAAGCGAAAACGTGGCAGAGAGCAAACCTCTAAAAAGTCGGAGATACCTTTATCTATAAGTGAGCGAAAGTCTGAACGTGTTTTCATAAGGTAAATCAAACATTTATCAACATAATTATGCATCCTTGTTCATGTACAGTACGCAATAACATCCAATAGAAACATTATTCAAGGATCGAACGGGTATTGAACGTTGATGCTGGCCAATCAATCGACCCTTTTGAATCGTATATTGCATCCTGGCCTATTTCAACCGTAAGAATATATGAGTTTACTTGGAGCATACTCAAATCAAGTAGAGAATAGTTGTTTAGTTGCGTGCATTCATCAATCTATTATCAGCGATTCATCTGCGAATATAAATTCAAAACAGTTTTTATTCTTTGAAACTTGGGAAACAGCTGGAGTGTAACGTGTAACGTGGGGTGTAGCGTGTTGCAAGAATGCCAGACAACCGCCAGGCATCACGACTAGCAACGTGGGTCCCCAGATAGTGTATACGAAACTGTGACTGGCAGAAAAATAGGATGGTATGATGAACCAGACAGGCTCAGAAAGTACCGGCACTGCAAAGCAGACGATAGAGAATTCTTATGAATCTTGGGGAATTTTTTGTCCTACGAAGGACGTTAATACGACGACGACGACGACAACGACGACGACGACGACGACGACGATGATGATGATAATGTTGATGAAGAGCAGAGGCTTGAATGGCCGAGCTGTTAACGGTTGGATCAGCAACTCGGATTCAAACTCCAGCTGTGAATGGCTGAACTGATAACGGCAGGAAGAACGGGATCACAGACCCGAGTTCAAACTCTGTCAGAGTGTGTTCATTTCACACGAACAGGAAATAAAAACAACATTCATCCCCCCCCCGTATAGACGTCATGGGCCCCTCTTTATTACCATGTCCAACATTTACTCGGGGACTTTGAAAGGCTGATAAAAAAAAAGAAACTAAAAATCGTATTCAAAGAAAGCATTTGCCTGTAGGAATATTTACATATACCCAAACTAGCCGGTCATTTCAACATACACAGACAAATCTATTTTGAATGAATTCGCCCCGTCGAATTCTATTTCTCTCGTGCTGTCCGCAATAACTAGCCGTAGAAACAACGTATCTAAGAAATAAAGAGAAAAAAAAACCTTTATTTTATGGTTGCGGTTGCACCAATCATCTCTTTTATCTGTAATTATTCTGCGCTTAGTTTTGTGTTGGGATAAGCTTGTCTCTAGAACCACTACCAATGCATGAAGAAACCTGCATGTGCCCTCATGATATATGCAGGGGACTATATTCAAAGCTTGGTCTCGGAAGCAAACACATGCATAACGACATATCATTCCTTCTCCCGCGACCTGGTCGCGTTGCTTAGGCATTAGCATTAATAAGTGACGGAGAACAGTTTTCATTACTCTGAAAAATTGGTGTGGGCTTTGGGGAGAACTTTGGGTAGACTTAAATCTGATTTCAATTGTAATTTCACTCCCAGTGGGCAGCAAGTCATTTTAATCATCTGTGAGCTGCGCGTATATATTCATAGTTAAAACGCGTTGCCCTCCGATACAATTAATTCATAATTGATTCATAAAAACAAACTTATTGTAATTACATCAATTCGTGCGTATAATTAGGCCAGAATAAATGGAATGAAAATTCATTCACTGCATACATCCGTACACAATTTTCTCTGAGATATATCTAAAACAGCAAAGATACAATAATTCAGCAATTATGAACTTTGTGAAGAATAAGCAGGATTAACGCGTAGCTTAGCCAACTGTTCTCAACATTCTCTCAAAGTGGGGAAATAATTATAGGTTAAAACGAATGACTGTTTCCTATGATTAATCGACCAACCAGGCAAGTGGCTTGCAGAATCATCTCTTCTGGAGTGGCTGCACGCGTATGTGTGCGTGTGCACGTGGGCGTGTGCGCGTGTGCATGTCATTGCAGAAACTCTTGATCACATTTTCGGGGTTACAACCTCAAATATTTGCACAAATGCATCACTAGGGACTACATTAAAAAAAACAATTTCTTTCCTTTTCCAAGAGTATTTTTTAGGGTAATTATTGATAAAATATATCTTTTTGGACATTTTAAAATAATTACATATTTTTCCGTATAATTAGTTCTGATTCATATTGAGACTACAGTGATTCATTCTCGTAAGTTACAGACATTACGTCTATATCTGAATCTATGAAGAGAGTATCTCATTTTCGAATTATACTAAATCTTTCTATGAAATAAGACATTGAATCGTTGTTGCTGCATAAATACGAACTCGGAGAAAAATCAGATTCTTGATATCATAGATAAGGTGCATTTAGATGCACCTTAAATTACGAAAACCAATAATACAAAATAGTGTCAATAACTTTGTAGAGAAAGATTGTTCATTCGAAAACTGTTAGGGGTGTTTTGAGGGTACTAACAGGTAGGTATCAAAACTTAGCATTGGTATCGTAGCCCCTCCCCCTGGGTGGAATAACGTTGTTTGAGCAATTTTCTGTGTGACCGTTATTGTAATCTTTGAAAGCGGATATTTCAGGGATTCTGATAAAATTCAATTTATTGAAAAAAATCTCTCAGCCCTAAAAAATATTTGACAATCGTTTGTTTCGTCCAGGCGAATATTTTGACCATTGTCAACATCGACTGCGGATGCACAAGATGGCAAAAAGGTGAATTAACTGGAAAAATTCAAATAATTGTTTGATTCAAATAACTATAGTGAATTGACAGGTTCTATGCATCCATTCTCTCGATGTTAAAAACAGCCACCCTTCTGTAAGCCTCTTGTTTGGTTGGTCTGCCATTTTTAGGGAACGATGATTCGATTAAACCGATAGTCATTTCCCCAGTTTTTGAAAGAATGTTGAGAAAAGGGGGCTAAGCTATGTGTTGATACTGCTTATTCTTCGAAATGTTCATAATCACTGAATTATTGTATCTTTGATGTTTTACATCTATCTTGGAAATGGTGGACGGGTCTATGCAGTGAAAATATTTTCATTCCATTTATTCTGCTCTAGTTTTATGTACATCGAGCAAGCGAGTGTGCGAAAAATTAATGGGAGATGAATCCGTATTGCTTCGAATATCATCCGATATAACAGTATAGTTTTCTTGTTTTATCACTCCCTATTGGAATCTGACAGTGATTAAATTTTTTGAGTTCGAAAAACTATTGATTCCTCGATATTTTTTTTTACAAATAAGGCTTTAATTGGGGGGGGGTTGATGAGAATAATCCAATATTTCAAAAGTGTACTTCTGTAAACTGGATGGAGGTAACGACCCGGTTTAGCTTTGTAGTTACAATGTAAATACAAGCCCCTTCAAAAAAATTGTCTTTAAAATAATTTCTATGGAAAGTGACAAATTTCCGGAGGGAAATAAGGAGATAAGAAGACAGAAACAATTATTTGAGAAAATTAATGTTTTCTTTTCTCCGAGAATTTCGTTGAAAAATTAAAAGGTTTCCGAAAGAAATGAAGGTCACATCTAAAGAAATATTGATTTTTCTCATTTATGTTTAAATACAGTTATTAGAAGAAAATCTGTTTCTGTCGTAAGACTTACAATTTACGAGCAAGGGCAGAGGTTGATTGAAGTCAGAAAATCAATTTCCATCATTTTTTTTTTCTATGTAAAGAAGTAACTCTTTTATATTATAAATGAATACCACATTTCCCGAACTGAATTGTAACCGAAAATTGCAAAACATTCATAATAAATGTTAACTGGAACATTAAAAGTGGGTGCAAGTTTGGAAAACTGACAAATTTCCAGGGGAAACCTAAGTTTATGGATTGATAACAGAAACCAACTGAAAAGAAAATCTTCAGAAAATTAGTTTCAGTAAAAAAAATTTGAACACATTGAATTAAACATTTGCGAATAAAATCAAAGCCAGATTCAGTATTGAGATGGATTTAAAAAAATAAAGTCTGAATATTTGAAAATATCTGTTTTACCTAAGATAAATTATTATAAAACAGTTTTTTTTAAATATATAATATGAATTCAAATCGAATTTTAACCGAAAAGAGAGCAACATTAAAGATTAGATGATAACTCTAATATTGAAATTTTAAATGAGGTATTTTTGGAAAAAATCTTTTAAAATACCCGTATTCGGGTGATAAAACAGTCGAAATGAATCTGTACTTTTTCACAACGCTGTAACTGATAACATCAAGTACCAGGTAAAAATGCTGTCTAAACTTTTAATGTATGTATCCGTAAGGGAATCGTACGTTTTGGTACAGTAAGGAAGAATTTTGAATATCTCTTTGCTTCTATTTGGACTATTTCATATAGTTCCGTAGCCAAGAGGTAGGATATTGTTCTCCGGGATTAAAGCAAAGGTTTCAATCCTGCCTTGTGGTACTGGATGGGATAATGGAAAGTCTATAAAGATGGAATAAAATGTCTGTGGATAGAATTATAATTAATGCTTACTCACGGTTGAGGACTCTTTAAGTGAGGTAACTCATCCATTTTAAGCTTATGGAATGCTCTTTCATAGGAATAGAGCATTCTGGAATGGGAATTTCTGCGGAAATAAATATATATCACTTAGATTCAGCCGTACTGACCGTCCAGTTCCGTAGCCAAGAGGTTTGAAGCGAAGGATTCAATCCTGTTTCGTGGTACTTGACGGTAATGGAAAGTCTGTAGCCACACTGAAGAGATGTAATACATCGAAACAGCTGTCTGACGACACAATTTTTAAAATTTTCATTTTTATATTTCTATATCTTTATACACACACACACACACACACATATATATATATATATATATATATATATATATATATATATATATATATATATATATATATATATATATATTAGAATAACAACACTGTTTTGTTTGAAGCCCTCTGACCACTGTCAATTCTTCCATTCCTGATTTTTCCCCAAAGTAATATTAAAAATTTATATCAAGTTTTATTATCAGCTTGTTGTTTGCCTTGTTTAGTCATTGCTGCAGAATTACGGTCAGATTTATGATTAAAAAAAAGCAACTGAAAGTTAGGATTAAGGTGAAAAGCCAGGCAAATTTAATGATAATGTTACAATACTTCACCCAAGAATAGATTTGCAAAGAATTTAAGGTTTACATCGATCTGAATGCCTCAAGGAACAATAAGAGAAGGCAGGAATATAGTGAGGGGTTAGGCAGTGATTGAAAAGATGTGAGTTTTTCTCTCCATATGCTACCTAGTGTTTTTGAAGAGTAGTCTTCAAAATATTTAACATCTATAATGGAAATTTTTCAGGATATGTGTTCATGCATTTGAATAAACGTACTTAAGCTTTGAGAAGCTTGACAGAGAGTATATCAGCAACAACAACAACAACAACACACACACACACACACATATATATATATACATTTATATATATGAATATATCTATATATATATATAAATATATATACACACACACATATATATATATATGTATATATATATATATATATATATGTTTTGAATAAAAAGAAGTATGTTTTGAATGTAAGTACTGATGAGTTCTTTTCTTAAGTTATAATACACTGAATCTCGGCGTCTCTTCGTATGGTGATAGCGTGCGACTCCAACATTCCAATATGATATGAATATTTCAGGAGATTACTCGCACTAAGTATCCCAGACTCCAAACCTTGTGTCAAACAAGGCTAAGATTATTGAATACTCCTATGACATATACTTTACCATTGCTTTTATTGCCATCAGGATAGTGAACCTAAATTAATGATGATCATGAAAATCATAGCAGTTATTTTTCCTTTTGTGTTCATCAAACTGTTGCAGAAATAATTCTGGCTATCATATTGATTTTAAAACAATAACTACAGAAAGGCGTGTAGGGAAACAAAAGAAATAAGAGGAAAAAATGTCTTCCGAAAAGCAAAAATCCATCAGAAAACCGCTGACATTCGATCGATTGGA
>OY735206.1:38161552-38164052 GCA_963457665.1 Thysanoteuthis rhombus
TCAATGTCCACTAAAGATAACTCCCACACTTACCTCACATCCTTTGACTTATAAGTTATAACCACCAGCAAAACATACACAATTAAAAAAAAACAATAAAACTAAAATAAAAACTCCCAAAACAGAAATCTGAAATACGTAATCGTTCGCCTGGAGGCTTAAAGAACACAGAAATAAAAATGTTTTTGTTGCGAATCTACTTTACAAGTTTACAAAAAAATGCCTCGCTAAGGTAGATCGTGATTTAGAAGAAAAAGATAGCATACATGTATGAAGTAGTTGGGTATTATTAAAGATTGTTTTAAATACTTCATGCGATGAAAAATAATTAGAAATCTGTTATACTGACACAAAAAATACATAAACGCAAAAACAAATGAGAGAAAATATAAATTCGCTCAACTAGCCATGTAATTTCATCTTTTGCTCTTTTGTTCCGCTCATTTGTCTCAAGCTCATTTGTGGCTCCGTAGATCAAAGTTTTCTGTTCTCATATGAACTAAAGAGGACACGATCCTGACACAAAGCGTCACGTAATCACAAGACTATGTAGACATCGTCAGGTATTCACGTAGAATTACCGATGGAAGCATTTTAAACGAACGATTGGAAATATGGAAACCTTATACCCGCTTCAGTATTCCTTTCTTTTTTTCATTCAATGTCTGGATAGAGTGTGTACTATAAACCCCAAAAATGTGTTGTGCTTTTCAACTCCTACTACAGATGAGAGATGGTTGCTGACTGGATTGGCAAATTCGAGACAACCAGATGCATAAATGCTGATGTATTGAGACGGCCATGGACACACATAGAAGAATATATATATATATATATATATATATATATATATATATATATATATATATATATATATATATATATATATATATATATATATATATATATATATAAGTGGATGAAAGACGAACCGATTGCAATAATTCAATAAGTGAATAAAAATAGAATTACAAAGCAAAAACAATTACTGGCACTCATCGTCTTGACCCGTCTAGCCAGTATGAAATCTAAAAATATAGAGGAAATACATATAACAAACAAATGAAATTAAAATAAAGGGAGAATAAAGTAAATAAACTAATTTAAATCCCAAGAGCCACGTGTGCCAATAAAAGCAAAAACAAAATACATCTTTTACATCTGATCACTAGAAAAAAAAAAAAAAAAATATATATATATATATATATATATATATATATATATATATATATATATATATATATATAAATATATGAGATATTTTACTCTTATTTCGGTTGTAATGTATGGGCGATTGGAATACCGAATTAGATGACATATATGTTCTAAAAAAATTGCATTTTGAATTTGATCAATACTCCCTTCCCTCATTTGTCAAGTTTTCTTCTAGCTTAATGAACGTCATTTGGGGTTTATTTAAGCAACCTTGAAACGCAATTTCTGGTGATAGGAGCGTAATTTCAAATCCTCAATATTACAGAGATTTGCAATAAAAAGCAAATTCGTCTCTACTGTATAAGCCAATCATCTCTGTTTTGCAAAGTAATCCTCAGACGGGCTGGCCCCTCAAATTTAATTTTCATCACCTAATATTGAATATTTAAAGAGTTAATTAAGGTATGCTGGAGATGTACAGCTCAAAAGATAGCGTAGAAAAATGTGAAACGGGCACCTCTGTCAAAAATAGGAGCGGAAAGTAAAAAATATCAAAGATATTTTTTAACAGAAAATCATTAAATCTGTCACGACTTTTCATTGAAGATTAGAGTCAAGCACAAGAAAAATGCATTTTTTCCTGCTAAATTAATCGATGAATACCAGGTGTTCCAATATATATTTAATGCAATGAATTCCAATTTTTTTTCCTGGATCAGTTTAGTGTAGTAATGATCTGTGAGAGCAATTTGTTAACCACTTCACGAATCAGTCAAACATATATGCCATACTTATCTTATTGATGCATAAGTCAATGGGTTGATAGAATGCAGTTTGCATACAATTAATAACCAGCAAAACAATGAAATATATTGTATGTTCTTCAGAAGCACTATCTTCGTGGGTTAGGCAAAAAAAGCTCTAAAAATAAGAAACGATATCTTCATTTACTTCCAATCCGTAAAAGTAGGCAACAATATCAGTAAACCTTTTAGCATTGATTTCTTTGATGCAAGACGAAACCGACAATTCAAGTGTAACAACCTGATAGGTTCAGCCACAGTGCACATACGTGAACCACTTGGCACTCATTGACCAGTAGAGAAGTATGAACATCCTTAAAAGTTTATCTCAGCTTACGTACTCGTGTATCATGTGTCATGTATCATGTGTCATGTATCGTTGAAAGTACACTTGCTTTACAGACAGGTCGTAAAAATAGGCAGTTAAAACGAGAAGAGTTAGATAAGAGCCTGTAGCGCCGGTATTCTTCATAAAAATAAAAAAAGAAATTTAATTTAAGAAGGGGAACAATGAAGAAGATTGCTTTCCCAAAGAATAATAA
>OY735206.1:38169052-38206552 GCA_963457665.1 Thysanoteuthis rhombus
ACCAAAACTTCAAATGGATGGCATAAATATAATAACGTTTTTACACTATTAATACTTTAGACCAACGTTTCTACAATGTTCACATTGATCAAACAATATAATTGGGAAATATCAGATCAAAATTAAGTCAACAAGTGTGTCAATTACATCTACCTATCTATTTATCCATCTATCGATATATATATATATACATGAAATTTAGCTATTTGAAATATACATGTATACGAAATGTATATATATATAATATATATATATATATATATGAAATTTAGCTATTTGAAATATACATGTATACGAAATATATATATATATATATATATATATATATATATATATATATATATATATATATATATATATATATTCAATATACATATATATTGAAAGACCGGGACTAGAAAGGGAGTGGAAGTAGAGAGAGGAAAGAAAGAGGTTGGACAGGAAAAAAATGAGGGAGAAAAGGAGAGTCAATGAGTGAGAGATTGTGTTCAATATATATATACATATATATATATATATATATATATATATATATATATATATATATATATATATATATATATATATATATATATATATATATAGTCCTATACTTTAAAGATCAATTTTGTCAGAGAATTTTCGGATGTTTGTTGAAGACAAGACATTTATTTCCAACAAGATGGATAACCGTCCCTATTCATCATGATGTCAAATTTTCTATTAACGAAACATTTCAAGTTGGTGTTAAATATCGACCGTCCATAACAGATTTCACACCTTGAATTCTTATTTGGATACTTGAAAGACAACCTTCATGACACGGCAGCGAATATACTCATACCATTCTGGACTCAGCCCTCAATAAATGATCACACAATTGCAAGAGATGGGGCAGTTGTTGTTTGTGACCCTGAGTCTCAACAATGAGAGTTTTTTCGTGCAGAAGATCTATTTGAAGATGTTATTTGAACGTAAACAATAGTTTTTTTCCATACTGATGAAAGTATCAAAGTTTCTCATTAGGGGGCATTACTGCTGTAAACATATTCACTGCCATAGTTTTTTGCTGATGTTAGTAAGGCGAGCAATGTTGTCAGATTTATTCCGAAATTTACACTTGAAATTCAATCAAGAAAATCTTGGAATACTTACACATGTGTGCACTCTCTAAGTACACGTATAGAGAATCTTAGAAATATATTATATATCATCGATAAATCACTTCCGGTATTTACTATTTAAAAAAGATATTCTTTGGAAAATTTAATTTGATATCACATGAATTGAAAATACTAATTGCTTTTACTAAAAATAATCCAAATACTGTTTTTTTGACATGTAGTGCCAACGAAAACCTATTGATTCAGATGGAAAATAAATGTAATTCAACAATGTAACTCAACAATGCGAAAAGAAAGAAAAAATTGGTTTTTCCAGAATGGGTACTGAATATTATTGCTGAGGAGCAGATTTTTGCCACGGAAGAGTGTGGAGTACAAAATGATGGAGAAGAAGAAAAAAACGTATTTGAAAGGAGATGAGGGCGTTAATTAACATCATTTCGTGCTCAAGAGATGAAAGAGCGAAAAAATTGATGAACGTCCTCTCGCGCAGAACGTGTTAACAGAGGAATCTTCGCGAGCACTTTTAGTGGTTCGCTGTATATTTGGTGCGTAGAGTAATATTCATTGAGTACTCACTGACGTACAGCCCTCGTGTTAAGGTCTTACGAGAGCAGCACATTAATCATTGTCTAACCATGAGAGTTTATCTATTAATTCACAAAGAAAATATGGGAAAGGTTTTAAAGAAGGGAGGGACGAAACAATAGAAGAGAAAATGAAAATGGCTGAGAGAAGCGAGACGGCGATGAAGAATGACAAGGAAGGAAGAATAAAACAAAAGGAATAAAATATCTGTGATTGAAAACAACGTCGACCAGTAACTAAGAAACAATAAAACAAATCTGTACACACACACACACAGAGGCATATACATATATATATATATATATATATATATATATATATATATATATATATATATATATATATTTATTTATTTATAAATATATATATATATATACATATATATATATATATACATATACATATATTTATTTATAAATATATATATATACATATATATATATATATACATATACATATATATATATATATATATATACATATATATATATATATATATATATATATATATATATATATATATATATTGGAAATAAATTCCATAAGGAAATAATGGGGAAAATAACGGGGACGAAAATCAGGATAAGGAACAGTAAACATAGTTGGGTAAAAAACAAAGGTTATTTCAAATGTGAATCACAAGAAAACAAAACTGAAATTACGTGGAAGGACGATGGGATTAGAAATGAATCAACAAAAAGAAACAATTAAGATTAGTCTCACTTCTCCATTGGTGGGGTTGCACTTACACTATCTCCCTAAAATGTAATTCTTGATTTGCTACGTCTGTTATATCTATATATCTTCAATATTTACTTGAAATGTTCCACTGTTGTATATACATTCTTACATATATAAATACGAGAATCACTTCTTACATATTCATGTACATATTCAAACATTATACCATCACAACTCACACAAAAGACCCAGCACTCTATCTATTATCTATTATCCACACACACACACACACCTGCATTCGTATTGCTGCATCCCACAAAATTGATTCTTGCTCGGATGTTGTCTCAAGGTGAGAATATCACCTTACGTAAAATGTGCAGCAAACACTTTCCCGCTAACAAAGTCTAACATTTCTTGTATCAACGTACATACACGAACATGCACTCGCGGGTGTGTGCATGTAATTCGATGACCTCCGTTCTATCTTTACGGACAATGGAAATCCACTCCTATCTGGGCAAGTGTAGGGATCATGAGATGTCCAGTCATCATGCATTCCGTTTTTTTGACCTGATGTAGCCCAGAGGAGCGGGGGAAAGTGATACATCCTCAATCAGTTGGGCTGCAACAATTGTCAAAAGGGTATCAAATTTGATGTCAAACCCTCCACTCCCTGGTTTGGAATCTGAAGGGTCTTTTTCCAAGATTGGTTGCTTTCCTGTGGGTAGAGATCCATATCTGCCCTGATATCGCTGTGGACACGTACAGGGAACGCACCATAAACATGTATGTAAGTATGGATGAACATCTTTTTGTCCAGTAATGAATTGGTGGCTCTTTCCGAAAACATTAGATTCCTGGTTTTCATCCATTCTAAGTACTCTGAATCTGTGAGCTTTCCCAAAATGAGCAAAATTTTGTAAATGTTCATGAATATCTTCATGAATAAGTTGATGAAAGAAATATCCGATGTAGGACTCCTCGTTCAGTAAAAATGACCAATTGTTTATCAGGAAGCAACTGCTGATTCAAGGGCGTCAAATACAATACAATATAGACAGTTTGTGACTATGGCCCAACTCATTGAGTGATGGAGATGTGGAAACCTCTCTGTTTAGGGATGTCTAGTAATTCCATAGGAATGATCTGGAGATAAGTTGTAGAAAGATGCAGTCAGATCTTTTTCCCCCAATTTCTCATATCGTCCATCGTGTGACTTGAAATATGTTTGCAACGGGCAATCAAATTCACTACCACCCCCCCTTTTATCGTTGCAATTGTTTTCATTAGCATTTTCCATTGATACTAAATCCAGATAATATGGCCACAAAATCCTGGCATCCAGCCACAATGGGACATTATTCCACCTTATTTGCTGTTTCTTCAACACTCGGATTTCAGATCTCTGTATCCATCGCACATTTGCTTTGAAACCCAAGGGATACTGCTTATGAGTGTAACTGATGATAATTCAATTTGCACTCTTTTTTTTTTCATTGATCAACAAATTCACTATCTCTGGTCACTAGCCAGATCAAAATATTTCAGTTGGGATCTGAGGGAACATTTAAAATCTGACATGGCTTGCTAAACTTAAGAGCAGTGAAACTCCTTCAGTTTTTGCTTCAGGCCTCAATATGTTTTTCAAATTTGCCTGAGTTTACAAAATTCTATTTTAGAAAAATTTCTTTTTGCGTCTGCTGATAAATTTTTGCTCTCTAGTTGGCTCAAGTTGGACTTCCAAGATCGCTCCGATGAATAAGCATTTTTACGAAAATGTTCAAACACTGAGGCTACACTTATAGTTATAAACGTTACTACGACACTTGCTTGGTTCTTACGACTGAAAAGTTAGTGATACATGGAAAATAAACGGCTTTTTTTAGGAATTTCTTTAGATTGATACTGTCTAAGGTCATAAAATGTCACATGCACACACACATACACACACACACGCACACACACACACACACACACACACACACACATATATATATATATATATATATATATATATAAATATACCCACATTTTCATGCGTATGTATGTATGTATGTATGTATGTATGATGTATTTATGTACGTATGAAATGGAAGAGAGAGTATCAATGTCTACAAATCAAATTATCGTACAGTGCCATCTCTCCGTCTCTCGGCATATCTTCCATTAAACATTAATCAAAACCAGAAGTATGTATCACGAATCGGTCTCCTCTCTCAGCTATGCTATATTCTCACCAAAATAGGCATTTGAGTGTTTCTGTAATTGTTTTTTTCGAGTTTGTTACTTTCTATCTTAATTACTTAACATTCGTTTTGCATCCTTGTGTATATTCTCATTATGTATCATGGAACAAGTATTACTCCACCTGAGTCTCCGTCTAAAACAACCTCTCAGAAATAAAAGGCTCGAATTTTGATTTGGCTACCTCTTTGATGATAACACATATTTATCTTCAGAAAAAAAAAACGTCCAGCAATGCCTGCTGATGTATTTACATAAGAGTCGAGGGGTACTTCAATAAGTTCACCATCGTAACGGTGAAAACAGCATTTATTTTACACACCAAATATTTATTCCAAACAGATCTTCTCTCCATCAAGGTACTTAATTAAGAGGTAAGTAATAATCACAGAGATCAAAGATTATACGGTGAAAATCCCATATGAAACCTTATTTAAAAATTACGTCTGCAGGCTACAGACTAATTGATCGAACCTCGTATTTCTTCCCGAGAGATATTCTTAATTTTATACGATTCTTTAATCAAGGAGTCTTGTTTACTCATCGTGGAACGCGGTCTACCGTCTGCGACTTCATGACCAAATTAAGGAAAAGACAGCATCTTTATGTATTAAACCAGTACGAAAGTAATCCGAAATTCTATTTCGTCTTCAGAAAAGTATAAATAAGCAAGCCTCAACTCCTACATCTAGTCCTATCGAAACTGATTACATCAACTTTTGTAGTTCATATATAATAAAAAAGAAATCATGAAAATATAAAATCTTGGACTATATATATATATATATATATATATATATATATATATATATATATATATATATATATATATATATATATATATATATATATATATATATGTATATGTATGTATATATATTTAAAAGGATGAAATTAGAAATTGCATATTTTCAAACGAAATTTTGTTGATATGGAAAAAAAAAATTTGGATGAAGTGTGAAAAGACTGTCCGTTGATCACGAAGTCATGATTTAAAATGAAGGTTGGTAAATGGTGATTTTATTTTCACGTTTGGTTCAATGTGGTGTGACTGACAGTGAAGTGTTCACTCCTTTAAATACGATTAGGATTGTTTTTATGGGAGAAGACTATAGTCAACACCAACTCCCAGTTCGGTTAAAGTTTGACAAGATCAAACAAAAACATGGGAGATATTGTCTTGACGGATAATTTGAGGAAGAAATCTTTTTGATATGAAACAATAGTAACATTGATCAGTTTGAGTTGCAAGCGAGAAAGATAGCCAAAATGCCGAAATTTATTACAAAAAAAATAAAATAAAATGATATCTGGGCAGAACTCAATGGACTCAAACAGCAAACGATCATCATACAATAAGATTGCCAAACAGCAGGAGTCTATCTGACCGATTTTTTGCCTGAACTTCGAACAATTTGCTTCATTATATTTTCCAAAATGTCATTGAATATGAAAACCTCCTTAGTGAAATATGTAGGTGTACTGCAATCAAATTGAGTGTGTGTGTGGGGGGGGGGGTCAGCGACTGCCATGTATTAAGATGTCTGTTAAACCTGGCACTTGTCCAAATTTCAAACTAAATATACTGACACCGATTTTTATCATTTGTTCAAACATTTTTCTAATTTTCCATGCCTTTTTTTTTCCTTCAATTCCAACCTTTTATGAAAACTCAGGATACGGCGTATACTCTTTCAAGCATATTTTTCGAGACATTTTAGCAAAATCTTTTTCATGCGTATTTTCAACGCTACTAGCTGCTATTAAACTAGTGCAACCTATACACTTCTCGCCGAATGCTAATTGAAGTCATAGAAAAAGATCCTGCATCTTTCAGCGTATATTTATTTATTGATCCATGGACACATTTGATATTCATCAAAATGCACATAACTCAGGTTTTAGCTGTCCTATTGAGATGTTCTGTTTAGATTCTCAGGATATTATCTTCTGTTCTTGCGGAGTAAAATGTACACATTCACACAGGATAGCCCGTTGATTATTTTTGAAAAATTACGGAATAAAGATTATTTGACAAGGATTATCAAATAAAGAAAAGGTAATGAGGTAGGCCTTGCTTATGAGAAAGCAGTCTATTATAGAATATGCTGCATGAACTTCAAAACCAAGAGGAGGATTCCAGTAGGTTTCTTGTCATTTACAGCAAAACGATGGAGAGCATCTCACAAATATAAATCTTATCAAAGTGAAGATTCTCAAAAACTTGGCCTTCGAACCTCACAGAGTACTGAACATTAAAGCACAATTGTAATATCACGTCAAACACGAAATTATTTTGACTAGAGTAAATGGGAAGCGTAATGCTATTACTCTATCAAATACTGCAAAAACAGTTTTTCATGGTTCATATACTCAAATTAATTCGAAATATGAATCAGGAAAAGGAGCAATTGAAAATTTTGAGACACCAGTGAAACTTATCAAGAATGACATCAAGTCTGTTGAAAGATACCCAGATTTTTACCAGTCAAAGATAGATCAAGAAGTGGAAGCTGGTCATGATTTTGTCACTAAATCTTTGTCCGTCCTTCTTGGGGATTTTGTTGCAGGCAAAAACGATAACTTGGAAATTGTAACTTTGGCAAAGCAATAATGCAAGCAGCCAGACCAAAAACCCTCTTGGCGCCTTTGTTTGGACTAACAGAAGGGATGCATGGCCAGTTCGGATCGAAATATATAGTAAACACTATCTACAAACATAGCCACCGTTCTTCATACACTGAGATTCAAAGATTTAAGAGAAATGCCTCTCATATCGAGGAAACGTTTTCCACTGCTGAAAATGAGTTTGAAAATAAATGTGCAATTCGTATCTGATGACGTATATTATAATTTGAGAAGTATTGATGGATTCAACACTTTTTATGTTATGTCCAGTATAGCAATATTTACACCTTGGACATTGGAAACAAAATCAGCACCAAAAATCTGACTTTTTCTAGATGACATAATAAAAATTGAAGGACTAACATCAAATATTTAAATTCCAATATACAAATAATCCATCAGTAACAGTGAAAGTTCTGCTTACGAGGCAGCTTACAGTCATCACAAAAAAATGAATCCCAAGATATTGAAGGGACCAAAAACTGTTGTTGCTGATCTGTGAACTACCACACATCCGATTTAGAACTTTGATATGTTGAAGATTCTTAAACTGTTTTCCAAGAGTTGAGTCACACCATGATACCATAATAAATGTTGCTATATTTTGCAGCGGTACGGCACAAGGTCCGTGCTAGGTCTGCATTGTTTTAATAGATGGAAGAGCTCCCAGCAAGCATCTTATTGTATACAGGAATCTCAAGGACAGCTTTTCATGTGATTAGATGTAGAGATCGCTTTTGGGCTGGTTTATATAAGGGTAAGGTTAAAAGAGCAGATACTCACGCTAAGACATCCAGGAGGCCAATACGTGAGGGTAATGTAGATGTGATTCAGGCGTCAATGCCGACTTTATCAATGCCAGCATGTGTAAGAATCCACAAGTACTTCTTGATTCTTTAGATCAACACCAAGAAGCAAACAGTCATTATCAATTTGCAATATGGAATCTGACGTCACGTTTCCAGCCATCATATCCACTATCCACAAACGTGCAATATGTTTTATATACCCCAACAAAGGGAAAGCACATTTCGACAGACCTCTCTTCAATATGGCAAATCAACCAGATATAAACAAGTGGATATTATGTTTGACAGATATTAAAATGGCGCCACCATTAAAACCCTACTTCAAACAGGTGGCCATCGGGTGCTGTTCGTGTCAATGTCTCGTTAACCCTTAAAATGGTTATACAATTGAAAACAAAGAGAACAAACAGACGTTCATGGAGTCGCTGGAGGAAGTTTTTGAGGGCAGCAGGGCGTACAGCTTTCAAAACAAGTGGGGAATGCAAAGGTTTTGATTAGGAAGAAAGCCCTTGAGTCAGCACACAGAAAAGAGACAGTGTTGATAGGAAATGATACTGAGTTCACTACTATGTTACTAAGCTGGAACTTAAAGTGACTTCGTATATTTGAAACTGGATGCAAAGAAAAATGCCAAGAGAAGGAAGAATTGGTACATCACAGGGACAATGAAATCTCTAGGAGATGTTTGTAATTGCTTCTTTTTTTATTCATGCTCTTCCAGGTTGAATTCCACATCGGGATTTTATGTCATAGGAAAAACACAAGTATGTGGATAGTTTTCAACACTAAAAAAGATCATAAAACCAAGCAAAGGCGTCTGATCAGGGTAGTACTATGAAATATGTTATTGATGTTGGATAAAAGGCCCTCGCATGTCTGTACAATAGAGAATATAGGAAATGAATTGATGACCCACTTGTGAAGGACTCCAGGGAAGAAGTAGGCAAAAGCTTAGCATACATCGAAAGCAAATCATTACCATCTCTAAAAGCAGTCACAAAATTCCATAAATGTCGAGTTTATTACCAAGTTCAAGAATAGCACGACATGAACCAGCTAAAACGGAGGAGTTGTGACTGTAATCTGAAGATTGTAAAGTACAACTTATCAAGACTGATCTTCTACAAATTCATTGGTGATGATTCTGCACAACCGTGCAAATACGTGCAGTACGACATAGTGCAGTTGCTCCCAACATGACACTGACTTATTATATTCATGTAATGACTGCACAAGCATCCCCTGCACAAACTTAAAAGTGCCATATCTTGATGATGATGATGATGATGATTTATTTTACTGTACTGTTCGTAACGGGACTTGATCCCTTCCCTACTAGAACTCTATGAAAATATATCTCTTTTAATTTATTGTGTACAGTACAGTAAAACCCATTCCAAAAGATCACATACTCAATCGGAAAGCAAACAACCTGAGTTAAGGACTTTGGGACGTACATCGGACGAGGCAATATTGATATTGATAAACAAACTCGAAATATCATTTTACCACCGTGAAGTGAATAATAATTCGCATCAAACGAGCCTTAGAATGATATATGTGACGTAGATATCCTGAGATATCGAATTTTTTGTCTATTGGATCAGACCCTATAATCCACCATTTTATAAATGGCCACAATTAGGGATGTGTAAATAATGTAAAGGGAAATAGGAGTATATGTTCATTAGGGTCTGGCTCCAAAAACACTGATAAAAAAAAATGAGAGATTAGCTTTGAACAACTAAATCTGAGTTCAATGTATTTTGAAGCATATGTGTCATGCTTTAAACCTATTGATATAAACATTTGGAAAATTGTTAGCTTATCACTTTATGACTTCAATTCTGTTGAGAATCTATAGCTGGCACTAAATGAATTGTGGCTAATATTGCCAAAAGGCCATATATACCAGCCAAAAAGATTGAAACTTAGCCAAAATATCCAAAAAACTGTCCCTCAGGGAGTACGTATTGTTCACAAAAAATTTCATAAATGGTCAAAGTAGCAAATTAATGCATGGAAAAGTAGGAATATATCCATGCAAATGATAAATGCAAGTCTTATCTTTTAAATTAATGAAAAAAATGTTACAAAACTTTAATTCAGCAAGGTAGACTGAATTTTTTCCCCTATAACTTAATATCAGTGTGCATATTTTATAAAGGAGACATGTCGATACTCATAGATTCCCGAAAGCCTATACAAGTAATCTTTGTTTGTTTGTTTCTTTCGTTCTTTTGTCAACCTGTTTTACTGTTTTTCTTAGTCTTACATTTCAATTTTTTTCATTGAGTTCTCATGTTAATTAGGATACTTTTGGAACACATTGTGTTTCAATAATTGTATCTTTCTTTGCTTTTAGCGATCGTTTATTCATCCTGGCACTGTCAATGCCTTGGTATTATATTTTTTTTTCAAATTCCCATTACACGCTTATTACATTCTTTCGTACTTATTACACGTATTCTTCTTATATCAATGCAGTCCTATATTCTTTTTGCCTTCCCATCACACTGCTGCATACAATCATTTGACATTTCAGTATTTTCTCTGCGTTCTTATTAAATTTTCTATTACATATTTATTACATTATTATATTCATACATTTGATTCCATTTTTGTATTCATAGCTTCTTTTCCTGATTATGCTATTTTCTGCTATCTTTTTTCTGACTCTGAGTTTTTGTGTTCACTTATCTCCCATGTGAGAAGATGCATATCTATCCAGTGCACGTGTCCACACTTGGGCAGCAATCCCTATCTACTCGACCTGTGTAATAGTAACGAACAAGGATTTTCCCCAAATACTTATCCCTCTAATGATTATTGTCGTATAATCGTTCAGTTTCTGGGAGATTATCAAAGGCTTTCTGATCTTGGTCATTCAAGCATTCCAGATGTATTACCGTTGTATCAAATTAATAATAAAAAAGAGTAATTCTCATCTTTGGAGTTCAAGCAAGCATGTAAAAGAGTAAACGTATATACTGTATGTGCAGGAAGCACCTGATACATTTTTTAAAGTTATTACCATACATATGCACCTTTAATAAAGAAAAATTAAATAGAATCAAATAATTCTGATGTTTGTGCATAATCCTCCTAATGTTGGGCCTTGTGTCAGAACCTTTTTTGATTTTGGTATTTTTCATTCTTTGGTCAAAATCCTGTGAATTTTAAGCTGTTTAAGCATGTTCAAAGAGCTTTCTGCAATGTACCAGATACATTCTGACCCCGGATTATCTACATTTAAACACATAAAATACACACACACACACACACACACACACACATATATATATATATATATATCAGGAATACAACATAATATGATAAAGTATCCGATATGTAGTGGATTATATTTCATTAATTGCTCAGTACATTCAACATTGGAAATCGAGTTAATTTAGAGTAAAGCTCAATTTATGGTGATGTAAAATATTTGCCACGCAAACACTTTCATTTGTCTTCCCTAATATGGCCTCTATGGGCGAATGGTTCAAGTTGTTTTAGATGCCTATCTAAGACGTTCTTGGGGTTTTTTTCTAGGGTATGGAACCTTCGTCTAATTCCATCCATATATCTTCTTCATTTTTTCTTTCCTTCCTTTAGTGGTTAGTCATTGCTTGTTGTGTTATTCTGTTTCTGACAATCGATATACTTCACATGTAGGTAAAAATAAATCATAAATTAACAAGAGATACGTTGGGCATTTTCTTTATCATTTAGTTGCAGGAACATTAGCTCTTTGAGGTGAGTTTCCTCTCTGAGAGTATTTCATTCTCAGTTGAATTTGTCGCCTAGAATTAAGCTTCCATTTTCCTTGATCTCAGTTGTTATCGAAATTATTCTACGTTTGTTTCAAAACATGACAATAAAGTATTTGAAAATAATACCATCAGAGGAAGCATACATAAACCAAATTTCAATTGTGAAAACAAAAATGATGTCTATTGCTAAAGAATAGTCTCAAATTGAATATTGTATACCGAGGTGAAATACGTGACCAAGAGAAACCCCTTAGAAGTGAATTATTACATAAGGATATCTAAAACACTCTTGAAACTAAGATTTTGATACTTCACATCATCCTTTGCAAACAAAAGATACAAAAAGCAATACATCACTATTGATTTATTTTTGGAGACCGATAGCAACTCAAACAGTAAAATGGAAATTATCAATAGACATATATACCAGAACATTGAAACCCCAGGACACCTATGCCTGAAATATGAAATCCTCACCTTTGACGATAGAACAAAAGAGAAAAAAGCAGAATTCTTAAATAGAAAAAAATGATGTTAAAGTGCCGGCACAGCAAATATTTTCTATTACTAAACAGATAAGTATACAAAAAAATAACCACCATAACTATCTTATTTCCCTCATTATCATCAACATTAGGAATGACAGCATGACCGTTAGCATTATTATCATTTCATACCTCAAGCTACTTTAAGAACAGCCCAAACACCTCTTCATGATTATCCATTAATACACACTTATACACACACACACATATACACACACACAAACACACACACAGACACACACAGACACACACACAGACACACTGACACAAACACACACACACACACACACACATATATATATATGTATATATATACACGTTTTTGTGGTTCATCAAACAAGAATTCTGGTTAATATTTAAAAGCCTAAATTTGGCTTGAAATTGCCGTTCCGTTTTTTACTGTTTGATTCGTATTTAATGATATTCACAATTGAATTTAGAACATAGATGAGGGAGGAAATTATGTCGAAAAAATTTCAATTGAGTGACATAACTTCTGTTTTTATTGGACCCCAATGCATCTAATAATGTATAGTATATAGATTTATACTTGACCATTTTAAAAAAATCACAACTTTTTACTTTAATGTTCATATTCTAAGATTACAGTCACTTTCTCTTCCTCTTTTGATCCGTTCCTCGCATCTTTTTCACATTCTGCCACTTTTGTAGCCACTAGTGTTCTTAGTTTCTACTCATTTTTATTCTTTTCAACAAGTTTTTTTTTTCTTGTGTTTTTGATGACTTCTACAGAGGACAGAGGTTCTGTGACCTTTAGATGTTTGGAAAAGACACGAAATCGATCAAAAGTGCCAAACCACTCATTCATCTGTTTTTTTCTCTTGACTGTTTCATTTCTCTTTTACAGTCGCAGCATAAACTTGTTCACTTGGCAAACATCACGTTGAACCTATCCTGATGCTTGTCAGCTACGAAATATTATCAGTCTTTATACAATAATATGTTTTATTTCTGGACATTTTTGATTTTCACTGTTTGCCAATTTATCAATCGCGTCTCTGTTTGTGGGAATATGAGATAATCTCATAAGTAATGTCCGATAACAATAGACTTAATGATAATTTCGCGTTTCTGAAATACGTAAATGATAACAACACATGCTATCTAGTCATTCGCCACTGAATTAAATGCATTGACAAGCAAAAAGAATATGTTTAAATTTATCTGAATTTTGATTGGATACTTTCTCTGTATAATGTTTGATCGATCTGAACTTTGGGGAGGCGTTCGGTTGAATATATATTCAAGGAAAGATTATGCAGAAAAATAGATATTTGTTATGTAAGATCATTTTTTTTTGTCATTAGGCCCCTGATGCACTTATTGACTTTAACATAAATACATAAAAAAGCGTTAATAAGCTGAAGAGAAAATTAACTCTGTTTTCTAAGCGAAATACAGTGACATTATGAAAGAGAAAGTTAGATCACAATTAGTATTTATTATTCAGAGACATTGTTACTGACGGTGTTTCACAAGGATGGACGATTTTTTTCCTCAAACGCACTTTCAAACAAAATGGAGAAGCCCAATATAAATTCAAGAAAATGAACATAGATTCTTAAAAATCAGTTCTTGTTAGTATTTTCACTTTTGAATATAAGTAATTTAAACCGAAACATGGATAGTATCAAAATATATGTATTGTTGCATTATTCTTAAAATAGCGCTTGCCACCATTTCAGGCGACTGATAAGCCTTTTTTTTGTCAGTGTATATAGTATTTGTATTGTAGAACCTTTTACAATATATCTTTATCGTAAAATAACTTGAAATGCTTCCATACAGAAGGACCATTAGTTATGCGGTTACATGATATATACGAGCTTATTATATCGATAAAATATGCTTCAATTCTAGACAAACATTTCCTACTAATTTCAGTAGCTTCGTATAGAATGGAATTTTCAATGCAACGGATTCTTTTGATTATTTGCAGTAAACTTACAGCATAATCATTAACAATGCATTTACTTAACACCCATAATATCCCTGTCCTATTTGAAACACTTCCCTCTTCTGTCGTTGAATAGCCAAGAGATTAATTGACTCAACTTGAAAAAAAGATGTTAGCAAAAAATCTCAAATGTCTGTGCTTCATCATCAATCTTTTTCCAACTTTCAAGTATCTATTTGATTCAGATTCAAAAGACCACTATGATTTTAACCATTAGTTTCCATTATGGCCAGACTTTACAATGTCATATTTCAGAGAGTATTCTTCAATCTATCAAAATATACACTTCAAAATTTAAATATTTCAAAACATCACAGCTTATTTAAAAAGTTGGCAGTAACAGTAGATATGTTTTCCAATCTGCATTTGCTCTGGTAGAGACAAAATTTTCCAATGCCAATTTTCAAGGCGAACAAACAAATTATTGCTGCCATATTATGTCCCAATGTTCCGTTATCTCTTGTAGTTAGATCATTTAGAGACGACTCCTATTTGAGAGGCTGTTTAGTGGTTGCAAAAACAACAAAAAATACTTCATTTTGGTGAGATGTCTGGTTGAATATGAACATTTGACACTATTAACTGTCGAAGATTCGCCAGCCTCTTCCTAGCCACCACCTTGAAGAGTCTCGGTTCTGATCTAGGAAAAGTCAGGATTTTGAATGCTGCCATGCCATTATTCAAAAGCTTAGCGTGCAAAATTTTTCTTTCCAAGCTGTCCAAATCTTTATTTAAGTGCAAATATCAATGACAATATTCAAGTTCTCTCAAAAAGAGTTTTATGCAGGAAAAATATCAATTTAAATGATTGAATTATAAACATTGTTGTTGTCTGTGCTTGTAGTAGCCGTGTTGGATTTATCAAAGTACGACACAAACCCCCTTAAATAGCAATAGAAATAAAGTGTAACGATGGCTCTCAATGCAGGAACCGTGGTCTTTGCATAAATATCAGAACTTGAAAACCATGAGAGTTCGCCTAGTCTCATGTGCATCTTGTAGCATGTTGAATATTGCATCTGACACACATTCGCAGTTTCATTTAAGGTAATTCAAAAGGCTATGGCGAAAGGAGAGCCTTAGCTCATGTCTTGCTGCACTGGGCAGAGGACGTATTCATTTTGGTACGTTGTATTTCATGCTATCTAAAAGAGCAGTAGACTTGTCAACCGCTACCTTACCTCAACACATATAGTCAACTGTTCTCAGGATTTTTAGGTTGAACTTAGGCATTAGTGCAGGCAAATAGAAAATAAAAAGTTACAAAAAAACAAACATTCAAAGACACTATCCGTCTTTTAGCGTCCGTCGTAAGACATAGGGCTTCCATGATTCACCAGACCTCTCTATCATGGATATTGCAGAGCTAGTATTTTCTGAATCTATCCAGTTCTTCATGCTATCTCACTAACTGTCAGCCAAAATGTTGCATATGATATCTGGGAGTCCACATTGTAAGTCGTGATGTCCAGCGGTTGTCTGACAACTTTGCAGAATAACTTTCAACATTTTTTCCCCAGACAGATGGGATTTACTTATTCTTGTAAGTTGGGCGAACTTTTTTATAGTATCTGTTTGTCCTGTCTTTTTCTCTAATACACTTAGCTGTCATATGATCTCTCCATGTGATGTTGAGCATGGTTCTCTCATGTGCGCTTTGCTTGGTTCTTCGTTTGAGGATTGATCTTTCCATGTTTTTGCTCCATAGGTGACTATCGATCTAATATATTGATTGAATACCTTCTTTTTTAGGAATAGTGCTTGGAGTAATCTTGGACCTCTGGAGCGGGGAAGATCAATGATTGCAAAATCGTAGAAGACAAATGGGGCTTAGTGATTCGAGATGCATTGATCGGTAGATAAACATATAGATGTAGAAGAAGACTTGAACAAATCAGGGTGCAAAACTGATTGAAATTCCTCAAAACACAATCACGAAAACCAAAAAATTTATGAGTTCAAATGTATATGCAGCAACAAGTCAAACAATTACTAAATGAAGCTTGCTACGTTCTAGGATTTAATTATAGACTTCTATCTTAATTTCTTTCGTTAGATCTAAAGTTGCATTATTGCTTACATAGAGTACTTTCAAGTACAATTTCATTGGCTGATATGAATTTGGTAAATATCTACGAATATCATTCGACATTGAAGACTTTAACTGTACTTGAAAATAAATATAGCCTGTTCACAAAAACGTCTTTAGTTAAACGATTGAATATACGGGGATGAACAATCGAAATTTTGAGTGCACAACTGGTTTTTAATGCAACGATTGTGTAGATGTGAAGGATATTTGAAATAGATACGCTTAAGTAATTCATAGTCATTAATAGAAGAAATAAAACAAAACAATAATATCTATTTATCTATCGATCGATCTGCAGGAGTATAGAATTTTTTTTCCGTGAATTATACTAAATCTAAAGAATTATCATTTGCAGATTTTTCTCTTCTCTAAGCTGATCAGGTGATTAAATTTGGGATTCACACGCACGCATACACCAGCATATGCACACAGAGATGTGTGCATGGGCTGTATAATCCACTATTTTTATACGATATAAATTTTTTTCGTATCACTATACTCACGCAACATACGCACACACACATACACACACGCGGGCACACACACACACACACACACACACACACACACACATATATATATATTATTATGCAGATAGATATATGTACTTAAATGTATATGTATATTCAGCCATCTTGCATCCTCGTTTTCCGATATAATGTAATTGAGAATGCTGCATTTGAAGGAATATTGTCCGACCATGAGAGGAGCACATGTTTGTAAGCAAGAAAGGGTTGGTAATAAGAATTTTATCGTTGGATGTAAGTTATTCCCAAGAATAAATCTTTCATTCTCTTTATAGTTCATGTATCATATTTCCTTCTACGATTACGGGGGAAACAAGCAATCCAGATTATTTTGCACCACACTGATATCATATACATATGCAATCATATGTATTTTATGCATATGAGCAGGTATATCTATGTAGACATCCCTCTATCTCTTTATATATATATATATATATATATATATATATATATATATATATATATATATATATATATATATGTATATATGTATATATATATATATATATATATATATATATATTTATTTATTTTATTGAGTACTGATTTCAATATTTTTCACAAATCTCCCATAATATATATATATATATATATATTGATTACACCAATATCACATTCAAACATACAAATGAACCTGTGATAGCATATATTTCTGTTATTTCATAAAATGCAGCAAGGAAAAACCTGGATTAGCTGATATTCAATTCGCTAAATTTTTATGACGAATCCTGCAAAACTGAGAGATAAAAGTGGAGGTTTCAGTGATGTGCTTCATAATGACATTTATTTATTTATTTCTAACGAGAAGGAAACCATTGTGAAGGCAAACATTATGCCAAGTTCAATCCGTATATGCTATGAGTGAAAAGTCAATGCTTTAAATCCGGTTGAGGCAAAGAAGGAGAAAAAAAAGAAAAGAAAAGAAAAAAAAGCACATCACATCAAGAAAGTTCGTAAATGGATAACTAGAAACTTAGTTTCATTTTGAGGAAAAAAAACAGAAGATCGCTTTTCTGACAACAAACGATCTTTAAAATGGCTTCAATTTCGAAATCAAAATAAATGAAATTTGTGTCTGCTAACTAGAATGCACTCATGAATACATTGAAAGGAACAAAATTTCATGGCATCATCATCGTCATCATTTTCATAATCAACATTATCCTTTCATAATCCGTGGTTGGACATAGACTTTCCCCGGAATTTCTCACAATTCTCTAACGTAGGCGTTGCAGAGCCAATATTTTCCGAACCTTCTCAGTTCATCTTACCACTCATACTCTGCTAGCCTTGGTTTAACATTTGATAGCTGGATATCCATGTTATGAGTCATAATATCCATCGTTTATCCGTCATTCCTGCATAAGACTAGCAGATTCAAGTTTCCTTATGCTTCTTAGGATGTCACAGATTGTTTTCCCAATATTCTGTGGTCTGTCAATGTGTTGTTTCTCAATGTGATGTTGAGCGTGATTCTCTCATATGCACGTTGTATGGTTCTCATTCAGCGGGGCAGTCTCTTAGTTATGTTCCATGTTTCGTCTGTAAATTGGTAACAAACAATTGATTGAAGTTAGGATGGGGATAATGTGTCATAGTAATATTCTCAAGTCAATTTCTATTTATTCAAAATACTGACTTTTTATTTGGAGCCAGAAGGGATCACACAACCGCAACAGCCACGTTGTAACTCATGCAATTATAGTTCTATGGGGAATGAATTATAATATTTCTCAATTTTCTCAAATTAAACTTTTCTCAGTCATTAATAATGGTTTATTAACTTTTTAATTTGTTTTATTCTGCCTCGTTTCACTGTAACTACCTAAATATCACTTGACGATCTTTAGCTTCTCTTTCCTGGTTTCGACTGTTAACTCTCGATTATGGATTGACAGGTTGTGATTGCGATGAGAGAGAAAAAATGGGAGAAATAAGATAGAAGAATTACTAGCCAAAAAAAAAAAATTATTTGACAATATTCAATCTGTGGAAATAGAATCATATCAAAACTATCGATACATGAGTATGTAAACAATGATATGCCGGTGTATTATGTGTTCAGATAAAAAAATAAATTGCTGGATCTGATTTGATCCAACAGATTTTCTTGATAGCTGAATTCGTTTGGCAGGTGTTCCTGAATGACAGTCTTCCAGAGGGTAAGGGTGTGATTTAGGATCACATTGGAGGCTTATGATTTACTTCAGATCCGCTTTGCAAACTAATGATCGTGCACTGATGATCTGAGAGCTGCAATCAAAACAAAATAAAGAGAAACAAGATAGAAATAATTCTAGTCCCAAAATAATAAAACAGATAAGAAGTAAATTTGATAAGTTCAGTTTCCCTCTATGAATCCGTGGTGCATGTAGATGTGCTTTTATCAAAACACTAACGCTGAGATTCTGATCTGAGCATATGGCATTTATTTTCTGTTAGTTCTGTCGGGATACACATTTTTTGACAAATTCAATGGAAATGTGTAAATTGCGTCTTAATCTGAAAATCACCATAAACTCAAAACATTTGTTTACATGCCTCTGGCATTCTGGACAGCCATAAGTGGAAATCGATAATTATCCAAAGCCAGGGAAAGATTCACTCCATAGACAGTACACCCCCCTTTGCAATCAGAAATATAGGGTCTGGAGCGTGACTTGATGTCTTTAGTATTCCGATGGCTAAGGGAGCCAGACAATCTTTTGATGATCAAATATAGCTTGTAGCCATGCTCTGTGTTCTGTAACGGCTGAATGCATAGTACCCCCACACATAGACTTAACCGTATATCACATTCTTCTGTTGTTGAGCGACTGTAAACCCTTTAAAAATAAGTCAACAGTTGTTTAAAAGCTGCAAAGAGGGCTGCATAATAATGACTGGACTCAAGTTTGTTTTGTTTTTTTTTACCCGATTTAACCATATGCTCACGGAATCACTGCACAATGAACATTAAAGATGCAACTCTATTCATATTATCTTTCCCAAGACGCATGCGTGCGGAAACGTATATCAACCTGACCTTCTGTCACATTTTGCCGTCGCAGCGGGGGCAGAGGTCCTATAGATACTTGGAACCCTGGGCAGAAAATATTGCCTCTTAAGGCAAATAACTTCACTTGTTATTGCTGTGATAACATATTGCAAAGCTCTGATTCACGTATTTCATTCAAGTAACAGTTTCATTCAATTCAATTAATAGATTCGCTGTTTAGATATTCTTGACATACTGCACCCACGTAATTTTGCTTTTTCAAAATCCCGGAGAAAAAAAAGCGTAGAATTGAAAAGAATTTATACGTAGACTTGCTGCATTATTATTCATCCTAAAAGTCGAGAAAAAATTCAATAATACCAATCATCAGTATGTCAATGACAATTCATTAATAATCATGACTGATAATCATTATCATATCAATAATATCGCTTGCATAATAATAATCATTATATGATTATTTGTTCCTGCGGTAGAGATGATGATGATGATGAGGAGGAGGAGGAGGAGGAGGAGGAGGAAGAGAAGGATGATGATGATAATAATGATGATGATAGAAAAATGAGACAATACATGAAAAAATATTGTCAAGATCGATAATTAGAGTATTATGAAAAATTATTGAAATAATATCATTAACTTTATATTGTAGCAGATAATTGGGGTAAAATGATGTAAATATGAACGGAGTCCATTGGACTTTAATAGAGTTACTGAGTTACTGACCATAGTAATGATGTGGGTGATTATATCTAATTATAAATAAAAAGAAAAGATGAAAAATAAATGTACAACGATAAATAAGTGAACACTGACCAGTATTTTTCTCGAGAAATGTTTTTAATGTCTGCGATTTTCATCTTATTCAGAAATTTTTTTTGGAATTCGATTTTTTTTTTTCGCGATATCATTTGTTGTTGTTTTTTCTCTAAAGACAAGGCATTGAGTACAAGAATTTTCCGATTCCATTTTGGATTATCTGTTCTTATCGTAGACATCATTACACATTCACATAGCATGAGTTCAGAAGAAGTCTCCATGGCTTACATCACAGTTTTCTCAAATATTGACGATTACTATTTGAGCTTAGACGAGAACTGGTATTCAAAATGCTGATTTCTAAGGTAGGCCGGTCAATGCTGGTTAAGAATGAATCTTCAAATCCATCTAAGTAGAATATCTATATCAACACTGCTCAATACAATACCTGTATCGTTATTATTTCTATTGATATTCGGGCCATCCTCATCTTGGTTCGTTACTTCCCCACATCTACCAGATGATACCTGACGAAGGCCGTAGAGTGCAACGGCCAACACGTTGTATGAAAAACAACCAAGATGAGGATGGTCCGAATATCAATAGAAATAATAATAATATCTAATCTCAAAAATTCAGAGATATACTGTATCGTTATATCATAACAATTGATGCTGAACATGGTTTCCACTTCTACCGTTTACAGTGAGACTCTCTAAATAGGTTACCAATTTTGTGCAAGTACAACTCACCTGTCAACTGTTTGATAATCAGTTGACGCACTAAATACGATTGGAAATTAATTAATATGCTAGCATGTCTGATTTAGTTAAGAGAAATTTATCTCCATTTATATTCCTCATTTAGCCAGGATAAGTTTGCACCAATAATTGCTGCAAAATCTGACAGTGACCAGCTTAGCAATTTAATCGCTGAATTAATAGTCAGAGGATACAAAATTGAGAACAGAGGTATTTATCCTTCATGCAAACTGAACTATTTGAATTTGTCTTGCAAAATTTTCGCATCAGAACATACTTTGGATGGAAGGTTGTTACAAACGTGGAGTGAGTAATCATACCCAAATAACACGATGTTTGAACGAAATCTTTACTCAAAATTAAGTCCTTACAAAGATCACAAAGCTTTTAAGTAATAAAAAAGAATTGAACGTTCCACCTTTCTCAAATCTAAACGTCTTTTTTTAGCACAGCGTGTTTAAATATCAATTCTATAACTTACGCACTATAGAACTGCTCCTCTGGTCAAATTTCATGAGTGAAAAGTGGCAAACAATGTTCGGGGACTTTCTTTAAAAAAGGAAAGGTAGACAACTACATGATATCAGAATAATTCATTTTCTTTAGTGATAACAATGATGGGCATTTGATTTCTAGATACAATGAGTTAACATCGGTCAGAGGAATAGCTTTGAAAAATATTTTTTTGAAAAAAGTCAAAAAGAGAAATAAGCAAAAAAAAAAAAAGAAACTCGAGAACTTGTGGGATTTGAACCCAAAGTTAATTCGCGTTTAAAAGAATAAAAACGAAAAAAAAAAAAACAAAGCAAAAAACAAAAAAACTGAGTTAAGGCAAAATAACCGTTGTTTTCTATGTTGATTAATGACTTTCGATTCAGCAAATCCACTGAGAGGCTAGGAAAAAATCCAAATTCAAAACTAAAGTCAAAATGCCCTTCCCTAATATAATTTCTGAAAGAGACAAAAAAGCGGGGGATGACCTGTTCTTAACAGAGCAGGATAGCTAAAAAGAACAGAATCACGTTCGTTGAAAAAAAAAGTGGTAAAAAAGATGAATCGTAGTTTTAAAACCATTATTTCTATCCCGCAAAATCGTTATAAAAATCAGATCTCCAATTGAAGAGACCATTGAGTGGAGTATGCGACTGATGCTGCTGTTCTAGACCAGGGGAAGACTTGCTGGATCTTTCTGACCGTGTAAACACCGACGCGGCAGTTAAAGACTGACCAGTATACGGAAGAAGGAGAAAGTGTTTGATGTAGAACTTGCCAACCAAGAGAACACCCGATGGAACAATGTTCAGTTGTGAATCAGTCGGTATCAGAAGTCGAAGATTTCTCCTGTTGTGGAAAAATTCAGTCAGTTTTCAAACCCAGGAAGAGATCATCAACGTTACTGCGACGAAAAATAGCAGTTCAAATCTGCATAGCCAGTTGAGCCAGTCAGGCTGTTTTTTCGTGGCTTGGGGCTCTAGGTTTCATTTTGGAGTTAAAGACAAGAAAAACCAAGTAATTGCTTTCTTTCAATTAAAAAGGTTGCATTTTGTTTTATATTTGTTACTTCCTCGCAGGCAAAGACACTGGGTGTGCCGTGCATCGGAAGAATACAGGTGTCGCATCAGTACAATTTTAAACATCATTATCATTTTGTGTTACTATTTACGATCATCTTAATTGTTGTTGCTCACTATCACATGTAAAATCAGGCTAGGTACACTTGATGCTTGACTGTTTTCACAACTGGGTGAGCTACCCTCTAGAATAGGGGGTGGTGACTTCGTGTCTCACCTGGAGCTTCATTCTGACCCATGCTGTTGGAACGAACCTAGCCGGAGTTAAAAGAAATAACAATTTAAATGATGGTAAATAGTTCAAAAACAAATAATAATGATTTATAATCCATCATCGATCAAAATGAATTTAAAAGGTTTCAGCACTTGAACTATAGAAGACCCCCAGAAACGTTATAAAATACAGCGACGGAAACGATGCAATAAAGAAAACAAAACAAATTATGGGGAAATCAATAGGAATAAACAAATAAAAAGAGTTGAAAAACCTTCGTCTGAAAAGTAAAAAAAAAAAAAAAATTGGACCCGTTAATGTTATTAATATTGATCAGTAAACGACGGAATCAGCCTCAAATAGCATCTACAACTAATTTAGGTATCACAAATGAGGGTTACAAAATAGGAAACACATTTTAAGTGGTAGCATCCACGAATTTTGTCTCCTGATCATCAACCAGGATCAGTGTCTTCGTAGTTAATTGCCAAACACTCGATTAACTCCAGAACCGTTCAGTGTTGTTTGTTATAACATCATCAACCATTCAAAAGATAAAAAAAATAGCTTAGCAAAAGACCATGATCTCTAACAAGTCTCGTCTTACTCATTCTGCAATGCCGTCCGCGACCTCAACGTTTAACTGTAAGTCCTTAATCTACCACACATAAGGATCCAACGTGATTCATGATTGTCTAATTGTAAATAGATGAATAAAGCTTATCTTGATGTTGCTATTCCAACTAAGTAATCAATACCACAGCGCGATCAGTTGCCAGATTATCTTGTATGCATAATCGTTGGTGGGGTGAGTGCCATTCTCACTGAGTGGGTTCATAGCGACGGTTTCTGACTGGCAATCATTAATACATGATTAGTTAACAACTATTTAGGATGCTAAAATGGTCTACTGATTAGCAAATCACTCATGCCATGAGACTGTATTTTTCAGTTTCTCCCACCCATTTGGTTATATATGAGGCTGAGTCAGGCTTGATGAATACAATCTTTCCATTTAGTCTGGCACATTGATTCTACCATAGTAAATTCTATTCCCACATATCCGAGCATGTGTGTCTATACTTTGCTAAGATAAGCTGGGTAAATTGCAACACATATCACTATGCATGTAATATCTTGCTAGTTTGTTGCTATTATTTCCAGATGTTGAGCGAAGCATCGATTTTACCAACGTTAATGTCCTAAAACGGCTTATAGTCTGACATTTTAGCATTTGATTTGTGTCTCGTGCTGACTTGGAAATAATTGCTGACATCAATTCAGTCGGAATCCCTTCAGTCGGAATTGTGGTGCAATACAAAAAGAAAACCCGGAACGTTTTACATTTACAATGATGCCTACTATCCATTCTATGGAGGAAATCTCGTGACAAATGGGCCATTCACCAATTATTGCTGACTTCAACCGGAGAGCGTGGCACTGCATAAATCTTCATCAATAAAATATATTCGTTTTGCTAAAACATTCAAGCCGTCTTTATGACTTAGCTTGACAAAATCTTCAAAGAAAAACGTTGCGAATTGCTAACTGTCATTACAAATTCGGCCACACCCATACGGCTTGTCTATTGTAATCTAAATGGTGTGGGCACTTTGCTGTGGAGCAATGGCTCACAAATCAGGTAGACCAAGCTTTCTTACCAGAGAATGAGGGGTATATCGCCCCTGATCGGTCTGGGGATTGGGCATTTGATTGTCACATACAATTTCTTGACTTTGATATAGAGTCTGTCAGTGGAAATCTCTTGGAAGAATTTATTGCGCTAAAATGCAATTCTGGATGGAAATATCAACTCGAAAAAGCCGGAAAGACAGAATTGCAGCTGTCAAATAAAACAACTCCATCGAAGTACGTGGTTTGGAATGAATAAATTTCTGTTGTGCTTTCTAACTTCATATTTAGATGGATGTGACTTCAGTGCAGTAAATAATATTTTGAAATATCAAGAAACGGTTCCGATATTTGCATGCAATGTGGTATAAGGCTAAGACTCTCAAATATAGTTCCAAATATTGAGAATCTTGTTACAAAGCATTTAGCACAAGGGTCAAATCGAATGAAATATATAGGGAAAATGTCATTTTAGGTGCATTAAACATTTCTACAAGGCTTTTCCTTTGAAAATACCTAGAACGGAGCGGTAAGGAGACTTGGTATAGAAACAGTGAGTCATATTATAAATGACGTAGTGTGATCAATTTAAAGTAGAATATTAAAATAGTATCGACATTTTTGGCAAGCAAAACTAAATCGATGCACTACCAATATTCCCAATCGATTTCTCACCAGATAACCTAAAAAAATAAGGTAAAAAGCATCTCATAATAACGTTTGCTCAAGCAACACCAGATTAACATATTATGCACGTTTCTAAACTGAATTAAGCAAAACGGTGTCTTGTGATAGAGCATTTGTAGTCCCCGAGTATGTTTCGAGTGAGATCCATTTGAGATTTGACAAGTGCAGCTTTGTCCGGTTGGTTTTCTAAATATCAGTGTGTGTTTCATCAAAAAGTAATTATAAATGAACTATTCATGTGCTTATGTGGACTTGGAGATGAAGTATCTCATGATAAGTATCATATTATTGTTTTAATTTTACGCAGCCTTTTTTTTTTTGATAGTACAAATAAAATGCCGTGGTAAAAATATGCATACTCTAAGAATAGTATTTTATACATACGGCCTATTTAATGGAGAAATAGTCCATTGCCTGACCCAGTTATCAGGCATTTTCTGTAATGGATGTATACATAGGTTATTAGGTAGATAGCTTTAGAAAAGACTTATGAAGTGCTTTCTAGTTACAAATAAGTTAAAAAATAATAATAAATTACGAATATATTACACGTGAGAATCTTTTGTGAGTTTATTGGCTGGATATATACAATTGACTGTTTGACAAAACGTCTTTTTCCTTCTCATACTGATCAGCTGAAAAGAAATCTGTGAGATAAACTGTTATTGTCAAGGCCATTTTGGCTGAGCTATAAGATAGAAATGGAGATCTAAAACTATATAGAATCATTGAAATCCGCAGATCGAATGGCTGTATGAACTAAACTAACCAGCTTCACTATTTATTCTAAATCAGAAATTCCTCAAAATATTTCCAAAAGGTTTTCGTTGGGGGTCTCTGACCGACATAAAAAGATATTATTTTTACTGTTGGTATAATCCTAGAAAGTTCGAGTAAAATGATTATTGAGGACGACTTTTGGATAGTCCCATACAAAGAAAATTGTTGTAAAGGATCCTCAGGGCATATATTGATAATAAACTTTTCAAAGAATATATACAATAGCGCATTGGATATATATATATATATATATATATATACATACATATATATATATATATATATATATATATATATATATATATATATATATATATATATATATATATACACATATATATAACATATTTCATTGTTAAACACAAAATAATAAAAACAATTTCGAGAGATGCTTTTTCACCACTCGAGTTTCCTATTTTTTATTAATGCAATCGTACTATTTTTCAGTGCTTGATATATATATATATATATATATATATATATATATATATATATATATATATATATATATATATATATATATATATATATAAATATATGTGTGTGTATAGTTGATGATATTTTTTGAATTTCAAATCTATAAAGATTGGCATTGGCTTCAAGAAAGATTTAATATCGAAAGAGAAACATGATATTGGAAAGTTATGGTATGACGGAAACCAAACTTTTTTAATTGCAGAAACTTTGAACAGTAATTACAGAACAATACAAAAAAGAAAACATTAGGAGGATGAGAACAAGAAAAAAAACTGCTTTAATGATTTCACGAAAAGAGAATTGAGGGAAATTTAATAAACATGAAACGAGGATTCTGAGAAGTCTGTATCGCGGATGTTAACAGAAAGAAGAATAGCAAAATATTAAGAACAGGGGTGAGACATACAGGAGAAACCAAAATTACCATCTTGAGGTGAACATCACATCGAGTGACGTGTATGTTGTGCAACGAATTACACGAAAACCTATTCTTCAACAGTAATCTCTAGTTAATGATGAAAAACTGCATTGAATGGACCTGATGGACAGGCTAGAAGCCAAGTCTCTTAATGAAATAATTACCAGATACAACATAGAAGACAACAGGAGTGTTGGAATTACGTCATGGGCTAATGTTGTAGGTTCCTCAAAATCGAGCAGTACTTGTAACAACCAAGAATCTTCAAGCTGAACTATGTTCATACGAGACAATGCTCCTCCATGTAAAGTTGGTTATTGCACACCTTGCCAAAAAGGTTTTGAAAACACCAAATCAATTGAATGGCCCCGAGTTCCCCCAGATATCAATCCAATAGAAAAACTTATGTTCGATCCTTAAAAGGAATGAACATGAGAATAGATCTCTGAGAAGCGATAAAATACTGCAAGTAATATTAAAGCCAAGACAGAAAAAAAGAGTTAACATGATCAATAGACGAAAGACTGATGTTATGGAATGTCCCAAGGAGTTCAGGTTAATACGTGAAATAAAAATACAATAATGAGTTAATGAGATATATGTTTCTTTGGCCTATATATAATGGCTTCATTTATAAATAAGAACTTACTTTGCACTTGGTTTGCTGGCATAATAAAATCTGACAGCCCGAAACAAGTTATCAATATTTTTAAGAAGGATCATATATCATAAGCATACACTTACACAATTTACTGTTCATATAAATATGGGTGTATCATCATCATCATCATCATCATCATCACCAATCTTTTAACATCTGTCGTTGGACATAGACCTCCCCCAGGATTCGCCACAATTCTCCACCATGGTCGTCACGGAGCCAATAATTCCTGAATTTGTCTAATTCAACTCTCCATCTTGTGTTCTGTTGTCCTCGGTTTCTCATGTGATGTCTCGGGATCCGTATTGCGAATCGTTATGTCCATCTGTTGTCTTTAATTCTTGCAATATGACCTGCCTATTGCCATTTTAGTTTTTATTAGTTTCCCTGATGTCTGGGACTCCCGTTTTCTTCTTTATGTAATATGTTGTCTTGTTATGTCTCCATGTAAGGTTGAGTATGATTGTCTCTTGCACGCGTTGCAATTTCCAAATCAGTTCAGCGCAGAAATCTACAACCAAGCCTTTGATGACTTTTTCTGTCGAATTGCCTAAATTTGTGATGCTTTAACCAGTTAAAGAAACTGATGTAATACAAAGGAAGTTACGAGAAACCAAACATGATATTTAAGCCTTAAAACAGTTTTCTATTTGAGTCACATTGGAGGATTGTCAGCGAAATGTCCATCTTATAATAAACGATAGCGTTGAAAATGATCAAAGTCTCATCTTTTCATTATCATCCCTGTCAGCACAGGGAGAATGTTCCATTCAAAAGTACTAAATTTTATCGAAATTGGAATATCGCCCGGTAGAAAAGAATGTTTCCAAGACTGTACCGTTTCAAAATTCAATCTGATCGTTTGGAATGAAGACCGTATGAGAAACAAACAATCAATGGAAGCCAAGAATTATAAAATGCAGTATATCAAAGATAATTTGAGTTCTGTCAATGGTTCAGGGGGTTAAGAAGCTGTAGAATATTAGATATAGCCACTTCAGATGACCAAATAGTCAATTACCTAACCAAATACCTTCTTGATAGCCTCAAACAAGTAGAAATCTATCCAAGTATTCTGGGGCTGAAGTATAGAGGAATGGTCGAAATAACATTCTTCCAAAACTTTGCACTAGAACAAGAAGTATCATAATGCTATTGATGGCAAGTGTCTTGAAAGTCAAATTTATTTTTGAGAATTTTTCCATAAACAATTGTTTTACCTAAAAAATATCTCAGCATAAAACTGATTCGCTGTCTAATTTCAAAAGGTTTTGTCAGAATTAAGTTTTGCATGATTGTTAATAAGTCTCAAGAGCAACCATTGACACATGTCCGGCTGATTCTGACGAATCATGTCGTTTCACTTGGTCAGCTTTACGTTACAACTTAATGAGTTTGAAACTTAAATGGCTTCATCATCTTTGCACAAAACTTTGAGAAAACATATTTGGAATGATATGATTTATTTAAAAAAGTACGTTATTTTTTCAATCGAAAACCAAACTTCAGGATACCCTTTTTTTACATCAAATACCCGCTGGTTGATTATAAGGAGAAATAGTTGTATTTAGATAAGATTTATAATAATATATTATTCTCCGAAATTTTAAATACTCGGTGTTTGTTTTTCATGATTTTGCGAGACGTTGTTACTTGAAATAAACAAATATTTCAATATTGATTCATTTCAAATTGCAACCTTGATATAGTCAAAAAGTTAAACATGTGAGTAGAATTAATTTGATCTAAATGCAACAGTTTTCCTTAAAGTCAATTTGATAAAGCAAATAAATTCACGCTAATGCTGTCAGTTCATTCTTTTAGATTGGGTTGCTATCAAAATGTGTTGTACATGGATACTATTTTAAACTGAACATTATTCGATTTTCAGAAACAGGGCTCATTTACGTAGGCTACATAAAAACGAATATAATGATGACAGATCAGTAAGTATAAAAACAGACGTGACTTGCTTTTTGTATCTTTTAAATTGAATGTTCACCCATGTGACTAGTCAATCTTTTGTGTCGGTTTTAATCTCAAACTGCATGAAAACCAACTTATAATATCACCTTCACAGACACTAATTACAAAAAGGAATTTCTTCCAGTTGATTCTCTAATAAAATAATCAACCGAGAAACCTGACAATTTTCCTCTATTCTTTTCCATTCGGCATACAAACTTACTCCAATCAGTTTGTTTCTTTCCTTTAAATTATCAAATCAGGTAATTTCATATACAAGGTTGAAACAAAACTAAACTGAAGTGAATGGATTCGAGTACAACTATTTTTCCACGTTTTCAATTTAAAACAACCAATTGAAGCGACGAAACAAATTCAAATTCCAACAGACGTTATCTGTGCCTAATTCGTATATATGTTCAGAGAAAAGTCAACTAATCCCTTTACGTCATATATGTATATATATACACACACACACACATATATATATATATATATATATATATATATATATATATATATATATATATACGATCCAGCAATTACATTTTTGAATATATTCATATATATATATATATGTGTGTGTGTGTGTGTGTGTGTATATATACATATATATATATATATATATATATACATATATATATATATATATATATATATGAATGGGAAGAGAATGATGATGAATATACAAGAAGTGCATGCATATGTATTGAAGTATTTAGATCTTTCTTTCATTTGAAAATATTTTTAAGTGAATGAGAATGTCTGTAGAGCACCATTGAAATTTCCACAGCTCACACACACACACACACACACACATATATATATATATATATATATATATATATATATGAATGAATGATCTGACTTGGAAGGGGGTTAATTGACTTTTTTAAGGACATGTCTACCATAGTCAAGAGAAACAGCTCTGCTCGCTGCTGCTATATTTTGTGCTTTCAGTTTGATTCCAATTTGAAGCAGATATGTTTTACCTCTAAATTTAGATTAGTAAGGTTGTATTTTTAGATGCTGTATATCGATTTTAGGTGTTTTAGCGAAAGTATAATTTTTTTCATGTGGTTGAAAAAGCAAAACAAAACAAAACAAAACTAACTATACGTACAACACCTGAGATATTCTGAAGCTGAAATAATCAGATTTTGGATGTAAACCTCTACATTCCAAATTTAAAAACCTGCGAAATCTGATATGTTTCAATTCTAAAATTTCAGTCAATCAAGCATTAGATTTACTAATTTTATTGTGTCAGTTTTTTTTAAAGATATCTTATTAAACATTCCTAAGAGAAGATTCCAAGTTCCCTCTTGACGAGAGCGACGCATCCGTAAAAGAAGTTATTTGTTGGTGTTATGGACAGAAAAGTATCCACCCGTACCAGAATAATTTTGAATAATATATGCTTGTATAAATATGGGGATGATACAACTTTTTTTTTATCACCGAAAACCTGTCACCTCATGGAAAATATCATTTTTACTTTATAACTTCTCAACTAAGTAGGATTTATGTTGAATGTTGCCCATGTTAAAAATAGATACTCTGGAGAAATTGCGAAATTCTAATTAATAATTAATGAACTCTTGCTTTTTGTTTCTTTTAATTAGTATTTGGACTCCTTTGTTCAAAGTAAAACCAGGAGAATTTTGGGGACTTTTTTCCCTCCAATATTAATTACTCTTTCAAAAATAGGATGATGATGTCCTCTGGTTTAATTCTCTGGCCATTTGCAAAAAAAAAAAAAGAAGTAAGATATGTGTTTTATCATCTTATCCGTTTGTTATTCAAGATGTAAAATAAAACTATTTTATCATATCAGAAATTGCACAGTTTTTTTAAAATTCACTTTTAATTCCTGAATGGTGTAACAAATATATTTGAAGAAACAGTATTAGGCGAAAAGTCAAGTCGGCGAAACATCACTTCGTCAAAATGGTTGACTTTGAATAGGCTGTTGTCGGCTGACTATGTGTTGGCTGGCTATGTGTCGGCGATAAGTCAGTCGACAAAATAACCGGAAGCATCATATACATATTGACAAACGGATGCATGTATATACGTACATTATGTACTCACGTCCAGAACCATGTAAAGACATACAAATACTGATAACTTTGGAAAATCTGCACGAAACCTCTGACAGCCCATATATCATAGACAATAGATATAATAGAAATAAATTACATAATATACATATGTAATTGGCATCGGGTGGTTGTGACTTCTTACTGATAGATGACGCCGTTTTCTAATTGATGAAGCTTTGACCCGTTAATCACTCACACGTGAAGCAATACCATTATGTCCCCAGGGACAACGGCTCATTTGTCTTTATTGGAATTTCCAAATCTTCACAGGGGCCGTACTAACTGGAATGAATTAAACTTATCTGGACGCAATGTTATTGATCAAGCAATAATCGATGATTTGACTCTTATGTACACACGAACTGTAAGATGTTAGAGATGGAGATATAGTTACCGACAATAAAAGTAGTATTAGCGATATGAGTTCGAATCGAAACTGAGGGTGTTCACTCAGGAAAATCAAGAATTATGTTCTAACTGTACTATAAATATAACTTGATAAAAAGATACCTTATTATGATAGTAATACTACTACTACTACTACTACTACTACTAATAATAATAATAATAATCATCATCATCATCATCATAATAATAATAATGATAATTTAACTGGTTTTGTTAGCGGAATATTTCGTTCGCCGAAATGACGTAAATTAAGAAAATAATAATATATGCTTATTTAGCGTTTTATTTTAACCTCCCAAGATATTTTTTTTTTATAACTATTTCTTCTTTCCTGATGCATTGGCTCACATTTTGGCATCAGATGGAAAACATAAATCTAAGTAAAGCACGTATGCTCACAGGCAGGTAAAAGAAATGGTGGCCTAAGTTATCTTATCAATCCAAAGTGGTGTACAGGGATCTTTGCTGGAGCAGGTGATACCTGTATTTAGCAAGCAACACCAGATCATCAAACTGACAATAATTCTAAATGATTTACCGACAGAAACCTTTCCGAAATCCAATGTATGTTTAAACGAGTTGTGGAGCTCCCTGAACATAAAATGTTTACCTTTTGACGCCAGTAAAATATGGCCGGTCACCCTACAGCAATTGCTGTCCTGAATGGAGTTATTGTTTGAGATAGTCCAAGATACCATTAATAACACTCTCCTTCATAATTACTCTAAGACTCGGCAGGTCCGAGGTCAGGTACATGTCCTGGCTACCTTCCAAATTCATCAATTCCGAGAGAAACCAAGCTTTCAACCTGCACGCAGCACATGCGATCCTTACAACCTGTGCCATTGGGGGCTAATATTCATGCTCGTGCACAATTTGCGTTCAAAATGCCAGGAAAATCCAAGAACACTACGAGCACAATTGTCAACGCTATTAGGTTTCATCATTCGAACTATTTTACCTTCAGAATGGAACATTAAAATGAAAAAAAAAGAAACAGTTTCATTATCATTGTCATATCTTGACAAACTCTCCTCTTCACTGGCACGCCACGGATATTGATAAAAGAAGCGGTTGACCAACAGGGAAAAGAAAAACCAAAGTATTTTTTTCAAAACTATGTTAGCTTGACGGACCCTTGAAAGGAAATGGCAGCTACTTTTGTTGGTAATTTTGATGAAAGATACGCGTACGAAACCCATCATTGAAGTCACTCATATTTGAGTTAACATACAAATATAAAATATGAAAAAAGGCTTTGTATTTACGCTTTCCATCTCTGTGGACCTTTTAGATTCATTCTCAAAGCATACACAGTTTTCTTTTCCACCAACAAAGGCAGAAAGCTCACTACGCAATTTTCTCCACGAAATTTTGCTTAAATTACTTCCATCATCTCCACTTACCACCTAGGAACGGACTTTGCTTTTTTCCGTCCTATTTCACTGTTAAATTCTTTCCCCTTTTCCTGACTTCGTACATGGATTTCCGTTTACCAGACTCCTGGTAACCATTCTGTAATTAATTAATCAACTTTTGCAAAAAAAAAAAAAATTCCTCTCTGTGACGTTGTCGACAGGTAGCCTACTCTAATTGCATTATTAGGCTCCTATCAGATGCTAATTACGCACGAGAGTTGATTAACTACGAAGAGATAAATTGTTTACAATGCATAAACAGTTGCAAAAATAAAATTATATCCACAATCTCCACACGCAGAATCTGTCCAAGACGTGTAATTGTAGGAAGTATCGTTCATTTCCATCAAAGCTTTGATTCAAGTCCGTGGCAAAATCAACCCCGTGAGAAATTACTTTAAATCACTTATAAATGAGGGGGAAAAATAATACAGAAATTAATTGCAGTTGGAAGAAATTTTCTGAAAATGCAACAGGAAAATTAGGATGACATTCCACAAGTGAGATATTATTTCCAAAAATGTCTCATTTAAAATGAAGAAGTCAAACTACTACTTCAGGTACAACATTGAAAACATCGCAAATAATGTTATTATTGAAAGAATTATTTGAGACGCAAATGTCATCCAGTGGAATTTCGAATAAAAGAAATTAATGCCTACCGGGAATATATTGCAAATATGATGCAATAGCATGTGCTTCTTGGTCGGGGCTCTGTGACGCCAAAGGTCCAAGATGGCTGCAGCTTTGGAGACCCACCAATTTCATCAATGACTAATTACAATTTTTCAATTTGGATTAAAAAAAAGCAACAAAAAACAAGACAAATTAAAAGATATTTGTTCATTGCGATTGAGTCACGAACAGATGTTCTTGTGACATTTGATCGCCTACTAAATTGAAAAATGATTTTTCTCTGTAAATGCAAACGCTAATGACAAAATTTACCTCAGAAACGGATAGAAAATCTGGGGTAAATTGCCTGTCAATGGTAGAGTTATGGGAACAGGCGATATTTACAGAACAGTGCCATTATATGTATAATGCAAATGCTCAAAGGCAGAATAGGCTATCACATGTATCATAATTTGCTAAAATAGCTCTTAACGTTAATCACAACTGCGTATTTCGAGATATATTCACAAAATTGATGGGGTTAGAAAATAGGTATGGAGTCTGTTAGTTTGAGAATGTATGATTTTACTGAAGCATACATTCTCAAATTATAGGAGTCGGTCTCTATCTTGACAAAAGAATCTACCATGAAACTGACTCAAATTTCTATGCAATGATGTCAGAAATATTCAATGTAGAAATGATACCTTTGAGAATTTTAAGTAAGCCATCAATTCATCAATCCTTATTAGGAACAGTCAATCAAATCTATCAACATACATTACCATACGGTACCGGATAAAATAAATGAACTATTTCTTCGAACGTAGTTGTGATTATAGTCATTGTCACAGGATCTTGAAGTCTATAAAAATTGGAATTTCATGTACAAAAACACTTTTATCGAAGGTAGTTATGGTAAAAAATATCTAAAAAAAACTATATTTTGAAAAATACGGTGGACAAAATAAATAAAAACAGGTATATGATATAACTTTTTGTGATTAAGTTGATTAAATCAAAATCGAACATTCGTGGATATTTTTACCAAAGACAATCGAGACAGAGTATAGAGACCTTTATAAGCAATAACCTCTGTACCCCAACTCTTGCAGGTCATGACAAGTTAATTGTACAGCCTTGATATTTTTTTCCTATTCATCTTCAAGTTTTTATGCGCCATAAATTGGTTATATAACTTAGGTTTTGTTCCAAAGCTTTGTCTCTTATTAAAACCCACGAGTTTCCGATGAGATTTTAGTTAGGACTTTGTGAAGGCCATATCATGACTTCAGTATTTTCTTTTCCAAAAAATCCCTTCACTCGTCTATCAGTTCGACAGGGGACCTTACCCTGTAAAGAAATGGCTGGCTGGCTGGCTGGCTGGCTGAGCGACACTCACAGAAAAGGAATTGCATGTTGGTACATAAGTTTTCGATACAAAACAAGTACTGTCCATTATTTCTCACGGTGGATCCAACACATTCAGTTGGGGATATCCCCAATACCAAGAAACATCTTTTTCCAAACATTAACACAGTATACGACAGCTTTCCTTTTTGTCGGGATCAGCTTAGATTTGCCTTGAAATCTCTGCTATAGTGTGAGAAAGATCATCCCTGGCATATCTTTTAAATAATTTTATCCTCCCTAAAGATCATCCTACGTGGCAGTTCGGCTTATTAGGAGAAAAAAAGTTTTTGTTCCATCATGCAATTTTGAAACTCTCGAAATTATATTACTGGAACGGCTCAGCTTTTTAAAAACCAGAGAGAGAAAGGGAGAGACAGAGACAGAGAGAGATGTGCCCTTAGTTTTCATGTTGAGGAATTCTCGTCAAAGGGTTGTAGTCACTTTACCGTGTTCCAGAATGTCTTTCAGCTGAGTACATCACTATTTATTGTTCTGGGGGATTAAAATGGCCATATGCCTGCAAAATAAAAAAATAAAATCCTAGAACATGACAAAAAACGAATTCATTCTATCATTTTGTCCATTGTATTTTTTAAAGTAATGTTTCTTCTTGAGGGAATGGGGATCACATCTAATTTAGTCAATTTTTAATATTTTTGGTTTTTGCCATCATCTTACAGCATAATCGATTTCCTTCAAAATAATGATTATAGTAAAGCCTTTGAGAAATATATTTTATGCATAGCCTGGTTTATATATAGTGTAGTATACAGTAAGATATTGACAGACAGCAGTAATATTTTTTATTATAAAAATGTTTATATATATACTTTATATAATTATAATGCAAGTATTTCATGCAAAATAATTGAATCATTTTTTTTTTGCATGAATAAATCTATCATATGTGATATTGTTTAGCTACAAGAAGTTTCAACCCCGATTTTTTCAAAAACTACTTTCAACTTTACGTGAACTCTCCTCCCTTATTTATGAACCCAGTTACAGCGTTTAAACTGTCAGTCAGTATTCTAATGGCAACATGATGGTTCATCCATCAGATCATCATCATCATCATCATCATCATTCTTTTAACATCCATCGTTGGACATAGACTGTCCCCAGGATCCGCCATATTTCTCTATCATGGGCGAGGCAGAGTATTTTCTGAACTTGTTTAGTTCATCTCTCCATCATTTTTTTGTCGGCTTCGGTTCAGCATGTGGTCTCTGGGAATCCATATTGTGAGTCGTGATGTCCATCGGTTGTCTTTCATTCTTGCAACATAACCAGCCCATTGCCATTTGAGTTTTCTGGTGGATTTTATGATTTCTCTGACCCCCATTTTCTTTCTGATATATTGTGCCGTCTTGTGATCTCTCGATGTGAGTTTATACATGATTCTCTCATGTACACGTTAGATGCTTTTCGGTAAGGGGGTTGGTCTCTTGGTTAGGTTCCATGTTTCAGCTCCATAAGTGACAATCGAGAGGATTCATCGTTATATACTCCTCTTTTTAGGATTAGTTGGATGGTTTTGTTTTTGAAGATTGGACTTGCTTTGCCGTAAGCTTGCCATCCTAGGGTGATTCTCCGCTTTAAATCCACCGATGAGGGAAATTATTACACACGCAAATTTTTACACCA
>OY735206.1:38211552-38219052 GCA_963457665.1 Thysanoteuthis rhombus
GACTGAACCCCATCCCCTTATAATATGGGGGGTCGCTGAATACCGCTGAAAAGCAGCACATTAAGTGATCGTTTGCTCATTTGTGAAATAAAATCACTGATATTGAAATCCAATAAATAAGTGTGATTCGAAAAATCTGAAGATTCAATCAAGTGATACCGTAAATATAGTGAGGAACGATCTAAATTTGATGAATTAGTTATTATGTTTATAGGAATATTGTAAGAGGCTTTCCATTTGTTTCTATGACATGTATTGTATGTTGGATCGTAATACACCTTGACTCGTCTCAGTAATGCGTTCAAGGGCCATTGAATATTCATGGTCTTTCAAATATTAAGCTGCCTCGTCTTGGAGACCAAAGTCTGCTACCTCGATGGCCAATTAGTTGATTATACGCCTGTTCGCACCTTTTATACCAGGTATCGTATATGCTCTTGAAAGGGACCAATTCCTTGCATCTATTTCAATGCACTTGCAACTGGATAATTACACGTTGTTTTGATCTTTTTCCACGGATGCTAGGACCTTCACCCTTTTCATAACGTTGTCTTTTTTAATGCGATCCTGCCACATATTTTCTCACGAAAGCTCTATCTTATTGCATTTTATCTATAGAAAGAAACTTCATCACATGTCATTGTCAACCAAATAGCGTTCTGTAATTTTTCTTTAAAGCAAGGCTTTTGGCAATGCATGCTCTTCAAGGATGGGTATCGAAAGATGTATATTTCACACTTGAATGCGGTCAACAAGAAGTTGAGCGACTTCTCTGGAAGTCCATTCGATTTTGGCATAATGTTCTCATCTTTTAAGTAATTCCACATACAGGGAAAATAAGAATATTCTTTGTATACCTATTATTTGAGATGCAAACTGAAAATTAATTCCTAATATTAAGTTTGAACTCCTTCATCGAGAAATAGGTATCATACCTGTTTGTGACGACTGAAATTATGTATCTCACCTTTGAATCTCCACGAATCTTCGATCAGTAATCATAGTATTTCAGAGCATTGAGTAAATTTTTTATATCAGCAAAATTTTAGGTTTATTGTACAGAAGATGTCACAGTAACACTTGCAAACTTATTGCCATTATTTGGAAGTACATTTTTCAAGTTTTTACTTGATGAATTGAGAGTCTTCATTCTGCTGAGTGATGAAAATAAATATTTTACTTCCTGTCAATCCGGTACAATGCACTAATAACCTTTGTCTGATAGCAAAAATCTGCAGAACTCAGCATTGCTGTTTCTATACTCGGAGTAAGTTGTTTCTGTGGCAAGTAAATTGCTTTCACGAATATTTGAAACAAATAACTACTCAAACTCTTTGGACAAACCTAAATCTCTTGCTGGATCATCCAGTTGACTCTTAGTTGAGAAAATACGTTTGATTGTTTCAATTCTTTCAAATTTATATGATGCTGATTCGTTATTGTTGCAGAGTTCTTCATCAGTATTTTGGGTAGAATCTACGTCCTTAAGCTCTGTGGTTTCAGAAATCTGAGAAGATGAGGACCTGGCTTTATCATTCGAAAGACATGAGTATGCTTGATATGATATCTATCTATCTATATATCTATCTATATAATTTTTTTCATGAATTGTAATATAATAACATGCAAGTTTTGATGAGATAAGGTAAACCGAAAAATCTGCAACTAAAGTTTTAATTCAAAAATACCTTTCTGAATTTCTAATTGATGAATGTTTCAGTTTAAGTAAACTTTAATGTGCGTGAATTCCGCTTATACTTATCCAAAACATTGCAATATGAACATACATTGTGGGTTAATCTGGCAAAAGTAATGATTCTTCACATAATCTTTCCCCCGTCTCTGGATACCATCTGACACCTAAAGCTAGAGACTTCATTTTGCTTTCTTTTGAGAGTCTTTTCATCACGTTTTATAACATGTATGAGAAGCAAAACTTTCATTCTGATCTCAAAGTTTTTTTTTCCGAAATAGACATGGTAGCATGTCTTCACAAATGGAATAATTTTAGATTGTTGACCAGACATTGATACTTTGAAACAAATATAGAAAAGTTATTTGGATCGTTTTTACACTCTCTGTTCATGATTAAAACTTTCACTGTCTAATTTATTCTGTTGGCAGATATCAAAGCTTGGGGTAGACATCTCGAAAATCTGTTGAGAATAAAATTTCTTTTTGTAAAAAGGAGACACGTGGTTGGAAAATTGGGTTGTAGAAAGGTCACACTTCCGCAGGAAGTTTAGCTCACCACTAAAAGTGTCTGGCTGATTCTCAATAAGTGGACGTCCAGTCAAAACGTACCGTGGGTGACTTCGTTGCGTTGTAGTCAATTTGTACTTGTGTAGTCAATAAATGGACGAAGCAGTTGACAGTTCCAGTTTGAAACAGGTTCTACATGAATGTCCACAAGTTTTTCAAATTCGTGTTTATTTTCTCAATTTTAAATCTTCCAGAGTCGGCTTATTCAAACGGCTATCTTGCCGTGATTCCCTGAAAATGGTTTTCTGTGAATGCTCAAAACAAGGTGTAATTCTTTTTTGGAAAATAATGAAAATTACATAAAATATCATTTTAGTAACTGATGATGTGTGAAGAACTTACAAAAATTACATTTTGATTTTTACAGTTACTATTTGATTTTCTCTATGGTAAGAGAACTATACAGTTTCTCTGAAATTACATCTTCCTAAATGAATATTAAAAAAATATGGATAACGGCAACAATGCAAATAATTTATTATTACACAATTCAAAAGAAATTACTCCAAAAGCTAAAATGTTTCTTTAAAAAATCCAAAAAAATTTTTTTTCACAGGAAATTCTAGATATCATAAAAAGCCACAGCAGATTTAAGTTTAGCACAATAAAACTATTTACAATCTTTTGGAAATATCTGATCAAAATAAAGTTTATGAGTGCTATCATTAAACTAAAGAAATAGCCCCCTTCTATACCTGCCTATTTTGATGATGAAGACCAAGATTCATCGCTCTCTTCCTGATGTGGACGTTTTGAAATACAAGTGTGCTTAGATACCCGCTTTGATTAATTCTTTAATCATGCAAGTCTATACAGAAACTCAGAATTCCCTGCAAATCTGCCCTACGCGTACGTGCTATTCCCAAATTGAAATCATGGTTTATTGCAATTATTACAGCACTGTCAATCGAAGAAAAAACATTATGCGAAGTTGTTGTTTTAGATCAAATAATGCTAAAAAATATCTCATATATATGATTGGCGATTTATCTTCGCTTTACGACATTATAACCCGAGAAAAGACACTATAAAAGCGTCCTACTTGTGCATTGTGGGTACAACTGTTGTTGGTTTGTTTGTTTTTTTCATTTGTCACTGTATTGATAGAATACACTTTTTGAATGCTTGGCTCTACTTATATTGTCAAAAGATAATAATCAGCTTACGATACCCAATAGTGTTACGGTTTTACCTACCGATGAACTGACCAGGTATAAAACTGTTAAACATTAGTGATCAGTCGAGGGCCAATTTTCAGCTGCTATTGTCTGGGTAGGTAAAATAATTTTCTCAGGTTCACACCAACCCACCTTCGTCATCATCAATCTTTTATGGCATCATCATCAGGCTTCCAATGGCGTTGGACATTTACCTTCCCCGAAACTGACCAGGCCTCTCTACCATGGGCGTTGCGGAGCAATTACTCTCCGAATTTTGTAGTTTGTCAGACTATATGATATTGCGTCGGCCTTGGTTCCTACATGTCGTGATGTCGTGCTGTTGTCTGACAAGGTGATTAGCACATTGCCATTCTAATAGGTCCTGACATATCTAAAACAGTTGGTTCCTCGCTAATACATTGAGCTATCTTTCGACATTTTATGTGATGTTGTACATGATTCCCTCTTGTGCATGTTGCCTGGTTCTCAGAGTTAGGGTCAATAATTCCTTTATGTTCAAAGTTCCAGCTCCCTCCATGACTATGGGGAGGGTGCATTGATTTTCAACCTTTCTTTCTAAAATATACGAGATTTTCCTGCTCTTGAAATATGAACACACTGTACAGCCTATAGTGTTTATAAACCAGACCTGTTCTTTTCTAAGAGGATTTTATTGTGTAAGGGATTTAGTCAGGGTGTAGATAAAACAATGAATTTTGTTATTATAGTGATTTGAACGTCAGCAACATACCTTAATATCCGTATTTGGTTAGCTGTTTTTCATGTTTGTGTCTTTTACTCCACCTTGCATCTCTGCAGAGATATGTATTAGGAAATAAATGACCGGCTAGTACATATATATATATAAATATATATATATATATATATATATATATATATATATATATATATATATATATATATATATATATATATATATATTCCTCCTAAGGGAAATACACGCAAGATTTGTTTTGCAGAATTCAGGAACCTCTTCCGTTATTTTGGAATGAATTCTATTTTTCCAGATTATTAACACTTAACGGTTTCAAGGGTTGACATTTCTGGCACATTACCAATTAAGCACTAAATGACATTATTCATGCAATGTTCCTTTTTTTGGAAGCTGTTCTTTGGCTCCACGTTGTCTTCAGCGTAGTAAGGTGAGTAAGTAGCGTTTTTCTGCGATGCCTTTTAGTCTCTAAATACAAATTGTTTTATTCCTAGTTGGTACCGGAGATGTTAAGACAATGCGAGATTGTGAGCCTTTGCTTGATGGCTGACACAGTCATGCATTTTAATTCAACGGTATCAATCGGCGAATGAAGTTAGATTAATGACTACAAATACTTATCCCCGACTCATATGAGCTCTCCTCACATGAGAACGCATATTATGAACCGTTCATCTGGATACCCGTCCCAATTTTTCATTATTCTATACGAGGTTAATTAAGTCTATGTCTCTACGAGTTGATTCTTAATAAATATCAAATGTTATCCTTTGGGCTAGTGTATATACTAATTTCAGTAGAACATAGTGAATATCGAGACATTCTTTGACTTTTTCAGGTCAGGGATTGGGATATTCTTGTTCAACCATATGTTCAGTCTTCTTTCTCTGCGATCAGTTCTTCTATATTTATCGTTTGCCTTCACCTCAATATGGCCAACTTTTGTCGTTCCATTATTTCGCATTTTTTTCAACACTTTATTCAACTTCTCCGTGGCGTAACTCGCTTCATTTAATTCTATTTACGTATGTCACTTACTCTTTCACTGCATTCATTTGAAGATTTCAATTCCCCTACCTCCATCATCTATTTTGAAACCAGCTTTCAACTCCTATTTCATTTGCTATCACACCTCTGCTGGTTCTTCAGTGTCCAAAGACGTTTCTTCCTTTATTTTTGCCTTTTCACTCTCTCTCTCTCTTTTTCTTTCTCTCTGTTTCCCCTTTCTCTCTCTCTCTTTCTCTCTCTCTCTCAATCTCTCTCTCTCTATATATATACATATATATATATATATATATATATATATATATAGATATATATATACATATATATATATATATATATATATATATATATATATATATATATATATATATATATATGTATAGTTTTGTTTAACGCCTGTTTCGTCACTTTCCAGCGCCATTTTCTTTTCACAACCTCCTTACACTTCTGCAGGTTCTTCAGTGTCCAAAACTTATTTTTCTTTTTTTAATGCTATCACTCTCTTCCCCGTTACTCTCTCTCCCCCTCTCTCGCTCTCCCTTTCTCTCGCATCATCTCCTTTTTTTGTCTTTCTCTCTCTCTACATATAGGTGTGTTTGCCTGTATAATTCCTTTTTAAACCTATTCTGCCATCTTCTTCCCACCACCCTCTCACAATTCTGCTAGTTTTTCGGTGTCCAAAGACGTTCCACCTTTTCTATTACAGTGTGCTTTCTCTCTCTTTTCTGCGCCTCTTCCAGTCCTTCTTTCTCTTTTTTTCCTACACACATACACACACACACACACACACACACATACACACACACACATATATATATATATATATATATATATATATATATATAACTCTACTTCACCTCTTTCTTGCTGCCAATTTCTTCTCATAACCCTCTGCTAGTTTTTCGGTGTCCAGAGACGTTCCTTATTTTTTCTTACAATGTTCTTTCCCTCTCTTTTCTATATCTTTCCCTCTCCTTCTTTCTCTACATCTTCCTCTGCACACACTCACGCGCATATATATATATATATATATATATATATATATATATATATATATATATATATATATATATAACTACTTTCCTACTGCCATCTTCTTTTCGCCACCCTTTTACTCAATATTCATTACTCGTTTGTTCCCAATTCTGCCTTTCACCTTTTCCCGCTTTCTCTCACTATTCAAGTTGTTGTCTCGCAACCTTTAATCTCCAGAAATTCCCGTTTGTTGCCCTTTTTGTACCTTCACGCCCAAGTCTCAAGCGCTTTTTCACCTCATTTCGAGTGATTTAGATTTGTATTACTCCAACATGCCGGTATAAGGGCGTGAAAAATAACGCACGGAGTTGAACACCCCTACCTTGAATAGTTCCAGGTCATCCTTGGGGAAGCTGTAGCACCTGTTAGCCTCCCTTTGATACAACGTAGGCAGAGTTGGTGGACGAGGAAGTATTACTATTATGATCTCTTACAGCTGCAGAGGAAGAAGAGGATAATGCTGGACAGACTGGTTGGGGGAAGCTTGTATCGGTGAGCTGTAACTCATTGAAGTATTGTCATCTGATCCAACATATCTCATAACACATGTGTCATTCCGAAGCAAGTAAAGATCCTCCTTAAATAAAATGGCACTTTATCCTGCTGATCTTTCTTTGTCTCAAGTAGGAACAAAATACTTGAGGATTAGATTAGCCAGTGGTTTTTATATAGGTTTTCAAATAATCTTGAAACTCAGTAAAACTGTGTTTCCTAGTAAGATATTTGTACCCTGAAAAATCGTTCACTCAGGGCCAAGTGATCAGGCAATGATGATTTTGAATTTTAAAACCTATTTTCTCTTAGGGTTTTGCGTCAGATGTGCTTGAAACTTGACAGAAAGGTGTTCCCTGATGAGAAGCCGTTTGCCAAACCAAGTGAACCTTTCCAGATTCAACCTGTTAAAGTGATTAATGTCTGAATTTTTTCACTTTGAAAAACAGATACTGCAATGGAATCTAGCCGTTGCATTAGACATTTATTCCAGGATATTTGTTAAAGTAGATATTTATTGATGCTTGCGTTTTACTGTCACTTTGAGTAGAAAATTAATACATAAAATGTTCATATAAAACACCTCGATATTGCTATAAAACGAATATCATATCCTGGAATACAACAGTATAACCTGAGTGAAATGATAATACAATTTATCTAAAATATATTTGCAGCCCCAAGGCAATATAACAAAACCGACGAGTCGAACAATATGATATGATTCAAAATCTTTTTTTGGACAAATTTACCCTAGGTGTTGAAATGAAACATAGATGTTATGCTTCTTTAAATATTTTTTTCCTTGTTATG
>OY735206.1:38224052-38306552 GCA_963457665.1 Thysanoteuthis rhombus
GAGAAGATATGTTTAGCTAAATTGAAAAAAAGGACCCCGCTTATTAAAGTTGCATGAAATCCTTAGAATTGTTTCCTTTAAAGCCTTTCCCATGGTAAATTGAAAATACTTACCAATTATGGTTGAGCTGCAACCACACGAAAGTTTTATATCGAAACTGACAAATAGACAGACACAGACTCTGTAACACCTCTCACTTCATACACACACATTGTGTATATAACGTAATATATGAAAAATGAAAGGCATCGAGAAAGTCAAGTGAATTACACAATTTTGAGATGAATTGTTATCTCTCTACCTGAGGTTTGGGCGATTGATTTTATTCTTTTTCTATCTTTTCTTTTTAACACAACTTTCTGCCAGATCGATTTCCCAGTATTTCTCAGGTGTTCATACCAAATTGAAAAACAGTGAAAGGGCGTCTCTATTTTCTTCAAATAATGAATAGCTGAAGACGGCAAAACAAATCATGTCGTCCTTACGAAGAAAAATTAATCAGGAAGATCGAGACGTGATAATCTATCGACAGAGACAACAAATATAACAAAAGATAAAGGAGTCTTTGTTGGTACAACATTTTGAAACCCCTCTAATATTTTCCCACTCTTTGATTCCTCATCCTCTCAAGACCGTCCGACAGAAGAAGTTTCGATGGAACTATTTACCTCAATGTGTATCAAATCACGAATACATATATTTTGGTTGGTGTAAAAAAAATGCAGTTTATTATTTTAAGCTTTGATACTTATTCGTAGAATAAACTATTATTCAACTATGTCCATGCAACTTTCCATTTCAAATCGTGAACTCTACTACATTTATTTGGGTCGGACATTTACTTTCCATTATTTATTTTGGTTTATTTGAGGCTGCCATATCAAAGATGAAACGAAATGTCGCATAAGTTCAAAATCTTAAACCTGTGGAAAGTGCTCGCAGTATCAACCAAGTATTCATCCGATAGACCATCAATGAACGCACTGCTCAAAATCAGTTCCAACAGTTTTGAAACGCTGAAGACAGTCTTGAACACGGATACCCTGTTACCCTGAACATTACGATAACCATTTTGGTTATTGAAGCATCAATGGAGCCTAAATCAATTGGCAGTTTACCACCCATCTTTTCATGCTTTTTACAATTTAGTTACAGTCACCATAATCAACATCACCACCAATGTGTCACAAATAAAAATCCAACAAATAATCTGTAAAAAATCTTTCAAATTATTTTCAAAATAGTGAAAGCAACAAAGTCCTTTCTTATAAAATCATTTCCAGTAGATTAATCAAGTTACTTTTTCTATCAGGGGGTGAAAATACTATAAAGGTAATTCACAGAAATAAATTCAAAATCATTCATTTGCATTATTCCGTCACCTTTGTTTACCCCGTCAGGGGGATTTCTTAATTATTTTTTCCTCTTTAAAAGCTTTTTGATTTAAGAAAATCATTTACAGTGTCATTGAACTCTATACGCTAAGCTATATCGAACTTGGTGATATCGTATCACTTTGAAAAAGAAACATCTGTAAACAATTTTATTTTAGTTTTAAAATTGTCTATTTTTCCCTCGAACTTGAACAACTTTTTTCTTTCCGTTTTGGAACGACTCTATTCTTTCCGTTTTGGAACGACTTATTCTTTTTCCGTTTACAAGTCAAACGATTCCGATCCAGTAATGTTGCCGGATTTCCCATATTGGTAACAGATTCTAGTCTGCTGAATAGCACTCAGTTTGGAAATTTCCAAAGTTGAAACAAGCTCTATTCTCAATTTCTTTGTCACAGTTATGAGCAATATGAACAAGCTGGTTGCATATGGAGTGAATGAGTTTCATTACAGAAACAGTACCGAGTCACATGATATCATTACACTGTCTACTGTAGCAATCTGTACCAAATGACCAAACTGGTGGCATTTATATCAGCAACCAGAGTGGCATAATGTTTAATATTTTTCTTGCAACCAATCAGAGGCGACAAGCACTGGAAGTAGTTTCACTCAACCCCACCTACTTCTGTTTTACCTTACCAGGGGGAAAAAGATTCATGCCTTTCCCAATGTCATGAACACAAATTCTCAGCTTGGTCAGGCTACATCTCAAAGACTGGGGGAGTTTGGAAAAAAATTGTTGGAAAATAAATAACAAAAGGGAAGAATATAAAAATGTGGCTTACTTTATGGCTGCTATCTTTTTTTTTTTTCATCTCAAGTAGGGATCAGGGATCGAGCCTTGGTAGAATGCATTAATTCGGATGCTGATTTTCTATGCTAATAGGCAGACTAAAAGACCAACCCGAATCTGACGATCGGCATAACACGGTCTCACTCTTCAGAGTTTTCGAAAACTGAAATCTTGCAGTTGACTTATATCGAGGAAAAGATAGAATAAGGCCAAGATATTGGATGGACTATAAAATAGCAACAAAAAAAAAAAGAAAAAAAGATTGTGAAATAAACGATTAAAAGTGATATAAAGCATTCTGTTCCAAAAGCTTCGATACATAAAGTCTGTCCAGAAAGTATCTGGCCATTCAAAATCAGCGAAAATAAATATCCCGTCGACTGCATTGACGCCTTAGACCTCTGCAAAGAACTTCCCTTTGGGCCTCATCACACATATCTCAGCGTCTTTCCAGCTTATCAAAACAGAATTGAAAATCATCTTTCGGGATCGACATCAGCTGCTTCCTTGCACCACATTAATGACATCCGCCTTTTGAATTTTCTAAGGTATGACAAGTCACTTTGTGCTAAATCTTGACTTTAAAGGGAGGCTGATAATATTCTTCATCTGCCCGATAGTATCCAGCCATTTTGGGAATTTCGTGAACAGGTCACGCAGCCAGTCAGTGGAATCTTAGTGCGCCTGCTGTTGACTATCACACGCCATCGGGTGACTTTGTGCAGTGTCTGAGTATTGCAATCACAATAATGGAACTTGGTTCTCTTTTGTATTTCATGCAAGGTTTTCTTCGCAAAACATCACATTACCCAGATCTGTCAGCCATGACCGGTCTTGACTTGGCTTCTTGAGTCTTCTCACCAATGGATGGGGCGTTTTCAGACTGCTGACAAAATTAAACAGAATGCAAGATGGCAGTTGATAGTGAACCTGAAAGGCAACTTTAATCATAGTTTAAATTGATGAATGCTGAAGTAAACAAATGAGGTCATTAAGAGAATCTTCGAGAGTCTCTAGGAACCCTTGCCCCTTGAAAGGCTTTTTGAAGGTACTTAAGTGCCATTGGCCTCAGGTAGGTTTTTTATGCTGATATCAAGCGGCTGGAAACTTTCTGGAGGAATTTCAATATCTCAGAAACTAGGATTCTGTCGGCAGGACCAATGCAATAAAAAAATGAAGTTCTTGATTCAGCCAAGAAGAAAAAAGGTTCTGAGGTGAAGAGAGAACGAGTCATTGGCCTTTATTTGCAATTGAAATATCGTCAGATTTTTACCTGTTCATGACACATGTAAGAACTAATATTTCTCTTAGACTAATCTATCAATGATTGAAGAAATGTGTGTGTGCGCCAAAATAATTCGAAAACTGCCCATTCAATAAAGTGCATATTTATCTTATGTATCAATCAAAAATCCAAAAATAACATAGCCAGGTTTCACGTTCTTTGGATCAGTGGTTCTTGAGAAGCCAAATATACTGATTACTCACCACTGGCCATTGCTTGGAGTTGACATTTTCACACAATAAAAACCAGCACATAAGGCAGAGCAGAGTCAAGTTTACAGTTAAAGAGAAATCGAAATGAAGGAAATAAATTAAATTTCAGATTATACATTTTTCGATCAGAATTTAGTTATAAAATGTCGAAATTGTCGAGAGATTAATGTATATATTACCTGAGTCCAAGTAACCGAAATAATCTGAAGCTGTTTTTATGTGACATACAGAGAATTATTTTACATAAGCCCCACATACCATAAAATCTGTTCCACACACCATAAAACCTTTTGCGTCCTTCCGAGCATACATCTTAAGAGCGCGCATGCGCACGGTCCTAGTTCTTTCATCTCAGTCTCTGCGTAAAAATGATTGAAGTCTAAACGTTTCGCATTACTTTCACTGACATCGTAGTTGTTGGTATTTCTGCCAGTACAATTGATTGCCTACCATGAAAAACAGGGGCAAAGGTTATTGTCTTTCAGAGCTTGACAAGGGACATCGAATCAATTTTCAGCTCAGCTGAGAATAGGTTTGTGAATGTTTGGCAACGATAGAAAGGGAACAAAGTGACGCTTTCTTACTGGTAGCACTGAATTTATTTCGTTGCCAATAAGAATATTTCATATTACGGTGACTAATCAACTACTATATGAAAAGAAAATTTTGCAAGTGAAGTAACATGCGGGGGACATGATATTTCACTACAGCCTCGTCTACCTTTTTCCTACCCTGAGGATAACGTAACTGCTGATTAATGACATCCTCACTTCAGCGGAGGAAATCTCAGTGACTTACAAATGCTGCCTACCCGTATTTATACTATCTAAGTACATTTGAAGAAATCTCTGTCTGTATGTGTATGTGTGTGTATGTACTTTGATTACTTGACTATCGGCAATTGTTCAAAATTGTATGAAGTTCGCCGGATATATTACTTAGCGGACAAGACAGTATTGTACCGGGTTTGAATATGCCTGGATAAGAGATTCTCTACAAATGTAATAAAATATATACATCATAAGATTAAAGATTTTTTAAATTCATATTTGAATATAAAATACCTAATTTATGTGCACCGAAAAAAGTAACCGATACTCGTCTAGTTGTAATTCCATACAACGGACCAAAATTTATTTTACATGAAAGTTATTGAATACTGTTTCGCATACTGTTATATTTGGTTCATTTTGGAGATGGGCCTTTTGGAACGAGCTCTGCTTTAATCGAGAAATATTCACGGGTTCACACCGCTCCCCATCAGATGACTGATGTTCTATTTCGCTGTCGTAATGTTCAAAAATTCCAAAGTTCTACGTGACTATAGTAGAGCCGATAACTCATTTTGATATCACGAAGACACAGATGTTGCGCAGCTAATGGGTAATTAACTCAATACTATGGCAATGGTATCCAAAACAAACTTGATAGCCATTACTCTGAAGCAAAACAGACTGTATTTACAACGACACAAGGCTGAATTTAGGAGCATCTATTGATTGATCTGCTAGTTCAGCTTGCTGATGATTAAGCCACGGTGCCCCACTGAAGCATTTTCCAGGCGATTTTTGTTGGACTCACCAGTTATCGAACGATTACCAAAATTGAGCAAAGATGAACCTAGTTATTTACTGAATTGGTGATCCTTTAGGGATACTAGGTGCTGCAAGCAGCTGGGGTCATATTGAGAGCTGCTCATTGCAATTTCATTATGATCTAAGAGATGAAACTGATTTCTGTAATATGTAAGCCGAAGGCCCCCTCACACTGAATCCTTTGATGTGGCTGTGAGCAAATACAAATGAATGAAAGCACACCTTTTGGTATTAACCAAGTATGGCTTTATCTGGTAGGATGCTATACCTATCAGATAACGAATGACGGTCACACTTAGTAAAGTAGCAATGATCTACCAGGCTAGATTGCTCATCATAACCTGAAAGCAAGACGCTGTAATATATGATAACTGGAGATTTATTAGTTTGGCAAAGTGCCAAAGGTTTAAAGCATTCAGTTAGGATCAAATGCTCTGAAATAGCGTTTTGGGTTAATTCGCTAATCATTATTACTAGCGAAGCCCCAGCAGCTTGATTTAATACGTTGGAAAACGAAAAATTCCAGTTAGGGTTAAACTAATTTAATCGTAGTAACAGTTTGCTAGACTTGAAAGTTAACAATCAATGCAATATTCCAATAGTCACCTATTGAATTGGAAGAATGAACCCAACTAAAAAATGACCCTAAAACTGAAAACCAAGCAACGTTCAAAGGATAGAATCATGCCCAACATCACATTAGAAGATCAAAAGAGAGCATACTATGTTTGCGAAAAAAAAAAAAAGAATTGGAGAGATCCATGAGAAAACTCAAAAGGCAGTTGACGGTCATGTTGCTAGAATGTGTGAAAACTGATGGGGATCACAACTCACAACGTGGATCCCCAGATGTCATTAGCGAAACTGTGACCAGCAAGTTCAGAAAGTATCCCCTCAGTGATGCCCATAATGTCTGGTGAATAGGGATAGGGATAATTCCAATAACAGACACTAAAAGGTTATCATTGCATCTGATGATGAGGGATCAACGTAGAATAAGAATTTATTTACGTTACTTAAAAAGTGTGTATACTGGGTGAGGAAAGATCAAAATCTAAATATATCTTGCCATTAGATTCAATAACTGAAAAACCATAATGTCTGAATGTGAATAATTATAAGCAACATTCAACCTAAAAACGAATGTGGCGAAATTAAACTTAGGTGTTTCCCACTAGATAACATCTTAAATAGAGTTTTAAAAAATCTAAAAACATTGAGATGTTTTTTTCGAACCTGTTAATATGAGGATCCCAGAAAGGAAAACAGAGCTCTGACTTTGAAAGATACAAGTGATAGGATGATTGGTGATTACTTTCAAATTCTTTAAAAGTCATCAGAAGTTAATTTTGGATTTTCAACCAATCTAAAGGACTTGAAAGACAGAAAAAAAACCTTTTTCCTGTTTTGTTTATCAATGTTTGTGTAATCCTGAAAACTGATTTCAGGCAAAAATTCAAAAACCATTACAAAGTTGAAGGGCAATCGCTCAAGACTTCAAGCCTCAACCTGACCCCTCTATGCTTTTCATCGATTAGCTCAGCGTTTGTCGTTTTACAGATGGATTCAAGACCAGCATTTTCCAATTGGCACCCTAAGGGAAAGGCAATGCTGTTGTGTACTCGGAAGCCTCGTCCAGCGATGGGACAACGTATTTGTTTAATTTGCTCCCCAATGTCTGTTGGTAAAACTTACTTTTTACTGCTTATTTGATAATTTGAATAACTTATTTTCCAATTTCATAGGATTATTATTTAAGACCATGATTCTCCGGTGTTAAAAGTCTTTTTTTAGGATATTTCCCCCTTACAACATTGAATCTTTCTGCTTGTAACCACCATATTGAATAAGTTTTTACATTGATGTACCTTACCTTTTGACTCCTCGATATAAAATGGCGTTCATTATCCAAACATCTAGAGAGTGATGACCTGTTGTTTCTATTCAACACAATTCCTTCATTGCTTTCTGTTATGTCAGAGTCTTTTTTCTTGAGGCAAGGTAGCGGAGGCAACCTCACAGCTCATAAATTGCTTTTTACTTGGTTCCTCTCAAATTAGATTTCAGAATCGCTCAGCTAGGTAGTTAAAAGCTGTCCCCCGTTGAGCTGTGCACATTTGACATTTTCTTAGGGTTCACGTACATTTGCTTTCAACATTTTACAGTTGTAATCGCCGGATGAGCAGGATTTATCATGTCGCTGAATTCTTTTCTGTTGAAAACACGTACAGTATTTGATGGGGTGCTGTTTAAATCTTTTACAAGAGGGAAAGGCAGATATTGGTTAGAGCGTTTCAAACGCAAAATGGTGGTCAATCTTTGAAAATTACGCCTTCCCGATCCGGACACGAATTCGTGCTGTCGTGCATGGTTTCATGAAAGCTCCTTCCATTCCACGGTGTTCGGGCGTTCTTTTAATTTACTTTCCCTTATGCTTTCCACTGATTAGCATAAAACGTTCAAGCTGTCGCCGCGTACGTCATGTTAGTGACATTTGGAACATTATTGGCTGTAAATTTTATCATCGCCTTTTTTTTTATCTCTTTTATTTAGAGAGTTATTTGCAGAGATTTCGCAACGCCAAGACATCAGCTTCTAACACAAGGAAAATACTGACAAGAGCAATAACAACTCTGAACGCCCATATCAGAGATTTCTCTAAATATGCTACCGATGGAACTGCATTATAGAATATAGCAGCAGGGGTTGATTAGATATCCATAAAACATATTCAGAGGTGGAAAATGTTTCAACCCTCTTAGGATGGCCAGGTGGGAAATTTCCTGACAAATATCTTTGTTACTGGAATGGCTGGCGGAACGTGACAGATGAAAACTCGTTATTCCTCGGACTTCGTTTCCTGATTGAGTTCGAAACATTGGTATTTCCCATCAGTTCCAGGAAGCTGATTTTCAATTTGGACCTCAGTTTGGTTCAATAGTCAGCATATCTATATTTCACCATATTGAGTCTTGTAGATTGATAAACCAAATGAATATCAATAAAACTATACGGGTGACACAGAAAGAGACGAGTAAAGCGTGCCCTAGTAAATCACCAATACCTAATTCCACCATGAAAGGTTGACATTTATGTCGTAACATAGGTTTCCCTGTGATCTACCAGATATGGTACTTAACTTACAAACCGATTTGTTACTCAATGAACAGCCCAAAACACCAGCATTTCATCACTGCACCAAATGATTTACAAGGTCTTTCACAGAAAGAAACGACTTGCATTGTGACCAAAGCTATCAAAATCTGCCAGAGAATCTAAATGATTACCATTTTTCTTTTAAAATCTGATCAAGTATGGGTATATTAATACCTTGCCAGTATGAGGGTGTTTACTACGTCTAGCTTAATTTAGCTCGAGGTAAGGCGTCGAGTGAAGACGAATCTTTAACCACAGCTACTGCTAGATCAACTCGGTAACCATTTCTCAAAGTAAGATGCCATTGTATTGGTAGGTAATGTATCTATCGATAGAAAGTTCACCAACCTCTTTTCGACAATAAGCGTGGCATGTCAATGACAAGCCTTTTCATCACAAAATCTGTTGATAAGACATTTAGGATTGGACTCATGCTGTTTCAAAGATATTAATACTTAAAATTCATTTAGAAAAATCCTTTCATCCATGATCTGGTGGTGGAATTTCAAAATCTCATACTTGATGTTTGTTCTTTCCTAAATAAAGGTTCCAATTTATTTTTCTTTCCTATTCTTAGCCCATTGGGGTTATTAGGGTATAGCATTTGTGCTCATTTTTTCAGGTGCTTTACCCCCCCTGCGTCATACTTTTCTCTATTTTTCTTACTTCATTCTACTGGGATTGGCAACTCTTTTTTTTTACTCCATCAGTTATGTCTGATTACAGATTTCCTATTTCTTCATGTCTTAACATTAAGGGGCGGCTGCTAATGCCTTTGCATTTCCTGTCACATATCTAACTTTGACAAGCAAGATGAGAACTTGTTCAAGGATACATATTATGTTACATGTAAAAATAACGAAGTGAACACTGTCGTGTATGTAAGCCTAATGTAAGTCGTTTTAAAACATTGTTTCGCTAAATATTCATTTTATGTGATACTGCTAATGTTGGAATTATTCTTTCAACTTTTTAGATAAGGCAAACATTCTCAAAAATCAACCGTTGAAGTTCATGATATCAATACATATGTGTGTATATGTGTGTTTGTGTGTACGTGTTTGTGTGTGTTTTTCAAATTATAGTTGAACTACCAAAGTCAATGCACAAAATCACGTGTGAGATATTTGCAGTTATTGTTTTCGATTTCACTTGAATTAGCATTACTCATTTAGTACATATACCGTAATATGTTTCTTTGATCTTGAAACATTATTCATTTCTTGATGTAAATCAATGAGGAACAGCGTTACTTTAGTTTTGTTACAGTCCATCCAAATTCACATCTTCATAAAATATATCATCATTTTCAGTCTTTTATGGTCCATTGTTAGACATGGACTTTCCCAAGGAATTGCCAGACATCGCTGGACCAATACTTTCTGAACTTACCAACTGTTTAATGCTGTGGTAAGTAAATACAATAATGTGACCAGGATGGCATGAAAGAACTGGCATTAACAGAGGGGATAGTTATCAATGGAGAATTCAGAAATGGACGTGGTTTATGCAATACGAGTAAATGATATAAGTGCAAACCTGTAAAGATCCCCCCGAATATAGGCAGAAGGAATGAATTCAAAATTCGGGTTGTTAGACCCCCTATAAGAAAACGATCTTATTGTTTGATAGAGCAATAAAACTGAATACAATTATGTGAAAACTGCCTGGCTATCTTTATTTTTAGGATGTATAGAGATGTATTTTATGGCGACTGAAATAGACAGCTATCATTCGAAAGTGTAAAAACCTGAACAACTTTCAAGTATTTTCCATCCAGCTAAAAAGAAAAACAAAACACATTGTAACTCTATTATTTTAATAAATTAGCCAATTGAAATATGTTTTGATTATGTATGAAAATTTCTTGTCCAATCTAAACGGCTCATCCGGTTCTTTACTTTGACTGAGAAGCATGGATTAGACCCAGGAGCATAGAATCAGAATTTCCGTCAAGAGTTTTGATACATTTTCTACGCAAATTCCAAAGCATTTTGCTGTCTCCCTGGGAAGATGTCATCCACAATACTTTTTAGAATCTTTTTTAGTGCACTTACACCATAGAAACAGTCTATATCCTCTTCCACCCCCTCTCTCTCTCTCTTTCTCTCTCTCTCTCTCTCTCTCTCTTTCTCTCTCTCTCTCTCTATATATATATATATATATATATATATATATATATAAAGAAATGAATATTTGATCCAACATAAATAATTAAATAACAATACATAACTTTGAAACTCTTTTTGAAATGATCTCCTATTATTACACAGTGATTGTATTATATGGCCTAGACGATGCAAAATACAATGATCAATAAAAGAAAAATTGGGCTGCTCCAGGAATCGAACGTACTACCAATAAGATCGGTGCTTTAACGTTGCATTGCTCTCGTCATTGAGCTGAGCAGCTGCCAATCATGCGACGACTCAAATAACCGATTACAAATTCTTATTTTGTTCATTCACCGTCAATATTCACCTTATTTGTTTCATAACTCACGCAATCTCTCTATGTATATCTCTGTTTCTTCATACATATCTTACAATATACCTATCTCAGTTCCCATCTATCTATCTCAGTGTATCTACTTCTGTATTCCATTGTATTCAGATCAATACAAAAATATCAGCATAAACTATGAGTTTTGCCATGGAAAAACGCCATGAAGCATGGACATAAAGAATCATAACACCTATCCCCAGGCCAGTAACACTGGTCGCAATATTGATAATCTCAACATTATATCAGCCTCAGGTAAAGAATAGGATACTCATGATGAGACTGGTAAATATAAGGCAAAATCCGACATGAAAACACACCTTCGGGTGATCAATAATTTTATTTTGTCGTGATCAAACTCTCTTCTTCACGCACTTCCCCATCTCCTCTCTTCTTTGTCACGATCCGACCAGCTTTTTTTCAAATACACCTGCAATACATTTTCTAGCCAACAGAGGTGAACACATCGCACCGTATAAAGAAGTAAACATGCAGTAGTATTGTAGACGTTGTTCTTCGTTCAGTGTAGATTTACGATGTTCTCGAAGCAAATCACGTTCAGCGAGATCAACGTTTTCTCTACACTCGAGGAACTGTATCCCCTTACAAAATAATAGACATAACAACAAGCAAGAAGAATTTGACACCTTCCCGCAGCTTACACTTTTGGCTTTGATGTTACTTGACGCGTGACATAGGCTTGTCGCTTTGTGCTTTCTGTCTTGAGTTTCTTCTTTTCTCTGTCATTGTCATTGCCACCTCTCCACGAAACGCCCGCACACACATATCTCGAGAAAGAAAATCGAACGAACGTATTCTCGGTGTAATCTTAGCAGGCTGAATAACAGGAAAAGAAATCGAAACGGCAAATCTGTAAATAGAAACGTGGTGTGTCCGAAAACTATCCAGCTATTTGATATTAACGGAGAATTAGCTTATCAAGGGCAATATAATCATACTCTCCTTAAGAATACTGTTTTGCGACAGCTGCTTATCAGAGCGACTTTTTTTTCACCTTTCAATGCGGTCTACAATGACCTCCTTTGGGATTACTATCAGCTGACGTCGGATTTCCTTTAATCTCGTTCACACTTAGAAGTCCTATCATAGTCAAAACCAAAGGTCACTGGGTGCCAGAACCCGAATGTACTCGAGGCTGACAGACCAAGGGGCTGCAGTGTATCGTCGAAAATCCCTGCGCCAGATGTTGAAAAGTTCTATGTTCATTAAATGGGTAAGCAACGGTCACCCTATCGTATTGCATATCGCTTCTGGCTAGGCAAGTCCAACGGAGGTATGGTAGTGAAATCATCCCCCATTGCTTGCATATCTCATCAAGGCCACACAATTGTTTCTTTACATATTCAAAATGTCTGAATATCATTCGAATGTGGACGGATATGGAATTCAAGCATTATGTGGTTTAAACATATAACAGTAACCTAAGGGAGATAATAATGCATAGATCTTCCTCTGGATCAACTCACTTCGATCATACCCTGTTTTCCATCCTTCTGCAAAATGTCATTGAATTCCATTGACAATTAAAGCGATATGATATTAAGCGTAAAAAAAAAAAATTGAAAATATATCAATCAAAAGATAATCCTGGATCCACCCGCAAATTAACCAATTCTTTCCTAATGCATTGCTCACTCTTCCACGAAATTCGATTAAAATCTATTGAAGGTAACTAGAGATTTAATGCAGGGACATATATGTTTGTCATGGGGGAAGTAATTATGCACGGATCTGCCTCAAAATTTGACCATCATTTTTGTTACTGAATTTCTCCTATTTCACAAATGTTCCTTGTATTTCATTGAGAACTTTTGGAGATATCTTGTGGATGACCAAGAATTTCTAGTGATATTATGTGGTATAGACATATAACCATGTCGTAGATTCGTCAATTTAGTATGAATCCGCCTCGAAAATCGATCACCCCTTACGAAGCCTATTTTCAATATTTTCACAAAATATCCTTATAATTCATTGAGGATATTAAGAGATATCATATCATAATAAACTACTGGTGATATGATGTAGTATAGATGTGATGCCGGGGAGGTTAGAATGCATGGATCCGCCCCAAATTCTTTACTTTTCTCTTGGCCTATTATCAACCTTTCAAAGGAATCCCTTTGCAATTCATTGAGACCGTTAGACTAATGATCATATACTCGGGTACATGGAATAAACGGATATAAGATATCTCAATCTGAGATGAATATAACATTGAAGCGTCTATCCTTTACTGCATTGATCAGCTGTCCACGAAATTTCATTGAAATCCATTGGGTACCGTCTGAGACATTACGTGAACAGACAGATGCTTCGTTGGAAAGAAAAATAATTACCAAGAAACTCTCCGAACATTTTTTAGGCTGTCTTTGTGTTATAGACCATATATAATATATAACATCCAAACGTAAAACGTGTTCATAAAAACATAATACAAAAGTCTCAAAAGACAAAAAGGATATCTATTTATTTTTTTATTGATCACGGAAGTTTCGTATAATTCTTTTTTGAGGAAAACAAAGCGTGTTTTTCTTGACTTTTATTTGGTATCAAAAACTTGATGAATTCCGATTTGTCTATTTGAAGATTCTGGTATTCACTCTCAGAAAATTGATATCAAAGAAAGGAATAAGAACAATCTGTATTTACTAGCCTCCCCATGAGCGCAAGATGTGACATTTATTCGGTTCAATGTGGGGTTCCTTATACGGAAAAACTAAAAAAAATTGCTCCTGTACTTGAAACTAATGTTGCAAAGGCGTCTGGGCTAACCTGTCCCTTGTCCTACTAGAGCAATGGGAATGTGCCCCTCACCTGGGCCTAATGATCTCCTGAGACAGACAAGACCTTTTGTGCCTAGCAACACAGAAGCTCAGTGCAACCGATCCCAAGCTTCTAAAATATGTACTGGAAGCAGATACTACACTTTGATCTTTGGTAGAAATATTTCGGCGAGACATCCTCCCAATGGATGAATCTGTCCTAACAAATATATCTGTTCAATGTTTCTGAAATATCAATGTATTTTAAAGGCATCTTTCTTCACTTTGGCTGAGGAAGAGAGAGGCACCGATGAATATTGCAAGACACCTGAGTTTTCCCCATTTTGGAACCAGGTCTTTATCGACGACCTTTATAGCTTTGCTGATCCTCTAACTAAAATACATGGATGATTGCATTACGCCAAAATCCTACTGGGGAAGGTGTACATGAAAACTTTGGAGATCACCATTTAATATCTTGGTTCCTAACTTGGTTTAAACTACAAAAAACGACACACCAGTGACGGCATATTTCAAAACTTTTTCTTTTGAACTTTGCTTAGTCCGATCCGAAGGAAAAATGGTGGGTAAAAAACATTTGTACTGTTGTTATTCAGTAGGTATGTGAAGGTAGTCTCCTTGTCTGGAAAGGATCTTACGCAAGCCTAGCTTTTATCTCGGCTCAATCGCCGATGACACATTTGTATTCATGAAGGAAACTCTCTATCTCCCGAGGCAGATACATATATAGATTGATGGATGGATAGAAATTCTAATAATGTTAATATAAGTCGTAGCAATTTGATTGATAAAGACTAAGTCAATAAATTGCTTGCTTTTCTTTTTATATACGTGCATCTATTATGATTGATATTGTACAATCTGAATATTACTGACAGACAAGTCTCAACGCTTTTTTTTTCATTGTGTGGTTATTGCATGTATAAATACTAAGATGGCATGGAGATTTGAAAGAAAGAAAAGAGAAGAAAGAATGGAATATAGAAATTAGGGGACCAAAAGAAAAAAAAAAGATAAAAAAGGGTAAGGCCGAGCCTCTGGAGTAGAAGGGAGAAAAAACTCTAATGAAAATAGCGCAAATTGTATTTTAAAGAGGCTTACAAAAAATTGTGAACTAGAAAAGAGCGGTTCGAAGAGAAAAAAATGATAGGGAGAAAGGACAACGGACAAAAATATAATAAATGAAACAAAGGAAATATTGAAGAAAGCAAGAAACAAAGGCGGTAAGAAATAACTAAAGAGAGGGGAAGTAAAGACGGATAGTGAGAATAACGGGAGAAAAACGACACGTAAAATGTCAAGGAGTGAAGGAAGAGATAACAAATACAATTTTCAACCTCCACGGAGAAAGAAAGACTTATAAAAGATTTTCAGTTGATAAAGAGGAAGAGAAAATCACAATGCAATATGAGGGAAAAATTCAAATAGAAATGATACAAATTTTATATCAAAGCCAGTGCTAAGAATAATGCACGGAAGAAATGAATAAATAAAGTGAGAAAGATATAAAGGGAGCAAGAATTAAGAAAAAAAGACAAGAGGAAGAAATTCGCCATCACAGGCAATGATTGGACAACGGTAGTGTCAAAATTGGAAGTCATGTAAAAAATAATCCATCGAAAAATAAATATGGTTAGATTAAATTCTATTTATGACATCACTGGTGTTTTTTTTTGTTTTTTTATTTTCAAATGGAATACAACTAAAATAGAGTTAAAAACACCAAGAAACATATAGAATCTAAAGAATCTAGATCTTGATAATAAACTAAACAAAGTCCCCATAGAGTGAAAAGAAGAGCTTCTTTCTGTCCAGAAAATAGAATGAATATAAAATCTGGAAGAAATCTATCAAAGTACTGATGCCAACTCCCAAGCAAGAAGACAAAAAGGTATGTCCAGGAGCGTTGAAACCTGCAAACATATAAACAAACACACAAACACATAGACAAACACACAAACACACGCAAATATAAAAAATGAAGATAGAAACCTCTGCCATCTTTGATGGCTGCTGTTATTCAATTGGTGGGGAAAAAAAGAAAGGGAAGAAAATAGACAAGAATGAAAGGAAAAGAAATGATAGGGGAAAGGCTGGAAGAAAGAAATAAGAGAAGGAGAAAATAGAGTTCAAATGGTATACTGTTGTAAGTAAAAGTAAGGAATGCCTACTTGAACATTAAATAAGCTGAGGAGAAAAAACAAGTTCCAAACTTATTGGCCTATAATAATTTATTTTAAAAAGAAATCTAAAAACTGTTTCCCCTCCTATTCTATGTTGTATTGTACTTCTACTTATTCTAAAAATATAAAAGAAAAAGGGATTGATAGGAAGTGGCTAACTTTCTGGAAAAGAGTTGGTTGTTAGAAATACAACGAAAAGAAAAGAAAGATACTCAAATCAAGACTAATCAAACCATAGACCCAGCAAGTTGCCTCGGATATGGATGCAAGACAGCTTCCACGATAAATGTTTAGTCGCATGTGACTCTGGTCCGTCAACACTGGCAGCAACATCGGAAGCAGTGGAAAGGTTTCATTTTCGGCATTATTCATACGGTTCTTCCTAACTTGATTGACATTTTTTCTTTCTTTCAATGTCTTCTTATCACACGTTACTTTTGAGGAATCATAAAAAGTTGTATATTTTTGGTCTTTCACGTATGTTTTCCTCTTTTAAACTGTTTTTCATTTGTTTACAACTCCCCCGTGAAGGAAAGGGGAAAATATCTTTCACGATACCTCACAATGATCGAATAGATGAACATAAGATGAAGCAATAAAATATTAGCATTTCCCAAACCTCAGTTGTTTGTATATATATATATATATATATATATATATATATATATATATATATATATATATATATATATATATATATATATATATATATGCATACATACATATATATACATATATATACATGTATATATATATATATATATACATATATATCTACATACATATATATACATATATATACATGTACATACATATATATACATATATATATATATATATATGTATATATATATATATATATATATATATATATATATATATATATATATATATATATATATATATATATATATATATATATATATATATATAATGAAGGTTAAAGGGAAAAATAAATCAAATTATGATGGGAAATGTTGCATACGTCTTGATGACTTTTTCTACGAAGCATGCATCTGTTATGCCAGTAATCAATTCGTATCCGCATTTTGTTTTATTCTAAGAATTTTCTTTTTCTTTGTATGTGACCAGTTCTACAACACACATCATAGGCTGGATTACTGTAGCAGATTGAACAGATGGGAATAAATTCAATGTAATCTAACATTCCAAAATTTGCAATAACATCACGTGTGCGTAATAACATACTAAAGATCAACCATTGTCTGGCCATTCGAAATGTAAAAATTGCGTATAAGATGACTGTTAAATCCTTTAAATGACTATCAATCAGCAATCATTCATCATAGCTTCATCCAAGAATTCGGTAGTATCAATGTACTTGATATCATAACAAAAGTGTACCACAGTCTGATACATGGAAAGGTATAATTTTCATTTTGTGACCAAAATAGCCACTAAGTTATTTGGCTGCATTTGTATAAAAAAAACGGACTCTATCTTATCTCCCACCGAAAAAAGTTTGTTTAATGACGAAAAAAAGCTTCTTAACGGCTAATCATAGGAAAGATATAATTCCAAATTAACGTCCAACATTGTAGCTGAATCTTTGAAAGGCCCAACACTCGTTCATAATTCTTCCTAGACAGTATTCCCCTTGCTTTTTCTTTCTTTCAGGTGTATTTTGTAAGAAATAAAGAGTTTATCACAGTTTGACTACTGGAAAGGTATAACTTTCAAGATATTATCGAAGATAGTAGACAAATCAGACAGCTCCATTCATGCCTAACCACTAAAACAGTATTATTTTTCTAGACGACAGCCAAATCTAAAAAATCCCTATTATTTCTTTTTGTATTTGTACTCGATGAGTTATTTTGGTGTCTATCATCATGTTTAGGGTATATATGAAACTTGGTGGCGCCTGGAGATGTTTTGACTCGTTTCTTAGCTTTTTTTCAATTTGTTATGAATGGCCATATGGCCAACATTGAATTCTTCGCTTAATTGCCTGATTTGTGACAGCAAGATTTGCTGCTAAGTCAGGAATGAAGATTTATGAATAATAATTATTGAAAAAGGAATGGAACGTTCATTGCAAACTGATACATATTGAAACAACATATTTTTAGTTACACAACAAAAAGAAAAGTATATATATGAGAGAGGGGGGGAGGGGGTAGATATACCAGCTTCTAAATCGTACATTTTTACTAACGAAGTTTCTGAGTCACCTCTAATTAGACTCTGGCTTAGCTAACCCGACAGTTTATTTCACAATTTTTGCAGATGAACAACGGAGAGAAGAACTTCTGAACCCTCTCGTTGGATATCTACCATGTCTTATGAGCACAATAGATTGCGGGAAACTCAAACCAACAAAAAGTGTGAATAAAGCAGTTTGGCTTATTTTGAAAAACGAAAAAACTGGAATCCAATAGATAAAACTTGGACAAATATATACACATAGATATAGGCACGTAGAAACGGACAGACAGACCGATAGACCGACACATACACTTACAAGTACAAACACAAACACACAATTGGACACACATATACATAGGCACATAATTGCAAGTTATCGAAATTTGATGAACTGAGGACAGTAGTTGGAGATTTAGTTAATATCGAGATGTTTATTCCACTTATCTACAGAACAATATCGAAAGAAATTAAATTTCATATTTTTACAATGATGCTGTAAATAACCATTGAACCATTATATGTATCGTCCACTACTCTAATCGGAACAATACATTTTCTAACGCTTAAAAAAATATCATCTGTAGTTAACTATATTTCATATTTATTTTAGTCACAGGATATACCAAACTATCGATTCCTCTATGTATCAGGACATAGATAGACAGACAACATGAGCAATTGGAGGTAAAGGGAGGAAAGACATAGATTGAAAAAGAGAGCATGAAAGAAAAAGAAAGAGATCTTGAATAACGAAAGATTTTCCCCTTAACGAGAAATCTGATTGTTGGCAGACACCATATCTTCATTCTGCAGTGATATCACTCACATGTATGCATTTTCCAGGACACAGACACGTCAACAGTAACATATACATACGCATACATACAACCACGCTCAGAGAAAAACACTTCTTTGCATTTCTGATTACAAGTATCATTTTTTTTCAGTGCGTCACTTTTTTTGCAATACCCGAACCGCTAATTTTGAATAAGGTGTATTTTCTTAAACCTTTTTTAAATCAAAACGTATTTTCATTTTTATTTCATACTCATCTTATAGATATTTTGTATAATAGTAGTTCATAAGCCCTCAAGACTATCGCACAGAATGGATGAACATACCGTGAGCTGCACTTTAACAATTGACCTCATTGGTTCATTCATTGCCTCAAAAATGAATGATTCTAATATGAAAATGATAATGTAATATATTTTCAAGTACATCGTCACTCGGCTCTCTCACTGTATATCAATACAAAAAAGGTTATCACAAACAAATGATTTATTCACAACTCGACAAAAAAGACTAACGTGTACATAAATATTCAAATATGTATCTATTAAGCAGAAACTAGTCCTTCAATCAATGAATTTCATAGACATTTGAATACTGAATCGATGTCTCTATCATTCATACAGGGTTTGGGTGAAATTATCCTACGGCTATTTGTATGTAATGTTCAGCTACCAGGAAGAAAAAGTGTGACGTTATCTGGGGCTTTCTCCGGTAGTGTGGAACAAGCAGAAGATTAAAAGAAACCTCAAAAAAGGGTATCGAACAGAAAATTGTTTAAACCTTTATAAATTTTATTATCTTTAATTTTTTAGTGTATTATAGCTTCTTTCATATTTTTTTTCTTATCATGCGATCGTTCTTGGCTTTTTCTCTCCGTTCAACGAGGAATTCTCTCTCAATTCCCTTATCTTTTTAGTGAAAGCTACATCAATGCAAGTTTTGCATTGCTCTGAATTATACAATTAGCTAACATGTCAGTGTATGCTGTTTCTCTGATTTTTTCCCCCTTTAATGAGGCGTCCGCTGTCTGTAATTTGTATTTCCCCTGAGAGATTAATGTTCCCCTTGCTCCCTTCATTCGACCAATTCAAAAGTTATGTAAAGAAACCAGTCTGTCTTTTAGAAGAATGTTATGATATACAAACACATCCGTAATTCCATAATTATTAACACAATTTTAATTTTTTTCAATTTTTTTTATCACAACTCAACTCAGCCAATCACTCTACGGCGATGAACATACAGTGTGGATGTATAGGTTAAGAATTAGAATTAAGGTGGAAGTAAATGACGGTTACAATTTATTCTATGGGTTATAATATCCCACTCAATGAAAGAATAGAATGATAAAAAAAAATACACCGTTCCGTAATTTATACCTTTTCTTTTAGATGTAAGTTCCTGGGACAGGGGAATGTATGGTACTCCAGTCATGCAGCATAGCTTTTTTTTTTTTTCAAATCAGACAAAGAATGAAGAAGACAAATCACCAGCGACCTAAGGTTGAATGACGTGCCTTGGACGAAGCAGTAAGCAGCAGGTAAAAAAAAAAAAAGAAAAAAGTCCCTAAAAAAACAGAAAGTGCTCCGAGAGCACATACCTCTGCCAACACGATTGTGACCATAATTGAACGATCAGGTTCCAGATCCAAGACTGGGCTGTCACAAAAGCTTTCAATATTCATTCATCAAAGACATCCTCTGGAAACCTGATTTATTTTACATGTGATTATTCCCCTCTAGGCTGAGTAACTTAATTGTTATTACGCTATTGCATCCGAATGCTATCTTAAGAAAATAGAAAAAACAAAAATTGAAAACAATCTGGATTCGCCCCAAAATGCGATCTATCATTTCAAGGATCATTGTCCACCCTTTTACAAAAATACATATAAATTCCATGAGAACTTTGAGAATATTGCGTGGACGAACAAACATAGTAATCATCACCATCATCACCAGTCTTTCAACGTCCGTCGTTGGACGAAGACATACCCCAGGATTCGCCACACTTCTCCATCATAGACGTCGCAGGGTCAGTACTTACTGGATTTGTCTTGCTCATCTCTCCATCTAATATGCGCAAATAATCTCGGGAGATCCATGTTGGTTTTAAAAGGGAAAAATTATATATACATTTTTCTCTCTCTTCCTCTCTCATTCACTCACTGAAGCAGTTGTAATGACAAAACGACCTGTTTTGCAAGGATCATTCTTCATTTTCTCTCCGTACTAAATATAAGCAGCAGCCTTACGTATAAGGATTCCATTCATTAAAAATGGAATTTTTCGATCAGTTCCTTGAGCAGCACATCATTTCCCATGTATATATGTATATAAGATATTTGCTGAATTCAGCATGGCAATTGTTTGCTCTTTGAGCCTAAGGTTCGCTGTTTTGTGTTCTCTCCGCGCATGTGCTAGAGCGTACACCCACGCACGAGACCACACACATACTCGGACACATAGGCATGCAACATATTTTGAGAGAACGAGGACCACAAGTATCTCAGGGAAGGAAATTCAGATTACAGACTGCAGACGCCTTTGGAAAGTGAGCGGAAACGACATCCATAAACATGTTGGCTAATTGTTCGAGTCAGACCAATGCGAGACTCAACATGGCTTGACTTCCACTGTGCAACAGAGTCAAGAGAAATGAGAGGAAAGTCTTTGTTAAATGAAGAGATAAACAACGCACGCTTTATATCATTTGACGACACTTCTTTTATTGGATTTCCTCAGTAAAAACCACACTGTTTCCCCCGCACAATATGTAGAAAAAAGAACCCACCACGACGAAAACTTCAAGTATCTGCAGGTGTGTTTCTTATCTCTTTCTTTTTTCCTATTGCAGTATTCAGCAATTTCAAGCAAAAGTCAGACTTCATATCCCACAAACTTTTTCCTGTCTAACGAATAATATTGATTGCATATTATAAAATCAATGCCGTTTTAATTCTCCATTAGACTTAACTAATTGTTTTCTGAGCTTAATCCATAACCTGATATTACTTCTACTTTATAGAACCTGAAAACACACTTACATGTTTGATCGAAGAGTCCACGAGGTGTAGCATTGAGTGGTATTCCCTTGAAATGAAAGCATCCCTAGGTTACTGATCTACCAGCAAAATTGATCATCTTTCAAGTGAATAACAAGCAGATTATTTACATCCTAATCGTGAATCGCAAGTTAAACATTTATAATTAGCACAAAAAGTTATTTACTTGATGAGTTTTATAATTCCTCTTTTTTCTTTGTGCACATTCTGAGATTTAAAGCAACTGTTCAATATATATACATATATATATATATATATATATATATATATATATATATATATATATATATATATATATATATATATATATGAATGAGAGAGATTGTGTATGTGTGTGTGCGTTATGTTCAGGAAGATAATTGATTGAAACGTTTTTAATAAAAGGCATATACGTCTCGTTATGACTAACATAAAATGTCTAAGGAATGCAAATTAAAGTAGGATTTAAATGTTATGAAGCAGATTACTTTTGAAATAACTATGATATTTCAATTTGGATCTAATCAATAATTAACACGAGTAGACAACGAATAGAAAATGTTTTCAAGGAACATCGCAATAATAACGTTCTTGCATGACAAACATCTATTTTTAAGCAGATCCGTAGAGAATACATACGTTCTGGCTGGTTATGCTACCATTACTATAATTGTTTTGATCATTTTTTCGGATAATCCAAAAGGAATACTCATCCATTCTAAGGATTATATGCACAGGACACTCCCATTATTACAACATGCTCTAGGACCTGGGAATGTAGTTATTATATATATATAGTTAACAGGTGGATTATTATTTAAAAAAAAAAAGGAAAATATGGACGTACATTTTTTTCACAGTCTAGTACCCTGTGTACGGATTACAAGTGAACAAATAAAATGAAAAGGCCAAAAAACTGATCTCGAGCAATAATTTTACAAGAATGTGAAAAAAAAAACTGTGCTATTAGAACAAGTACGTGATTGAACTGTGCTGATAAGATGAGTGTTGTTACAACAAGAGTTCTCTGTATATTGATTAGGCATTGTATTAGAGCGCCGTAACGCATTATCATCTTAGCCAGCAAGTATGACTGTATCCATTTGTGAATATATATCATTAACGTAATCTAAAACAAATACACGAAATAAATACTTGATTGCATTCATTTTATTATTCAAATCACTACATTAACACAGAATCGGTCCGATGAGCAAAGAATGGACGAGGTAAAAAATGAATACAAGGAATAAAAAAAAAATGATCTAATCCATTTCATAAATCCCTCACTGTACAAAAATTTGCTGATGTTTTTATAGATGCCTACGCACATACAGGTTTCCAGTTTGTGCCTGTTTCCATACAACTGAAAAACTCTGAATAAACTATGCAGAAATATAAAAAATCTGTCTCAGGAGTATTTTTTCATATCTCGAGAACCAGCTGCGCAGCTTTTGTGTAACTCAGTAACCAATCTGGGAGGACATTACTAAGCATGCTCCAACATACACTCTCAATCTTACTTCCTCCATATCGAGCATTTGTTTATTTGTCACGCTAAGCAGACACCAAAGAGAAAATAAACGAACGAGGAAGAAGGGTATGAAAGACAGAATCAGAAATCATGGTTATAATAGCAAATATATTCATTACGACGAGGGAAGGAATACAAGCTGAATATATGAAGAAAAATATTATAAACAGAGAAAAACAAATCTACAAAAAACCAACAACCGAAAAAAAAAGAAGATATTACGGCTATATATCAGAATAGAAAAGGAAAATGAAGAAAGAAAAGAAATAATCAGCAGGAATATGTCTGATATCTTACCTGTTGTTATTTCAATGGTGAAGAGCCCCGTCTGCAGCCCGGCGCTAACACAACAAGAATTTCCGTTCGATAAAACACAAAGTGAAGGGTTAGAAAAAGAGAAGATATTGGACAAAAGATTCTAATCTATTCAAGGAAAATGGAAGAAAAAAGTACATCATATTTTGTTGTCTGCATTTGCTTTGAGATGATGCTGTACTGAGGATCTGACTCAGAGCTGACAGAGTTGCATATCTCCCACGAGCCTTTAGGATTGGGGTTCAAGCCAAAATAAAGGCCCCAGGATTACAAATGAGGATTTAAAAAATAGTTAGATGCTTATAAAAGTAGCAAATCGATATATAAACGTATCCTTACTCTTACTTTTATCCTTTTTATCGAGCATTATAAAGAACAGTTGTCCTTAAACTTTTGATGAAGAGGAATCTGATAATTACTTGCTATGCAGCGTGCATCATTTATTCTTCTGGTCAAATTTCTACTATGACTTCTTTTTACAAAAATGTAAAATGATGATATCTTTTCCCAATTTAAAATACTGCATAAAACTAATTTCTGCCAAAGAACACATTTTCTGAAATCTTTTATATTATCACGGGGAAAAAAAAACGAGGCAAGTTCATAATTTGACTTAATAAACAAAATGATTGATATAACATATAACCCTCCATCTTGATTGATGTGCATAATACACAAAACAAACTAATTCATATGAACTATGAATAAAAGTAATTAACTGGAAATAAAAGTGACGGAATTTCCATGTGAAATGATTCATAAACAGGTCGGTAACAAGAGGAACTTAAGGGAAGGGCAAGTTGGATGGTTGTGGGTACTGCAATCCCACCAATGGTTCAAGAGGTTGGGCGCTGGCAAAACTTGATATTCCTTGCACCTAAGGGCAGAAACTCAAGAAATTGTATAAAGGGGCATTTTAAGAAATTGATGACATAATATTTTATGCAAAAAGCTCTTTCCAGCCCAGATGAAAAAAAAAAAGAGTGATACCAAAGAAAGCCTCAATAATTATATCTATGCCAATCATTACAAGAATCGAAATCGAACTATGTCTCTCGGTGAAAAAAGAATTTGCAATTTTAAGAGCAAAAGAATCCAAAAAGAAAATGCAGAACGAATTGATCATTGCTGCCTTACATTATACATCACCAACAATAATGTCAGTGGACAAATCAGAGGAGAAAATCGCCAACAGCTGCTTGTATACATTTTATGTCAAAATATATTCATTCTAGACCAAACCTTAGGTTGTTTCTGAGCATCAACATTCAGGGAGAAAGTTAACAAACAACCTTGCTTGAGCGAACCAGCCAAGATTAATCAAACTCTGCTTTGTGTCCCATTAGCACATGCATTTAGATCCTCCCAATCCAAAGCAATCCGGGGCCCTGTCAGCAGTGTGTATGGCACATTTGATAGTCCCTTTAAGTAAGTCCTGCATGGATGAAATACGTTATGAAGTCAGAATTGATGTGAAATATAGCGGGGATAAAGGCAAAAATACCCGAGTTTCACCAAGTTTTGTTGCAGACATCAAGGCTTATTTATAGCAAAGGAGCTGCAAAACTTATCTGTTGAACATCTATTCTACTGTACAACGAACCTCTTGAAGCAAATACGACAATTAAAATCAAAAACACAGAACAGGAGGAAGTAGACTACTACATCCCCCAATGACATGAAATTCTATGAAATCCTCGAAAGAAGAAGAAATTAAGCAAAGAATCATTCTAGGATGGGAAGCTTTTGGTAGAACAAGTTCAACCTTCAAGAACAAAAAAAATCTGACTAGTCCTGAGAAGTAGGGAGTACAACCAGTGCATCATCCTGATAGTCATTTACATAGCAGAAAAATTGAACCTGTGTGCCACACAATGTGAACAGGTGCGATTCCATATCATATAATCCCTTAAAAAACTCAAATGGCAACAGGCTACACAACTGTTAAACATTGTTACTCAAAACGTGGATCCCCAGAAATCACATGCAAAATCGTGGCCAACAAAAATAAAACGGAGTAACATACTAGACCGATTCAGAAAGTATTGGTTCTGCAAAGCCCATTATAGAGAGGTCTGGTGAATCTTGTGAAAAGTTCATGTGACACGACAGACAATAAAAAGGTGATGATGATGATGATGATGATGGTGATGATTATGATGATGATGCTGATCCATCTCTGAAATTGACAAATGATAAGAGATAGGAACATCAAAATAATATAAAAACAATATCAAACATTGAAAAATTTCCGTACAGAAACTTCAAAATATCTGTCAACTTGGAAGTACATTATTTTAAAGTAAACTTTTTGGAAATTTATTGGATGCTCTTCGCGTTTACAATATATATATATATATATATATATATATATATATATATATATATATATATATATATATATATATGCATTAGCATATTTATCGATGAAATGTTTTGGGAGTTCGCTCTATGGCACTTTTCTGCTTTTACGAGAAACTTTGGAAGTGAAAATAGTCCTTGGTGCTTGTTTTGCAGCGTGTGTTCATGGAAGTAGAAACACCGCCTTTTCCTCTCTCCTACCACACAGTCTTTATTATCCATAATGTAAACCTCTAACGAATTATCATGGCACACCATAGTTATCATTTCGAGGGGAGACGCTCAAAAAATGCCCCATAATTATTAACGGTGAATGCTCTTTTCTTTGTACCATTTTGACATACGGAGATCTTTTATAAGAGTACCCTCCTTTTGGATGTCGGGGAAACCGGTAATTTCATTAAGTAAATGGAATCTTCGAATGTTATAACGGCATGTCTCCCCTTTCTTAAAATAAAATACGGATGTTTTCACTCTTGATTTGATGTGTTCATGAAATTGTCTCTAGTAATATTCACATCAAATAAAAATCAACAATCGACTGAAAATATAGGTATAATAAGAAGGAAAATAGTTGTCACATAGAATTAGGCGGACGACAAAGGAAAATCGTGTCGAACAAATTTCAAAATGAAGTAGTGGAGATACAACAACAGAGGTAAATAGGTTTTTATTTCTGGCACACATTTGTGTATGTTTGAAAAGAAACAAAAGAGGTAGTTAAATAAAAGCACCATCGATAAGCCTGGCTGTACAGTATCATTCCCCTCTCTCTCTTGTATTTCAATGGAAGATGATTACTACAACTCTTGTATATTCAATAAATATCGTTTGTAAATTCATATAAGTTTTCAGTTTGATTCAGTTGGTGAGAAAACACTTAACTATCTGCAGGTAAGATTTGGTCAAACATGATAGGGTAAAAAAAAAAACAGTGAAGAGATTGCTCCCCTAAATTTGTTGAGATTCGTCCTTGTTTCTTTTTTTTGGGGGGGGGGGAATAAAGTCGATTAAATCACTTATCTGTGTTTGTTGAGCTTTGTGTAATACACAACTCGATGAGTACGTAAATTCCGACGATAAAATTCTACGTGACGAACCTACTAACCACTCCTCCAGGATGATGTACATTTTGGTATCAGCCTTAGCTTAGTAGAGTACAAGGCAACCAATGCATATCACCTAATGCTGAACGAAAACACCACCGTAAGTATAGTATGTGCAAAGAGCAGTACTAATTAGATAATGATATCTATTTAGCTCAACGTCCATTTGAATTGACGCACTACATAAATAATGGTATGTGTGAAGAGATTGTTGACCATGACACCTGGGAGGGATACACAATATCAAATTAGTACGATTTCGGTCAAACTCTTAGAATATATAAAGGGGATCGAAATTACGACAATAATAACCATCTGCATGACTAACTTGCTAACTTTTACTCCGCCGCTCTTGTGCTTTTCCAAAAAAATCACTCAGTAGGACACAATCCTAACCGTCAGTGAGGCAATCATTAAAACTTGAAGTTATTAGAGTTGCAATTTTCTGTGAGATTAGCTGGTTAAGCAGTAATCTACGCTGAAGGAGCCGGTTTCATCATTACACAGCTTTGCAGGCAACTTGAGTTATAAAATGGCTTCTTCTTTTTAACTCGCTCGATTTGTTTCATAATTTGCTTGCTCTAATTCTTGAAATGCGAGGAAAACGTTCAAGAATGCAATTAAAAGGAATATGTTTCTGCAAAGAGCGTTTTGGATCTGAATTACTTGAGATATGTGAAAAAGAAAAACAAGGGGAACAACTTATATGCAAATTTTCAACTATTCCCTTAATTTTTTTTTTCCTTTTGTAAACTGTATGTTCTCGAACATACATTTTATACAATGACAAAAATAACTCCGAGTTGAGAACTCATACCTGGATACGCCCTAATCTTTTAATCATTCCTTTGAAAGCCTATGACTTACCTTTCGACTAACTTCCATCGAAATTCAAGAAAAAATATCAGAAATAATATGTGGATATACAAATGGGAGAACGAACCATTGCATAGACCAACAAACAAACAGGATTCATCATCATCATCATGACCATCACTATCATCTGTCGTCAGACATGTGCTTTCCTATGATTCACCACATATCTCCATCGTTGGCCCCTCCGAACTAACATTATCTGAACTTTTCCATTTTGTCTTGCCATTGCATATTCTGCTAGGTTCGGTTCAGTACTGAATCTCCGTGGATCCATATCATGGGTTGTGATATCCATCAGTTGTCTACCATTATTGCAACATGGACATTCCATTGCCATTTGAGTTTCCTATTGATTTCTATGATATCTTCGACTCCTGTTACCCACTAATATCCTGTGCTGTCTTATGATCCTTCACCGTGATGTTGAACATGATTCTTTCTTTTGTACGTTGCATAGTTCTCAGTTTGCCGATCAGTGTCTTGGTTAAATTCCATGTATCAGTTCCGTCGGTGACTATCGGGAAGATTGACTGTATACTTCTGATTCTATAACTAATGGAATTTTCTTGTTTTTGAAATTCCTGTTTGTTCTACTGGAAGCTTGCATTCCCAAAGTGATTCAATGATTGGTTTCCTTTTCTTTTTTCTTTTTTTTTTTTTGAGGATGTCGGGAATACTCGTCATCCTAGGTAAATATAGTGGTCTTCTTTGTTCAGTTTTACGTTTTTTATTTCGATTGCTATATATATATATATATATATATATATATATATATATATATATATATATATATATATATATATATATATATATATATAATAGATAGATAGATAGATATACGGATATGTACAATTTGGCAATAACGGAGAGACGGACACGTGTATACATAAACAGTAGAGTGAGGAAAATTAACGATGTTTATCAATGAGGTGAACTCAAGGAGCCTTTTATATAAGTTCTAAATGATACATTATTAGTTAGTTGTATGCATCGGTGTGTTTAGCATTCTACAAGTATTTGAAAGAAATCCTGATTTGTACACAATCTAATAATCTATTTTTTTGCAGTCTTTTTACCGTCTCAGGCAAAATATACTCATTTACTTGAATCATGGTAATGAAATACAATAGGGATAGCACTATTTTGTAGTTTGTATATATATATATATATATATATATATATATATATATATATATATATATATATATATATATTTATACATACAAATATACATATATTCTGTCATCCAAATGACAAATTACAACTCTTCAGTGTGGCTATATACTATCAATTATCCCATCCAGTACTGCGAGGTAGGATCGAAACCTTTGCTTCAGATCCAAAAGCTGGCATCTTACCTAGACAGAACTGGATGGTCAGTGAGGTTGGATTTAAGCAATATATTTACTAACACATATATTTCCTATCAGCCAGAAAACTCGACGTTGGATGAGCACTGCGTAGGCTTATAATGAACGAGTTATATATATATATATATATATATATATATATATATATATATATATATATATATATATATATATATATATATATATATATATATATATATATATATATATATATATGTATGGGGGTTGCGTTTATTATAATTGTAGCTGACCATGTGAATGAAAAAGAAAATGAGCTCCATGCGGACCTGTGCCCTACATGATGCATTCTGAACGTGATTCGATTGTATCGACCGAGCTAACCACACTCTTAATGAGAAATAGTTCAAAATAGTGCATTTTAACCATGCAACTCTCTCTCTCTGTCTCTGTCTGTCTCTCTATCTCTCTCTCTCTCTCTGTCTCTCTCTCTCTCTGTCTGTCTCTCTCTCTCTCTGTATATATATATTCAGATGACCAACTTAGAACGTGTGCTCGGATACACGAAGCTTAAACACAGGGATTTTATAAAGAAGGGGAAGGGAAAACGATGCAGAGGAGGAGGAAGATTTGGATGAAACAGCTGTCATATCCACACAGGGGCTGGTAAGTGGATTTTGTTTTTCATCATACATAGCGTTAAGGGTGAGAACTATTAGTTTCACAGAATATGTATATATATATATATATATATATATATATATATATATATATATATATATATATATATATATATATATATATATATATATATATATATATATATATATGTATATATAACCCACTATCATGTGATGTCCATGGGGTGCAGCAGATTGCAATCTATCTATCTATCTATCTATCTATCTATCCCACTCTCTCTCTCTCTCTCTCTCTCTATATATATATATATATATATATATATATATATATGAATGAAGATTTTTTCCCTGTATACATTTCAATGATGATTCAATTTGCTGTGTAATTTTATACTAGATTAGTTGATTAATGTGTGTCTAACAGCATTCATGCTCCGTTTTTCTGAACAAAATGACATTTTGTAATTGCTACCGAATAATAGGTGAGAGAAGTGGCTTTTTCATTGATTACCCCTTTTTTCAATTCCTCCATTTATCTTTTTCAATATGTTTTGCTGCCAAAATAGTTGCTCATGTAGCAGCTTCAATTATTGTTCACATATCGTCCTCTCTCTCTCTCTCTCTCTCTCTCTCTATATATATATATATATATATATATATATATATATATATATATGTATATATATATATATATATATAAATATATATATATATATATATATATATATATATATATATATATATATATATATATATATATATATATATATACGTATGTATACAAAGAATCTCCCTTTTTCTCTTAATCCTGCCGGTAGAGAACAGGAATTTTTCATAGCAGTGCATCTTGAACGGTTGGCGACACAGGATTAGTGATTTTTAATAGTTAATATTGCAACTACAAAGCTGGAGACTGACATTATTTTACAGCAATGAGTATGGATCATGTGACGTTGACTCCACATCTCATTTTAGGACATCAAGGTCATTCTGGTCATTTCAAGATAATTGAAGCTATTTCAGGCTATGATCTTCCCCTGAGAACCTGGAACTTGACGGAAAGTGCCCAACTGTTTACCGCATAAAAGATGTTCTATGTGGATTTGAATTAAGTTATTCAAGGTCATCAAAGGTCAGTCATAATCATTTATAGCCAATCGGTGCAAATGTAAGAACACAATTTTTCATAGCAATTGAAATGAACTTTCTTTGGTTAGTCTTAAAATCAATCAAAAGTCATCAGAAGTTTTTATTATTTTCAACAGGAAGACAACTCAATCCCGACGAATTTCATAAGATATCGGTAAAAACTGAAGAAAACCCTCTGATATATGTCTTTTGAAACACTTTCAAAGGTGAAATATATATAATGCCAATATCATGGAGATTTCTGATAATGTTTTATTATTTACTTTTTCACAATATCATTTTAATATTTGCCGGGTTTTTTACCCTGATATATTTTTGAAAATATGTTATATTTCCATTTCATTATTTTTGGCATTTTGTCTTCGCAAAAAATTATATAATTCATTTAATAAAACAAACCAACTATCCAAACACTCTATTGTGTGTACACGTGGTGAACATTTCTCACGATATTTCAGTAATTATACATACTTGTGCTAATATCGGATCTCGTGCATCCCGGGCAGACCCATGTCCATATATTCCTTAATTTGATAAAGATAGGAGCGAAATAATTTTTGCAAGTTTTTTTTTTAATGTGCTTTTAGTCCATATGACCTTCATTTCCCCCGGATAATTTGTTACTCGTGATAACAATAATTTCTTTGAGATGGAGACTTCGATTTTCAATGGCATTAGAATGCTAAACTCGATGTGGGGGTGTTTGCGACCGAAATTGAACCCTCATAAAACTTTATAAACTATGATTTGCTACCCTGTTATTTTTCAAGTTTTTTTTTCCTCCTGGAATTTCGGTAGCACCCACACACACACACACGCACACATACACACGCACACATACACACACAAAACATATCTATCCATCTATCTATCTATCTATCTATCTATCTATCTATCTATCTATCTATCTATATATTTATATATATATATATATATATATATATATATATATATATATATATATATATATATATATATATATATTTGTGTGTGTGTGTGTTTGTACGGGTGAAATTCACTTATTTTCGATTTCAGTTTTACTGCATAAGTTTTTGATCGTGAAAAAAGCTATTTCATATATTCCTCTTGATTGAATAAAACTTTGATCAAATTAAATTTATTTTTGGTGAGAACAGTTGACAATTTGCCAATTAGGCAATATCAGAAATGTGGCGTAACGTATATATATATATACATATATATATATATATATATATATATATACATATATATATATATGTACCAAATTAGACAATCAAAAGCAAACATATAAACATTGATGCATATGCGTGTGCATTATATATAGCTAAGGGGTCCCAAAATATGTCTTCCTCAGTCCCATCTCTCTCTCTCTCTCTCTCTCTCTCTCTCTCTTTATATATATATATATATGTGTGTGTGTGTGTGTGTGTGTGTGTGTGTGAGTGTGTGTATACATATATTGAAGAACAGGCATGACTCATAATAACAAGAAAAAATATCTCTAAAGTTTTGACTTTTGAGCAATAAACATTGCTTTGGGGATATCTAAATTAGGAGGAAGTAGACAAATTGAGTTTGGAATAACTCAGTCACCGTTATAATTCAGCGTATCACAATCCATAAATATTTGTGCGTATATGTTAATATGCGTATATATGACACGAATAACTATCAACAGGGAAACACTGTAGGCATATATTTGTATACACTCCAACGATTGGATGCTGGCGTATTCATTTATGCAAAGTGAAATAAAATAATTGAATTCGAAACCAACTGGAAAGCAATTAGTTCTTTCAGAACACATTAAATAAATGACCACACTTTTATCGAGTGTAGTCTTTACGGACCAGTAAATGTGCTCTTCGAAAGGATACTTCAAAATAGAGAACTGGAACTTTCTCTGTAATTTTTTATGGATAGGAATAATGTCTTAATCTGATACTATTCAGATATCATCAAGAGGAATCAAATAAAAAACCCATAAATCGTTTTGTAAATTGACTATTCAAGTCGAAATGGATATCAATGAAATCCTTTTTTGACTCTATTAGGTGACATCAATACTGAATGGATCAGTTATCAATATTTTCCAACGATTTTTTTCCTAAACCAAGTTCGATACGATTCATTGGAGGTGCTAGTGGTTCGAATGGAAATGATGAACCGAGTTCAAACTCCAACTAAAAAAATTAGGTTCACTTATCACCGATGCTTTTTGGAAAGGCATGAATTTATCTTTTCTGACCATACATCTTGCTATGAGAGAAATAGCATCAGATCCTTGACAATGCAACCAGTCTAAATAAAGGAAAACTCTTATTCTAAATAAGGGAGTGAGGTCCAATCCATTCAAACCGATCTATATGCTGAGAAATACTAAGTTGATTCGATGCAAAATTTGATGTACTCCGGTGTCATCCTAAAGCCAGATTGATGACATAGACATTTCACTTGGTTTTCTTCTAGATAACATCAACGAGGCCGATGGGAGATTTTGTGAACAGGTAATCTCAGCCTCTACATTTGTTTTGTTCAGACTTGCGTTCAAGTTGGGTCACCATAGTGTCATTCCTTTGTTTATCGAAACTCCTTTTCTTCCACTGAAAAACCAGAATCTCAACTTCCGTGTCTGCAAGCCTCGTCTGATGATACTGAATTCCCAGAACTGAGAAATAAACATTATTTTCAAATCATTTGATAAACAAAAGCATTTTAGTGGGATGAAGCTCATTCAATGTATAAAACAGAAATTAAAGCTCACGTTTCTATTTTCTTGACTCCAAGTTGACATTTACTGTTTGGTTTAACTTGATTTTATCATTTTTTCGACAATCGCATACTTTGATCCTCCTAAATCCTCCTGATCTTTTGGGGTCTTTTCTTTTATCAAGATAATCTTGTAAACACCTGTATAAATAGTAACCAAATTATGTAATGTTTTGAGAATACGAACAAGGTACAGAAAACATCAAAGATGGTGGTAAGATCTTTTGGCCGGTTACCAAAGGATCATACGGTCTCGTGTTAGCATGAAAGAATATCCCAACCTAATTCTAGATCTTTTTCGTTACTTGCTGCATTTACGTTGGTCTAAATGGTAGCATTTGTTGTTTGAATCAATTGTTTGTTTCCCAGCAGTAGCTTATTGCAGAGGTGTCCTTCCCAGGATCGCCATAGACACAAAATCAACACCTTTTGATGGGTACAAGTCTTTGGTACGGTTAGTGATCGCTGTTATGGATCACTCGATGCCTTATTTTCTATATTGTTATAAAGTACCAACCTTTACTTGTTTTAAAATGAATTATTTCTGCTGCGATCAACTAGTGAATTCGTTTGAAATAAGTGAAACGTAATACCGCAGAGCGATAATTAAAACCGAATGGTGCAAATAATCTCTAACTCATCATTTCAATGTTTACCGTGTGTTAGGTATTCTCTGCGTCTTATACTGCATTTTCTTCACAAGGGATGCCTCTATTTGATAGCAATCGACTACAGATCGTTACCCAAATAATGAACCATGATCTGGGGAGATTATGGACAGCACATAACAACATAGAAACGTTTAAAAGGAATAGTGATGAAATTTCATGAAATATTCATCCCCAGTAACCGAGCAACGAGTTCACATTGTCAAGACAAAACTCATCATTGCAATGTCATGTGAATTCTCAATCCACTGTACGCAGGAATAGTGCCACTTGATATATCTTTGCTGACAGCTTTTCCTTGTATGATCATTTGCAGTACGTTTCCTTGCCGTAGGGTCGCACGTTTGCTTTCTTAAGTACGAACACGTCATACGCCGAAAATGTTGTTTATCCGAGAACAGAAGGCAGTAAGAATCGATAAGTAAAAAACGCCCGAGTAGGCAATTTTAAGAAAGATTAGACTAATACAAAAGGCGTTGCAATATCATAAAAATCAATCTAGTAATGTAAATGATGTCTTCAAAAACAAAACAACCATACTGTTATTTGATATTAATATTTAGTCGGCCATCGTGAGTAAAGGCAACAAAGAAATGAGGAAAATTAGTCAATAATTTACAATGAAATGCATATATTTAAATTATCTATATATTTCTCTACACGAATTATGTATCTGCCTAATTGGGCCTAAATTAACAGATGCTGCTATGATCCAATTAACCGGAAATTGCTGTTTACTGAAAGCAATTTATTCGCGAAATGCGTGAATGGTTTGTCTATTAGGGAGAATTCTGTATATATGGTAGGTCTAATGAATGATGACATATCTTTTTTAAATATTTTTTCTGTGCTCCATTTCTAACGATGCAAAAGCGCACAACAATATCTCAGATTTTGTTACAACTATTTATTTTTTCTCATTTCCTGAGTAGTATACGCATGCCTTGAGAATTTTCAACGATGATAAACCCAGATTTTCCACACATTTGCAGAAAATATATAAATGAGGAAGATATCTCCATAATTAATATTTAATTGTTATCACTATTTTACAGACTAAAATACATATGTACAACTGGCTTATTATAGAAGTGAATTTTTTCTTTTGCGTTATTAAAATTTAAAAATAAAAAGCAAAGAAACATTCCTCACCCAAGCAAAGACCGCATGGAAGACAGTTAATATTAACTTGAAAGTAAAAGCAAGCCTTTCTTGGATAGGGTTAGCGAACCTTAGAATTTCGGGAGATCTTGTTAAGGGTTCTGTATGCTTTTATACTTGTGCGATAATATCACCAGACTTTTTCTTCGATTGGGACCTGCTAAATAACGAGTGATGGCCCATGTCTCGATAACATTTCTCGGTAGAAATGATATTCAGGTAGGCTTATCATCTTTGGATGAGATTTGACTGAGGAAAGACATAGAATAATCACCAAAATGAACAAACATGTAGAAAACCATCTTCGTGTAGCCTGTAAACTCAGATGATTACTTTTAAATTGTAATGTATTCAAACTTTGAACACTTTGTTGTGTGATCTGCGCGTAACAATCCTTATGCTGGAGTTCTGAAAGTTATTTCGAATGTTCAACCGTCCTAAAAATGATAGGAATAGTCGGTCCAAGGAAACAGTTTAAATTCCGCCTACCCAAAAAATCTCTGGAGCTGTTCAAAGATTTGCATTTTGAACTAGACGATTGCAATATAGGGAACAAAAATGGCTTCCTGCCAAACTAAATAAGCCTGAGTATTTTTGGTGAATAGCTGTTCCTTTACTCCTGTTGCCTGGATCAACAATCAATATATTGCCAGCAGCACAGTACGTGAGTCGACTACCGCTCCAGTAATTCTCGAAGTAAATGAAAAAAATATATCCCAAGTCAGGCGAATTATTATATCATACAGAATCTTGGTTTCGGATTGATAGAGGGCGGATTGGACTGTGGGTCACTGAGCATGGACAAGGCGCAATTTTAACCATCAGCTGCTTCCATTTCAGGATGAGTGCTCCATATATGGAAAGGAGAAACTGGATTCTTTCATATATATATATATATATATATATATATATATATATATATATATATATATATATATATATATATATATATATATATACGCGTACACATACATATATATTGTCGAACTAGAAATTAAGAAATGCATTTGTGTAGATAGGTTTGATAACAATAGAAGAGAGATAAAGAAATGAATCAAATAAAAGATATATATATATATATATATATATATATATATATACATGTTGACAAAGTATACTAGACAATCAAACAGAATCTTAGAATAACTTTTATATCACAGCTAGAAATGAACTTATAGTTCGTTTATTTAAAAGAGACTGGCGTCTCGGCCTGATATAATGTTGAGGGAGCAGGTCTTGTATATCATTTCTAATGAACAGAATATTCGACTCTTAGTGTTTGCCCGAATCTTGTGGCTCCAAGCCGAAAGAAAACTACGCTTGGTGAATAATTATCTGTAAGAGATTGTGGCCCTGACAATTATTGTAGATCTAGCATAATGTCCTGGGAATATCACAGAAAAATTAACTCACTGACACATAATATCCACCGTATCCTAATTTGATGTATTTGGGAGCCGGCCTGACGGTCGCACAACTTATAAAGAGCAATAACAATCAGTTTTTTACTTTGATGTGTAACCAGGTATATATATATATATACATATATATATATATATATATATATATATATATATATATATATATATATATATATATGGGAGAAATATCTATTTTTTTTATAACATGGGACTCCTTGAGAATTTTCTCGTTGCTGCCCTTATCATTTGTCTTTTCTGCAGTGACTACTGCATCGGAAACACCCTATTTGTTTGAGGATCGGTTTCGTTCACATGAACGTCGCTTTAACAACAGTATTTTCGACGTCCACAATCTTTGATTTTAATTTATACAACCTGTGACATCACAAAGAGGTTTTATAAAGTACACGCTTTAAAACAATCATCCACTCCAACAATTACAATTATAATTGCACTACAATTATCAAAAGGCTTTATTGAAAGCAACCAAATGCTAAAATATCCTTACTACACATCATTTTACAGGGGCAAGAAATATAAAAACAAGATTGTTCGTACTGTATTGTCCCATTGTCAGGATAGTCTTTATAAAATCATATATATATATATATATATATATATATCCCGTGGGTAGAATTTCCGAATATAGGCCTTTATGACAAAACGCATTATATAAAAAAATATGTGAAAGTAGAAAAAAAAAAAAGGAGGAATATGTGGACCCTGTAGAATGCATTCTCCAGCTAAATCCAATTTTCTGTCTATCCGTGGGAAAGCATAAAATGCCCTTCTCGGGGGAAGTTAGGCAAATATTGATAGCTTGCACTCTTGAAAATCACCTTGGGGTATAGGGGGACTTATTTATTCGAAATTTGGCGCATAATGCAGTTTGTCATAGAGCCCTTCAACTAATTGTTTAACATCTGAGGAAACATTTTGAATATAGTAAATAATGTTCAGGAGTTTATACACACAAAGATGAGTATAGTCAAGTATCTAAACAATTTTCTATGTTATTGGCAGATGAATATATGATCCGACAAAATGATCGTAAATTGTGTTATGTTATATTGAAACTTTTAAGAGAAATGATCTCCTGTCATTACACGGTGAGTGTATCACTTGACCCAGGCAAGTTATTACTGTAGACAATTAGAATTGCTTTGAGAAAATGAAATCGACGGACTGTTTTCGAACTTTCATGGTGAAAACAAAACCTTTTTTTATATAATGTTGTACTCTCAATGTATTAAATTCAAACGTTCCGAAAAAAAGTTTAAAGGTCTCAGAAAGAACTACACATATATATATATATATATGTATATATATATATATATATATATATATATATATATATATATATATATATATATATATATATATATATATATATTATAAGAATTTTAAATTCAATGTTTGTATGTGTAGAAGTATGTACATTTGCATCAGTTGTGAGTGAGTGTACATGTTTGTAAACATGTGTGTATATATGCATGTAGATGAGTGGGTAATGCATATGTGTATGCATGATTGTATATATGTTCTATTGTTCCCCATAGAACACAGAAAAAGGTCCACACTAGCCACTCCCTATATTATATAGCCTCCTACACACTGGCAATAAAAAGAACTAGTCCAGGCATAAATGACGGGTTTATTACAGGATCTTTTTTCCTACACGATTCATTTCTCTCATTCAAACTGGACTGTACGCTGAAAAATACAACGATAAAGACCAACCATTTTTACCGATTATCCAACTTATTGAATACAAAATAAACACTTCTTATTTATCTCATAATACACACACACACACGCACACACACACACACATATATATACATATATATACATATATATACATATATATATATATAAATTGTGTTATGTTACATACAAACATTTATTCGAAATGATCTCCCGTCGTTACGCAATTAATGCGTCACTTAGCCTAGACAGCATAAATAGAATAAATAATAAAAAATGTGGATGCCACAGGAATTGAATCTGAGAGCGATAGGGTAGCTGCTGTAACATAGCTAGGCTTTTAACTTTATGCAAAACAGCCACCGATGATGCAATAGTCAAAATAACTGCTTTCCAAATTCTCATCCGGTTTATTCATTGTGTATTCGTTTTTTTTAGATACAACTGTTATGGATTATGAGATGGATATATATAATCTGACAGAGTCATTATGAATTGTGTTGTATTATATAGAAACTTCATTTGAAATAGTTTTCCGCCATTACACAGTTAGAATATCACTTAGCCTAGACAACGTAAATAGACAACGTGAAAGAATAGAATAGACCGCGTGTACAGATTGTGTTCTAAATCAGTAGAACACGGAAAGTTAGCCTTGGGTATTGGTTCGTAGAATCTTTGATCCTGGTTCGTTTTGGAAGAAGTCGAAGAGGTTTTATCTGTGCACAGTTGAGGCCTGATGGTAAAGAGGAAATGTGTCTACTTTGCTTTAGCCTCAAGGTAATGTGGATTGATATGTGGATCTCTTCGTGTTTTGACTCTGATTAGTTGAGTTGATGGAGTCGATAATTCTCTTTGTTTACATGTGTATTCTTTTTCTTACTGCCTGCATGTGTGTGTATGTTAGTGTATATGGACTGTGCATTTATAATTAATATATTTTTTTCATTTATGTCTTGTGTCTTTTCTTCTCTATTCTTAATGTGTGTACCAGTCTCTTTTCTTCTAGAACTATCTGCGTATCATTGTGTGTTCGAATCGTGAGGCGTGTTCGTTTGATCAGTGAGTTTTTGATGGGGGTGTATCTTTGATTGACTGGACCGTTCGTACTATCAAGTTCCAGAGCCCTCTGGTACTGATATTTCCCTTTTGGAGGGTCGATATGTCTAACCAATGTAAATTTAATTGCAATCGTTGCATGATATTACAATATATATATATACACGGAGAGAGAGGGGGACAGAGGGACAGGCAGACAGAGACACAGACAGAGAAAACGCGTATATGGTATGACTCTACATTTATAAATGGAGATGAAGTGAGTGATTCAGCGGAACACGTAAATGTATTAGTAGTAATCGATATGTAGAATGCGATGTTAGGAAGAGTTATTTCACTTGACCTGTGTGTATCATAGTATACATTCCCTGTTCATTTATGTTATCACTATGTTTACATACATAATATTGTTTGCAGAGATTATCATATATACAGTGAGGGGAAACATGTTTTGGGACTCTTATAAACTATTCCTTTAATATAAATCCAATGCTTACAGTTACAGTAAGTTTACACCAGCGCTCGACTTTGATTTGAAATTAACAATAACCAAAGAAAAAACTACATATTTCTAATCATACTTTTCAAGATAACACATAAACAAATATAATGGTTGAAAAAGTATTCAGGCACTATTAAGAATTCACCATGAAAAGTTTATTCGAGAAGGAATGCAGGTTTACACCTTTCTGTATCTGCAGAGGGACTCTTGTGATGTTGTATTACATCACAGACGTCTTTCAATACTTTTCCTTTTTTGAAACTTGACTGGTATGATTAAAGTAAAAGACCCTCCAAACGAAAATAAATGTTGAAATGAGTTACGTGATGAAAATTTCAACTACAGGGCCAACAATATAATGTCAAGTATCCCTATCCGTATAATTGGATGTATTAGTCTAAACTTTAGGGAGTTTGGCACCACGAAAATCTCTCCTCAAATGGGTGCTCCACAGAACATTCAAAGCTCCTTTAAAGGTCCAATATGATTTGAGAGCAGCTGGTACATCGGTTACTAGAATAACTATTAGTACTGAATTATCTAATAATAGTCAAAATCCTGTTTGCTGCGGAATTGATCCCTAGAAGATGAAAAAGCACCAAAGTTCTCGGATTAATGTCGGTCGATGCTAATCATATGGTAATAATTCTTGAAATAATAATTTCTGGTCAGATAAATCATATACTGAAGTTTTTAGCAAGAAAAAACTCGTCATTCATAGATGACAAAGCTGGATTTGACTATGACCCCAAAACGCCATACTTACAATAAACCCAGGGGGTAGAATTTCCATGGTCTTGTTTTGTTTTCTTTCAATGGCACGGGGGCATGTGATGAAAGAATCATAAATGGAGAGATGTATTGGGGTATTTTGTAAGCTGATATGTTCTTTTCAAGGCAGCTGCTGAATTTTGAAGATCGTTTGATCTTCTAACAAGATAACGACCCGGGAAATAGGGATAAAATAATTGGGGGATGGTTTGTTCAGAACAATCTAGGGATGCTTCAGTGACCAAGTCAATCTCCTGACATTGATCAATTCTGAAATTTATGGCGATACTCAGATGATCAAAATAATCAACTGGACCCCATAAACATAAATGATTTTAAAAGTCTTTTGCAAGGAAGAGTGGAACAACATTTCAAGGTAATCTTGCAGTGGACTTCCAAAACACTTTTCGGTAATTGCTAACCAGGGCCATGCAACTAAGTAATGAAAAAGTAAAATAAATATGTCCAGATACTTTTCCATATAGTTGCTTTGGTTTACATTTTATCCTGCATTCTGTATTTGGAAATATGTATTTTCTTCCAATTAATTGTTGATTTTATATATAAATACATCTCCTCTGTGAATTTAAAGTAAATATGAGCATCGGAAGTAGATTAAATGAATATTTTGTAGATGTTCCAATACTTGTCCCCACCTCACTGTATATATACGCATCAAGAAGAAATCAGTCTGATTTAAAACGGATGGTGGAGAGCAGCCAAATTGAGTTTATTATTGTTTGATGAGTGCCTAGAGAGTTTAGTAAATTGATTTATATGTATTTCCCTATATTTGCAATTTGGTTTAATGTATTCGTTCATAAGTGTGCACGTGTGAGTGCACACGTACACATATGAATATATATATGTATATATACATATGTGTATATATATATATATATATATATATATATATATATATATATAAATCATGGTCTTCAGCTAAATTTTGATCTGCAATATCATGGTCTATGTGGTTAACAATCAACAAAGGATTAAGGACATTGCCAAGGATAGGTATTATGTTGAAAACTGATATTTGTTGCGAAAATAGATGTTCAATCGATCATTTGTTTTCAAACTTACCCCTATACCTATTTTTGTGCAATATATATATATGTGTGTGTGAGTGCGTGTGTGTGTGTGTGTGCACGTGCTTGTATGTATGAGTGTGAATGTACATGTGTGCAAGAATAGTTATGCCTTCACCAAAAGTAAACTGTATACAAAAAACTGTTTTTATCTAATGTTTTTTTCTTTATATATCTTCAACTCTGAGCCATTTTCTCTACGTACATATACTCAAATACAAGCACAAGATACATACCGATAAAGATACAGGCACACACACACACACACACACACACATATATATATATATATATATATATATATGTGTGTGTGTGTGTGTGTGTGTATGTGGTTGTCAAGGGACTATTGAGTGTATAGTCTTGATTTGTAGTGTTGATATATGCGTTTTTTCCACTGGGGCCCTCGGTAGGTGCTTGAGTACACGTGAAAACGATTACAAATGCTGATTTTGAACCACAAGAGCGGAAAACATGATATATATCAGAAGTTTGATGCTGCCAAAATATTCTCATTTGCATATTTTCGATTGGTTCCCGCTGTCACATGCTTAGGTAAGTACTTATCTATACGTGTACATCAATAAATCCGTTGAATAATGCTGAAAGAACATTCATTTTACACAATGAACATTCCTTTTTTGTAACGACCTCCTTTATTGTCAATCCAATTATTTTCTGTAGTAATTTTCAATGTATCGAATTTTATGAAATTTTCAGATCGAAATTCAGTTGAATTTTGCAACGAATTTCATTTCGTTTGAATCACTCTATACAGGGGGCACTGGTAAGGAAGCAAGTGTTGCTGGCCACTCGCTTGCGAAGTTTGATCCTAACTATGTGTCCATCTAATCAAAGTATCAGGACATATCAACATTTTAGGACAAGACTTCAACATGATTGCTTATCGACATGCATATTTCAATAGACGCTCGCCTTGCACTATTTTTAATTCTGTTCGACTTGTCTTTGTCGTTCAAGTGTCACTGTGTCTAACCGACAGTGTTCTATATTTTCTCATTCTTTTCGATGGCTGGGGTCATAAAACGCCGCTTCTCACCTCAATCACCAGAAAACCTGACTAGCGTCAGGCGTTTACTAATTTACTTTCTCCAAATACGTTCCTCGGAGACATAAATATTCATGAATCTCGGCACACCTTACGAGATTCGGAGGTCAATATGCTTTCTGCGAACGATGCTCGAAGCAAGCGAACCAAACCCTAGCCAACAAACCATGCAGACTAACCAACCAACCTTCCAGCCGATCATCTATTCAGATTTTCTGTGGAATCTCTGCTCTCCAATTATGAAAGGGTGAGTGAATGGTAATGTAATTCAATGATTTGCTGTGTACCTATCCCGTCGTCTCAGAACGACACTACTCGGTTGCAGTGATAGGAAGAGACGTCACGCTCTCCCTACCGGCTTCGTCTCTCTCAATGGAAGATTCAATCAAATGTTATACTATACAGAGAGTAGACAGGTCTTTGTTTTGGGCTGCTTGGTGAGTTGCAACTTGGCACGTTTTCGCACGGCACTTTGCAATGTATGCAAAATAGCTTTGTGATTTATGATGGGTTCCCGTGTGCATGCACACACGACCTCCATGTGCGCTTGAGACTTGTTCCTGCTCCAAGTACAGTACGAAGATTCGTGTATACTTTATTCGACATCAGCACACTCGCTTTTGAATTTTCAGCGATATATATATAGACTAAGAGCAAGACAGAGAGAGAGAGAGAGAGAGAGAGAGAGAGAGAGAGAAGAGAAGAGAAGAGAAGTGGGGAGGTATTATGCATTTGGACGGCTCTTGTTGTTCAGTCACAATGAATAATTATTGTTTGCTAAACTAGTTTCAGGATTTCTCCCGGGCTTGCCAAATGCACAGAAACTGATGCAAAATTTCCTAACCTTTCTACCCTGCCTTAGAACTAAATATGGTTCTTATAACACATAAGTTTGCTTACACAACGACATGTACGTAGATATATAATTGCTTTAAACCAAATAGATTTGCACGTCATTTCTGACTTCTAAACTACAAATGATAATGCTTGTTTCATTATCTCTCTGGCGCTCTCCCTCTCTCCTCCTCACTCTCTTTCTCTATCCCTCTATATATTTATAAATAGGATGATATATATATATATATATATATATATATATATATATATATATATATATATGTATATATATATGCCATCTTATTTATCTCTAGCAAATAGACTTTTGTGCATTAATATTCATATGCACTACAGGTATTTACTCAATGGAACTTGCTCAGCATGATGACAAACAAAGGAACGATAAAATGGGATTGCTTTCCGCCAATTTTTTGATTTGAGAGAGCGTAGTATATACATCAATTTGCGTGAGTATGTGAAACCTTACACTATACAGCCGGAGCCACTTTTATTCTCAATAGCTTTTACAAACACTAAAATAACTTTCTATTTCAGAGTGTCCGTAGCTCAAAGCACACGAACGATAAAAGGCACAATAAGATACTGGCACGCACAAATATGTACACTTTGCTTCTAGAAAGTTGACCAATTTTACGACCATATTTTTGATAAAAGAAAGAGATCATGCCTATGAGCCCTTACAGAGGCAGTTAGTGACCCCTCAGACTCAATTTTGTTGTAACTTCAGTAATTTCAATCTTTAGCTGAATCTAGTATAACATCAGCATTATATATATATATATATATATATATATATATATATATATATATATATATATATATATCATGTACACATGAGATGGCACACAAACACTTCTGCATAGAGTTCAGCATTACCGCGCTACAGTTCTCAAGTTTAGGGTTCTTTTTCTTCTTACCACACGGGTTCCCTACTTGTACTTTTATGTAGATCTTTGCAGTCGGTGTTGAGCGGTAAACACGTGGGAAGTCAAGAATTTTTCAAAATATAAAACTGGGAGAAAAGATTAAACTGATGCTTGCGACATGTGACTCGGTAAAAAAAAAATTGATTGAAATTTTCTTCCCTATTTCACCTTGTGTAAACAAGCCCATGGGACACACATTTCTTTTTGTTCACAATTTAATTAATGTACCCATTCAGCCATTAATTGTATCATTCTCAAAACTTGACGAAATACAAAAATGTTCTCCCTATCCCATCCAGTGTATCCAAATATTATCTATCGTTGAGAGCTGGAACTAATTTTGTTTTGCCTTTCAAGATTACTTATCAAAGAGAATAACTGTAAGCTATGAACACAGAACAAACTATTCTCATTGAACTTCTTGTTATCATATATTATCGACTACTGTGTATTTCAGGTCATCTAAATTTGAAAAAAAATGGATCAGAACCTATGAAAATGGCTAACTCAGTCTGTCCACTCCATCACGTTCCCAATCAGGCTTGTATTACCTTGAAAAATTGCCTACATCTAGTCGAAAATTGATAACTCATTTGGTCTGTTTCACTTATTACCATTCCTACCTAGGCATGCACACAGACGAACAGACATGCATATATCAAACATAAAACATCCATATTTATATAAAAATATATATTTATATGCATATGTATATTTAGGTAGATATATTCACAGATATATAGATTGGTATAGTCTAGAGAGCTTCCAGCTGTAAACATTAATAAAACCTTACCAAAGAATTATTTGTGACACGTTGGTCACTCATTTTCCAACATCTGCAGATGCAATTTACATGATTTTCTTCATATTTCTTCCCTGTTTTACATTGCTTTGTTATTATGATTCAGTGTGTAACTTTCCTTTAGTTGGGATCACCAGTTGTTTATCATGTAAGTGTTTTGGGGATAAAGACAAAACAGTCATATTAATATGGTATTCCAGCAGTGTTAGTCGGATAACTACTCCTTTTCAACTATGATTTTAATATACAACTCATATCGCACATGTGATTTGTTTGCCATATCGGGTATTATCAGAACACATTGTATGTAGACGTTATTTTACGCAATGGATCATTTGATTTTTTAACAACAGAGCTCTCTTACGTAAGTTATCTAAGATACATATGTAACGATGAGGGATCAGTAAGTATAGCAATTAGTGCATGTATATATGTACGTGTGAGTTTGAGTATGTGTGCGTGTGAGTTTGAGTATGTGTGCGTGTGTGTTGTGTCTGTTTCTATGATATTTGTGACATGTTTTACGACATTTTTCTGTGTATATATCCATAGTTGCTAATTACGAATCCCTTACACTCCAAATTAATGCCTATGCTTTTTTTCAGATTCTTTTGAATGTGCGCGGTCCTATGGTTCACACACACACATATATATATATATATATATATATATATATATATATATATATATGTATATATGCTGCTTTTGACAATGTCCTACGATATCAGAGGCAGCCCGTCTGTTTATGCTCAATCCCGTCTAATAATAATACAATCTACATAAAAATGTGTGCAAATGATTTGATAAGCATACCAGACGATTGCAATTTCGCAGTAGGGAAATAACACTTAAAGAGTCAAATACCATGAAGGAAGGAAATGTGTCAAACAGAAGCAATTTTCCAATTGTGGAAGGAGGTAGATTCTGAGCAGAGATCGGGAGACCTAATTTGTTCGGCGAATTCATCTTCACGTTTATTGAATTGGCCGGAAAACCGTAGCTCCGTTCCCTACTCAAAACGCCGGCAAACGTGATCAGAGGCAAGGGGAAGTAATTCAATCTTCTTTCCTAATTTCAAAGGGAATTAGATGGCAATTTCCACATCGGAAATTAACGCCATCCGATATTTGTAAATTTGTAAAACAGTTTTGTGCATTATCAACTCTTTTTCCTGTTTTCTAGTATCTCACCAATTCTTCAATTCATTTTGTTTGCTTCTTCTTACACGTGCTTCATTACGACAAAAACGTTTCCGTCTATTTGTGGTTGATTCGGTCGAGATTATCAAAACTGGTGGGTGTTTTTATTTATATTAATGTTGATATCGTCATCATAACCATCATCGCCGTTGTTATCATCTAAGGTATAGAAGTAAGTAAAAGTGAATTGAAAGTCAGTAAATTTTTCTTTTTAGCCATAGTGAGATGAGGATTTGTATCAGGCAACCAGAATATGTTTTGATATCAACTTTTGTAGACTATTTTTAGAAGGGAAATAATACTAGTTTATTTCACTACTACAAAATGTTCAAAGTCACAGTTATTATGTAATGTGATGCCTGGTCGTATATAAAATGCGTTTACCATTTTTTCCATTCCCTTTAGAATTAATGTTAGAAATTTTCTGTACTCTCTACCTACATATATTAATCGTCAGAATTGTTGCGAGCAGAATTGATTATTCCGCTGTCTACGTAACTTGCAATAACATGGGTAAGGTTTATCTAACAAATATGTGGAACCATTTATCGACTTTAACTGATACTCATGGAGGTTTTGTGGAGGCACAACTACTTCGAGTTTATCTTGAGGCTTTTTACAATCATCGTCATTATCATCTAGCTTCTGTTGTTGCACATAGACCTTCCCTGAGAATCTTCACACCTGTCTATCATGGGTGTCATGGATCCAGTACTTTTTGAATTAGTCAAGTCTTCTCGCCATCTTATATTTTGCCAGCTACAATTTCGCATACGATCTCTCATGACCCACAACGGGGATGTCCATTAGTTATCTGATGTTCCAGTAATATGATCACCCCATTGTCATTTGAGTTTTCTTGAAGATTGCATGATATATCTTTTTTTTTTCGACACACTGTGATTACTTGTGGTCTTTCCTTGTGATGCTGAGCAAGATTCTCTCATATGCACATTGCTTAGTCCTCAGTTCGAGTGTCAATCTTTGGTTATGTTCCATGTCTCAGCTCTATGGGTGACTATCGGGACGATGCATTGGTTATATATCTTTCCTCTTTATACAAATGGAATTTTCTTATCCTGGAAGTTTTGGGAAGTTATGGATCTACGTCTACCCTTCACTTTCACATCGTGTTCTGCAGATAAGGCCATGTCCAATATCTAGGAAGTCTACGATCTGGCAGAACCTCTTTCCTTTGATCACAACTATTGTATCAATCAGAAAATCAAAAACATCGATTTTAGCTGGTATTTTTATGGAGAGTCTATAGTTTGAGCTGGTATAATCTCTTTACAAGGGCAAAACCAAATCATTTGCGCATTTTACAGTGTATCACCGTCGCTATTCTATTGTGATTATTTTTGTATGCTTTCTCAGTCGGTGAGTTTCATTCACCGATTAATTTATTTCTTTGAGGATTAAGCAGTATAAGATTTCCTCAAACATCCAGTTCTCTCTCCAGTATTGTCGATAATTATAGACCTTCCATTTCTACAATTTATTCAGTTCTCAAGCGAGGTCTTTGTATGCATTTGCATCGACTTAATCATTTTTTCTATATGATCTTGTAAAAGGACATCATTTATACTTTTATCTTGTATCGTTTATAAGGGGTAAATTATCTCCTTGTCTTGATATGAAAATTCTCATGTATTTTGAAACGCAGAGTAACTAACATATTCATCTTTATTAAGAATAGCAGCTGGCTTGAGCTGAAGCTTTCTCCCATGACTACTTAAGCGCCATTCTGCCAAGCAGAGAAAGCTTTTCTGTGACTTTTTAATTGGATGTTGCTCCTGACATCTGAAACCGGTTGGAAATACGTAACTGTATCAGTCAGGAAGCAGACTTAGAGTAAGAATCTGTTAAGTGTACTCGATGCTCTTAAGCAGTTACACATTAATATATTGATCAATTTCGGCACTGCTTAACCGGTGCTTTCAGCATGGTTGGGTCCTAGGAGATTTTAGAAATAATTTTCAGTCTCAAAGAGAACGGGTCATGTTAAACCAACCGCTTTGAGTGATAAAAATCACGGAAATCAAAAAAACCTTAATCGTTTTTTTCGTTCTTGCAAGGAACGAAAAAATCTTCAATATCGAAAGAAAGATAAAAGGGGAGATTGAAGAAAATTAAAAATAAAACTTTAAAATGAATTATGAATTATAAAAGATATAGAGAAAAACACAAGACACAGTACTACTATTACTATCACTACTAGAAATAATGATGATAATGATAATAATAATGATAATCACAACAACCTCAGCTTAGCAACAACAATAACAGCAACGGCAACGTCAACAGCAACAACAACAACAACAATCATGATTATAACAATTGTTTATCTATACGTGAACAGAAAAGAAGTTGGCAGGGGGCTCATCAGCATATGTCCAGAGAGCCAAAGCAGATCTCTAAAAGTACGTGAAAACAAATAGTGAAGACGTCGTCAAAAGTGTCCGAAGCTGAGCAACGAACAACAAAGTAAAAAACAATGGAACAGCACAGTAAACAAGGGAAGAAAAATGGAAAGAGAAAAAATTGTACGGAGAGGGACAGATACAGGATGTAGCAGATGAGAGATCATAGTCTTGGATACAAAAAGGAAATCTGAAAGAGAAACGGAATTGCTCATTGTGGCAGCTCAAAACAAATGCATCAGAACAAACTATATAAAAACGAAAATCGACAGAACACAGACGAACAGCAAGTGCCGCCTGTGCGGTGAAAGAGATGAAACCGTAAACCCCATAACTTGTGAATGTAGTCAACTTGCCCAGAAGGAGTAGAAATACAGACACAATAGAGTAGCAATGGTGATACACTAGGAATTGAGTGAACGAATGGGATTAAACCATACAGATAGGTTGTAACAGCACACACCAGACACAGTTCTGGAGAATGAAAACCACAAATTACTTCAGAGATTTGACATCCAGACAGACCACCACATCAAGGCAAGAAGACAAGACCTGGTAATCGTGGAGCAGAAGAAGAAAACCTGCCAAATAGACGTGGCTATGCCTGCAGACCATAGAGTGAGGGGAAGGAGAGTGAAAACTTGAAGAATACCAAGATGTGGCAAGAGAACGGAATAAGATGCGGAACCTGAAAGTTGGGGTAGTACCAGTGATGATAGGCACACTAGGAACTGTCCCAAAGACGTTGTGGGCGAGACTGGAGGAGCTCGGGATAGAAAGAAGGATTGACACTGTACAGACCACAGCCCCGCTAGGAACCGCAAAGATACTGAGGAAAGTGCTAGAAATATAAAGTCTACGACATTATATGTCAGCAGTGGCCTAACAGAGGAGGGAGGAAAATGAAAACAGAGATGTGAACCACAGCACTGGCGTGAGGGGCGAGAAAGAAGGATGAGATGTTGGCTGGAGACCTGAAGAGACTCACTGTTGCTCAACCTGTGGCGATGACCACCGGGCAACTGGTGTGAAACTGTAAACCACAGTATTACTGTGATCCATGAGAATTTGGAGAGGGGGTGCAGGACGCTTGAGGAGACTTGCTGTCACTCAACCTCCAGCGGTTACCGCCAGGCAACTGGTGTGACATAGATTAATGAAAATCAACAACAACAACAATAATAATAATAATAATAATAACAATAATTATAATCACTATTATTATTATTATTATTATTATTATTATTATTATTATTATTATTATTATTATTATTATTATTATTATTTGGAATCTCACACCAGTTGCCTGGTGGTAACCGCTGGAGTTTGAGTGACAGCAAGTCTCCTCAAGTCTCCAGCTCTCCTCTCCTAGTACTCATAGGTGGCAGTATTAATGCGATTTACAGTTTCACACCGGTTGCCCAGTGGTTATCGCTGAAGGCTGAGTGACAATAAGTCTCCTCAGGTCTTCAGCTAATTATTATTATTATTATTATTATTATTATTATTATTATTATTATTATTATTATTATTATTATTATTATTATTTTATTATTGTTATTGTTATTGTTATTATTATTATTATTGTTATTATTATTATTATTATTATTATTATTATTATTATTATTATTATTATTGATATTATTATTATTATTATTGCAATTGTGCCCCAGATTGCATGTGAATAGTAGAAGTAACAGCAAAATCATCACGGATTGGAGAAGCGATACCCAAAAAACGGATATGACAGAAAATGTGGAAAAAAAAGAACGAAAAAAATTACAAAACAGCAAAGGACATGAGGTTATATTATTATCAAGGGAAAAAAAGCTCAGCAGGTAGAATTTAAATAACCACAAAAATGAAAAGAACATCAAAGAAAACATTCAATTATCCTATCTGGCTTCAACTGGTTGAGTTGCAAAAAAAAAAAAAAGGGAAAAAAAGCTAAACTAAGCCAGAAGAAATAAGTAAGGCAAGAAAAATATTTGCGTGTAGAATATAATAAAATAAACTTTTTGATTTTGAATTTTTTGGAATAAAGTTGCATGTACCAGAGCTTATCATGAAGCTAATAAACGTGATGTAGAGAAAATTTCTACAATTTCATTTATGAAAGATGAAAAATTTATAACAGCTCCTACACCAAGATATTTATATGGATGATGAATTCTATTATCAGGGAGATGCACTGGGAAATAATGAGGTCTATTATTCATTCTATTAACAGCCTGAATTCAGCCTTGAAGTAAATCTCCTATTAACTGACCATTACAAATATTTGTATTCACCAATACATGCAATATATATATATATATATATATATATATATATATATATATATATATATATATATATATATATATATAAGCTCATGTAATGCTCTTCCAATTCTGGAACAGAGGACTCTGGTGGATGGGGAATTGGGCTTAAGTAAACATATCACTTATATTCAACCTTACTGATGCTTCACTTCTACGTAGGCAAAATGCCAGCGTCAGGATGATGGATACCCAATAGCCACACTGAAGAGAAGTAATGTAACGAAACAGCTGTCCATGGATGACTCAATTATCTAATCATTATCATATATATATATATATATATATATATATATATAAATATATATATATATATATAAATATATATATATATATATGATAATAATTCAATTATTATTTAATATAATTCAATATATATATATGATAATAATTCAATTATTATCGTTATATACATATATATATATTTTGATAATAATCCAATTATCATCATTATATATATGTGTTTGACTAAAGATAATAATTGATATTATATATATATTATATAATTGAACCTGTCCATATATATATATATATATGTGTGTGTGTATGTGTGTGTGTGCGTGTCTGTCTGTCTGTCTGTGTCTGTGTGTGTGTGTGCGTACGTGCGTGTATATATACATCAGTAAAGCTGTCCATAGACGGAAAAAACAGAGTAACGTTTGAGCTGAGACTTTGAATAAGAATTAGAAATGGAATAAATCTGACGGATATATGCTAATAATGCAAATACTAGGTGTGACAACTTTAGAACAAATGAATTTACAATTGGCTTAAGACAAGAAATGAACTGGAATTCATAACATGAACTAAAAAAAAACTTTTGCATTTGAAGAGAATAAGAAAAATGAATTAGCAATAACATATATGCAGAGTAGTATTGACGAAACATAAATCAAAGAAATAAGGTATAAAGTTGCATCAATTTCTCGCACTATTAATTCAAGACATTGCCATTAACATAAGTTCTATAGTGGCTGCCATTTTCTTTTGTTTAATTACTTTTGTTTGTCGTTCAACAGATAGAATTTTCATCGATTTTTTTTGTTGCGTTTCTTTTCTCGGTATCGATTTCTTTTGTACTACGACAATGATTTGATCAATGTGTTTGATATTGAATTTTCCGTCCAAGCGTGGATACGAAGTCACAAGAAGAAGGTAATATGAAAGAGAGAGAAGGGGGACAGATATATAGGTAAGAGGTTCAAAAAAGGAGGGAAAAAAGAACATTTTTTCAATGTTTTAATGTGCTAATTGTAAAATGAGACAGAATGCTCAAATCAAACACAGTAGACATGCGACACTGAATCACATGCACAACATATCTATATACACATGCATAATATATATATATATATACATACATACATATATATATATATATATATATATATATATATATGTATATATATATATATATATATATAAGTGACAGTACATCAACAAAAGAATATATTCATAAAACAAAATACATAAAATACATAAAATCAGTTGATGTACAGTATATAGTCATACAATAATATACAATGTAGAGATTTACGAATATATATATATATATATATATATATATATATATATATATATAAGACGGGCAGACAGAGAGAGAATGAGGGAGAGAGATGTGCTATTTGCTACCAACATATTAGGTGAACTAAGGCTACGATTTGCTAGCAGCTAATTCATTATTAGTCCCTTACCCCACACAATAATTATAGCTCACTGTAGTATTGTCCACAAGTCAAATGCAAATAATTAAAGATTGAAGATATCCAGGCAAGTCAGCTGCTATTATCATATCGATATAATAACTTGAGGTTAGGTTGTGTCCGACAGTCAGGTCGAGTGTTATTTTAAGTTGGGATATTTACCTTTCTATTCATTTACCTATGTTTTACAAGCAGCATTATGGTGAGCTGTAATAGCTACAATTAGTCAATGTGGTGGACATTAACGAGAGAGAGTCTTCCCAACCGAGAAAGATATATTGAAAATTGTTCCTCGTGGATCGGTTCTTAGAGATGTTCCAAAGGTTCGATGAGGCAACAGAGATACTGATTGAATTGATAGATACAATACAATTTTATTTTATTGATCCTTGTCAAGACTGACAAAGATGGTAACAGATATGTACGGTCTTAATATTTCTGCAAATCTGTCTGAGATTGTTCTAACCTCTTGTAGAAAGCCACTCCCTGACCAGAGACAATGAAATGCCTTCAGATATTTGTCATACCATCGATACGACGACATGTGAAGTACAGGTGTCTGATTTTTTGTCCTGTGGTTTAACTACTCATGTAAGCCTTACTGTCAGAACATTCCCAAAGAAGAGGCGGCAGATCCCACGACTATCTCTGGCATCAATGAGGAGAAGGAAACTCCTGTAAGATATACGACTACAAGGTGTAACTCCTATCCTTGCCACCCCGCTGGACCATACATACTTGGTATGGACGGTCGGCTTGGACCTACGCATGTCACTCATCACATTAAAACTTCATTGTGCAGGTTGAAGGAATATATTTCATACTGACACCGCTGTGTAAGTACTTACATATTGAAGCATATGTGTTTTGTAATTATTTCATTTTTGATGTTAGTGACTAATAACAAATCGTTTCACAACAACCAAAATCATTCAGATTTGAACAATCTTGTAAGTGATGAACAATGTAAACTTTTTTACGAGTCAGTACCATTATAGAATGATTTATGACACACGAGAAAATTTCAAGTCTTTTGGCGTGTGTTAATATCAATTAAGCAGGGATTGCATGAGATTAAACTTAGAAGCCATCAAAAGGAATAAATAATGAAGAAAAAAAACGCTGTGAAAAAGGGATGTGTGAGTTAATTCTATAGAAATTTGGAAATTAAATATATTTCTAAAATACTACATGAGTCTCCGAAATGAGAAATCAAAGCAGGGTGACACCTGAATAAAGTTCATTTCGTGCAATTTATGATTAAAACTGCAGGTGTTTGCAAACATGCAATTAGCAGTATATTCACAAAAATATACAAGCAATCAAATGATGGGGGATGTGAAGATTGGAGAGTAGTGGGGGTGGAGAAGAATGGAGGGGAAAAAAGAGAAAGCAGCAGAGTAAGGGTGTGAGAGAGAAAACTACGATAATTGACAAGGAAAACAAAAATATCGATTTTTCTACAGATGTGTACACGAAATTTATAAAATGAAAAAGAGACGAAACACATAAAACGCAGGAATTTGTTTATCAGTAAATGCTCAGTAAGTGTCATATATATATATATATATATATATATATATATATATATATATATATATATATATATATATATATATAGTCATGAGCTTTAAACTTCAACTCAAAATTAATTTTAGTTAGGAAATTTAATATTTTTAATATCAACAGTCTCCCAAGTCATTCTACGATGTCCCATCATTCGAGTCACTTACTTTTAGATCCCTGTTGATGTATTCTGTTCAGATATTCTGTGTTATATCCTTAATATTAAGTGTTATTATTGTTGTTTGTGTTTGGATTCTAATGTTCTGAGTTAAATGTCATAGTGGGGGTCATCAGCTGTCGAACCATGGACCTGTTTCGGGGATTGAAGACAGCGCAGACATCTTGCCACAGCCTCTCCGTCGCTGTGTTGATCAGCCACAGCATCTCCAACAGTATTCAACTAATATTCAATCAAAATATCTGCATTCTCTCCATTTTCCTTTTACTCGTTTATAGTTTTTTACATATATTATATTTACTTTTATATTACTGCAATTTGATCAATGAATTATATGTCCTGAATCAAATTGTACGAGTCTATGAATCAATGTAGATCATACAACGTAACATTTTATATTCCTATTTATCAAGCGTGTCGTTTATTTGACTCGTTCAAAGTCATGGATTTTATTGTATGAGTCGAGTCCATTTATGAAGACTATTGATTGTTTGATATAAGCGTTCAGAAAATCACAAACAGAATTTTGCATTCATTTGACATGCTCTTTCCATATTTCCATAACTAAATACAGTCTTTAAAAAACAACTCAGTATATCAAATACAAAAATGCTATGTAAACCAAAATGAAATTTTAAAAAGACAATAGAAAAATCCATATCACCATCTAATCATATCATGCGCAAAAAAAGTGTATTATTCATTTTCCTGGGGAGAAATAACTAGTTAAAGTGGACACACAGAACAAAAATCCTTGTTTCCCTGTGTATTATTGTTATAGACAATTAAATCAAATACAATGTAAAAAAAAAACAAGAAACAACAACTTTTCCTTCTTAGATTGATAGTTCCAATCGTATGAGGAGAAGTAGTAATGACAATTGTTTCTATTTAGCAAAATGGTTGTAGTTTCTAACAACAAAATAAATCCATTGGTTTTGTTTTATCACCACGTACAGGGACGTCACAAATCTTTTGAGAATGACGGTGGCCGATAGTCATCATGACAGAAGAGAGAATTTCCTCGCCACGTATGAATATGGGCACAGATATTGAAAATTCTTCATAATCGAAATAAAGACTGGTGCAAATGTTGAGGCGAACAAATTGGACGCACCTTTGGTTATTCGCTGAATGAGATATTAATTAACAAAAAATATAACGCTGGAAACATAATCTGTGATTAGAATCGATCCCTAATAAACACATGATCTATATAGAAAAGTATGGTGAAAAAAGCGTTCTAGGATAGCACGTTGGATAGCGAATGAAATATTGTTTGGTTTATCTCTCGATAGAGTCTGGTGAGTGGTACCCTAATATCATAATGAGTGGTAAGTTTAACCAAGCTACGTTATAAATAGGTTGATTCTGTTGCAAGCGCTAGAACCTGGAAAGGGGGATCTTTTTATTATATTCAAGTGCCATTAATCAGACTCCCTTTCGATATATAAACCAAACAACCCCAGACCTGCTATGAGACTGAAATAATTCCGACGTTTATGCTGAGTCGCCATAAAGATATTACGGATTTTCAGATCGAGAGAAAGATTAATGAGAAAAAAACTATACATCATAATCATGGTCAAAGAATGGAAACTATGTCAATCATTGGTTTAAAGAGAAGGAGAGGGAGAATAAGAGGAAGTAAGCAAGAAATGTCGGGGCAAATAAGTAAAAATACACGCGTGTTCAGGGCTTTCATAGAGAGTATATGGTGGAAATTACGTATATGCGTAAGTGGCTAAATTTAAGGTTTCATATCCAAAGGTAATTCTTATTTATCTCTGATTCCATTTAAACGAAAGTAAAAGAGTTGCTAAATCTTTTTCACATCATGGTTGCTCCAATTTGATCAGAACATTACCCGACTCTCTCCAATGTTCTATGTAACTGATTCCAGCACTTCATTTGGGTTCTCATTTCCCTGCTTTTCATTCATTATTTCATTCATCTATATACCCCACTACCTTTCCCCCAATCGTCTATCATTCTATATCTACAATTGGTTTTATTTGTTTTCCTTTGTCTCCAGCAGGCTTCAGAATCGGTGACATTGTTGGGCTAATTTTAGTTGGGCTTCTCTTCTCTCAAATTTTACAAGGACTGACCTTAGGTCGGCTTCCTCTACCCCCCCCCCCTTTACCCTTTAATGAGATTCTAACACTAAAGTCCTGTATGGGAAATAATGTTGTTCAAGTAGATTCACAGTCACCGTCTTCCAGATCCCCTTCATCTTTTTTTCCCTTTTCCTTCTTTCCCCTCAATAATAATAATAATAATAATAATAATGATAATAATAATAAAAATAATAATAATAATAATACTATAAACTAATCCAAACAAATAAGTCCTACCTATATTCTTACTACTCTCCTCTCAGATATAATATGCCACGTAAATATCAGCGCAAATTTAAGTACAACTAAATGAAAAATTGCTTTCTTCCATTTTCCTGACTTTTTTCAGATTGCTTAAGAAACAAGTAAATGGAAATTAACTTTTAGTTTAATTTTCATCCGTATTATATCGTGTGATGTATGATATCATAATTATGATTCGTCGATTCATTTGTACATAGCTTATGAGCCTTTTTCTGTAGTGAAATCTAGAAAGGTCTTCATGAAATATAGACTCAGAGAAGATACACGAAAATCTTCCAAGCTTAACTAATCTGTGTGATCACCCTTAGATCATATATTATTTAAATGCTCTTCTTTAAATTAAACGAATAGATTAGATGAAGTGAAATTTGTTCAATTTATTCAATTTCCTTGTATTTGTCCATTTAGATTAATATGATATTTTATCAAGTTATTACGATCCAGTCCGTTTAATTTCCTGTCATTCAATATTAACTAAATTGGTGTGTATCATGGATTTAATTGGTTGGGTCTACTGTAATATTTATGAAGATGATCATTTTTTGCTTCTACTTTCCTCTGTGAGACATCCGATGCTCGTTCGATTATAGGTTTATTTCTTTCTGTCACATCTGTTTTCGTCAAAATATTCCTGGGGTTTCTATTTGTTGCATAAATGAATCGTCTCAATATTTTATCTATTTCAACCTTGTTTAAACATTCTGATTACTAGAGGGGAGCCTTTTATGATCAAATCCTTATTTTTAGGGTTTTTCTTGCTATAGTAGCGTTACAACCGCAACAGCTGCGTATTTTATAATGGTACCAGAGGTCGGCTTTCCACCCTGTTAAAAGCTTAGTAGCCTTTATTCAAAGTAGTTAGTCCCTTCCCATTTTGAAAATTGGCGCAGCAACATCCCAACACAGCCTTTTCATCCAATATCATGTCCAATATTAGACAGAGGCCTTTCCTATTACCTTCCATGACAACTGCTATAACATTACTATCATATCCAATGAGCAAATCTTTCCATCTATTCCCTCAGTTTCCTGCCCGGTGTCTTCATACTGCGTTCATTGTCCCATCGTCACGAACTGATCAACTTTTTGCTCCATCAGTTGTCATTTCTTCTTACTGAGTGTTCATCTGAACTCCACTTTTGTTCCTTTACTTATCTGTATAACATCACTCACCATACTTCTCTCTCGTGCTGATTTATGCTTGCCTATCATGCAATTCAAGACCAAAATAAATACACACACATACATACATGAACCCCCTCCACACACACTTATACGTATGTACTCATGGAATTCTTCGCTTGGTAGGGAATCAACTCAAAGATGTTTTTTCTATATTATTAGTATTCCTATTGTTTGCATGATAAGTTGATTTGCATGCACTCTGAGATGAAAAAAAAACAAACAAAAACAACTCAACGGATTTAATATTCACGAATGTGAACATTCAATAGAAATGACACGAACATTATGTAACGTCTGTTGTTATACTTACTGATCCCTCGACGTTAAAACAATTTTCGGGTAACCCACGTTAGTGAGCCTTTTTTTAAAAAAATAAATAACATATATTGTAAAATACTATCAATAAACAATAGACACAATACCTTATATGAAATGACAAACTACTTGTATAACATAAATCATATAGCAGAAAATCTTAATATAGCTTCTTTTTTTAAAATCCTTAATACAATTACATGGTGAACAACTAATGATCCCAACAGGAGATAATTTATGCATTATATAGTATTTCCAGACGTGGACCTTTGTTGACTGATTGTAAACACATAAGCCACCATTACAGCAACAAAATGAATCGGTATTCGATGACTGCAGTATGTTAGACTGTGTAGGATGGAGCTGAGCAGATGGTTTAATTTGAAGTAGAAAGAAAAGTATCCCTGGAAATAGATCACTTAGTCAAGCAAATTATAGATGCATTAAAAAAAAAAAACATTCAATGGGCTATGAAACGAAATGTTTATCAATCTAATATTTGATTCTATCAATGTATTATTCTATATCTGTTAACGTATACACTTGAGTACAATGCAATCTGGAAAAAAACATGAACCCTACTTTTTACTGTTGAAAACTCATTAATATATTTAATCCCTTTACGATTAAAACTTTTAATGACATTAAACATAAATACGAAGACACAAATGTTAAAATTGATATGGTTCTTGTATTTGCTCAGTAAAACTTGATTCGAATTAAGTCAAACATCCAATTTCTGCATATTTTTGTGTTTTACCATCTTACAGAAAAATATTACCAGTCATTTCTCACAGTTTCTTGGCTAGTTTTGAATTAATTTTTCCTCGCCACCGTGCGTATTCTTTGGTTTCATACTTTTCATTTCGATTTTGCCTGAAATTTTCTTGATGATATTATGCATCTAACAATAATTTTTTTGCCTAAAGTTCAGCATAAATAAACGAATCAAGCACTGCAAAGTGCTGTTTTTGCTTCAACGAAGCGTAAATTTGATTGAAAACGAGTGAGAAAAGATGTTGTTCTTCTTTGTACTTATCTTCCTAACGTATGTACCCAAGAATGTGTACTTGAATTCGAAGAATGTAAATATTGTCTCTACTTTTATTATTAGACACATGGTTATGGTCATTATCAAGATCGGGAAAATACTATTTGCTTTTTTCGCTTTTAGATGTTTGAATTCTCATGAAATTTCGGCAGCAAGAATATTAAATAAACGTCCCCTGTCTACGTCCTTCGATCAGCTTTCTGATCAAATCGCAAATCAAGTATAAATCATTAATAGTATATTGCTACTTAAACTGTGCAAGCAACTGTGCTTGCTTGTGTGCGTGAGTGTATGTTGATAAATCCCGCTGATGTTGAAATTATACTCTATTTTTAAAAATTCAAATCTACAAAAAAAGTAAAATATTGATTGGTTTTGTAGTATTTTATCTTATCCATGAAAAATATCTACATGTCGATTAGCATCAGTACTCCACTTGACCCCTGAGATTTTTTAAATGTTTTTTTCTTTTTACCTTTCTATGTCTTTTTTTAACAGATTCAATATTTTTGACAGATTCTTTAATAATATCTAGAATCTTTAGAATCTGGATATTTCTAAATATTTTTCATTCTATTTCAGATGTTTTCCAATGATAAACACAAATGAAGTCATGAATAGAATTTATTATAACCATATCTATTCATCGATAGAATTCTTTTAGATGACTTCAATTTTGATGCTACAATTATTTGTTCAATTATTGGCTTTAATGGTGAGATCTTGTTTCATTCTTTTCCAGCTTGATTTTGCCTGAACTGTTTCATAATAAATATCTGTATTTCAATAGTAAGGAAATATAGGAGTTTATCAAGGCTTATTGTCTGTTGTAATTCTAATTGAATCTTTCTCAAATTCTGTACGTACATAGATGGGATTAATTCGGAAACCAAATAAGCAATTTGTACCAGTTTATTTATATGGAATTTTCACAGTGTAATGATGGTACTGTGTAATTCATATTCACTCTTGAATTATATTTATTGACAAGAAAGCAATTATGTTCCAAAATAAGCCTATTCAGTGTAAAACTTTCTAATCACTGAACTGTGGATGTACTGCGGGCGTACTTTCGTAGGATATATTGAAACATAAAAAAAGACCAGAACAATACCTTTATAATGGAAAGAGAAAATGTTCATTGTATGAATCTTTCAAACATATATATATATATATAGATAGATAGATAGATAGATAGATAGATATGTGTATGTGTGTATGTGTGTGTGAGTGTGTGTGCATGTATACGTAAGTATATATGTTTAAAGAAGCATATTCATGAAGGAAAACATGAATTAATGGATACATAAATATTTCCACTAACTGGCATAGAACTGTTTACTTGAATTTCCCCAAGGCTATTTTTAAACATTTGCAAACTTATTGGCTGGAGGAGAGGATTCGTTCTTACTAAGGAAATAAAACGAATTTGCATGCTCACACGTATACATACACACACATACACATACAAACAAAGGCACAAACAAAGGCACAAACAAACAAACTTTATTTCTGAGTGTATGTATGGATCTACTGACCCACGTAAAAGATGACGGAGAGAATATAAACGTTGGGTGGCAGCAATAGAAGCTAACTCGAGCGATTTGGAAGCACCCACGTTGAAGTGACCGTTGCGTGCCTCCCAAACACCGGACATCATTCATCAATTTAACTCAACAGAATCAAGCCTACCTGGGGGCCAAAAGTTCCCAGACAAAAGCCGTCGGCCAAGTTTACTGTCGGCATTCGTGTGAAAAATATCACCAGAAAAACGAGAGGTTTTCCTCGCCTATTATAATTAATTGCAAATCGAAGTCTGCCTCGAATGGTTTGTGTTAGTGGGATAATGAGGTACCAGCGTCCGGAAACTTTCAGACCAGCTGTAGAGACTTAAAAACCCAGGTGCCGAATATTTCCCAATGTTATTTGTTCATTGATCGAAGATAATAAATTATCTGGGAGATCAGTCGGTGTCCAAGGGAACAAGCTGGAAGTTTAAAGCATGAAGTTTATTTAATTAACTATTTGAGAAACAACTCAATTTCGCCTGTCATAGTTTGATAATGATCATTAAACTCGTTGACCCTGAAGTAAGAGATCGAAAATTAATTAATCGTGTTTTTTAGTCATTTATTTTGAACTTGACGTGTATCAGCGATTCGAACTGCAATTCGCACGTAGTCGAATAGTTGCAACACTGTTTATTCACAAGTTTTAAGATGTTCATAAAGTCTAAAATGATTTCGAAAATCATGAAAATGAAAGTACTAATAAATTACTATATATGTGTATGTGTGTATATATATATATATATATATATATATCATTTGTTGATGACACGATAATTAATGCTCGTCTATTCAGGATTGAGCACTCTTTAAATGATGTAACTCATCCATTGTTAGCTTATGCAATGCTCCTCCATAGGAATAGAGCACTCTAGTGGATGGGGAATCTTTGTGTAAATAAATGTATCGCCTGAATTCAACCTCACCCACCGTCCAGTTCCGTAGCTCAGAGGTAGGATGTCAGCCTCCGGGTCTGAAGCGAAAGTTTTAATCCTGCCTCGTAGTACTGGATGGGATAATGGAAAGTCTATGACCACACTGAAGAGATGGAATACATCAAAACAGCTGTCTGTGGACGACGCAATTATATATATATATATATATATATATATATATATATATATATATATATATATATATATATATACGTATATACATATATATATAGGGAGAGAGAGAGAGAGAGAGTTTACACGCACACACACACACAGACATATATATATATATATATATATATATATATATATATATATATATATATATATATATATATAACTCTGATAAGAATCTCCAGCTCGACCAGTTTTGTCATGTTGAAATAAGAATGGCCTGGCACAGGAGCCTTCCGTTCTTCTTTCGTACATATTTTGAGTAATCTTTAGATTTAGAGCTAAGCCCAGCTAACCCCTTTCAATACTGATTCCTCTACTATCTATTCATCTATCATGACAAAAATAGATTGATGCACTGATTTTTCAACTGTGAAACATTACTGTGCCACCAAGTGATTATCTCACAAAACTAATGAGTTGAAATTATCATAGCAAAACAAATCATATTCAAAGCTAACTGAAAATACATCATTTGACGAAAAGCCTGAGAAAATGAAAAATGCACCGTCCAATTTTTTAAAAAAACAAAAACATGACGAGCATGTTTAAAAGAAAATACTATTAATATCACATACTGATTCATATTTATATCTTTGAACTCTGCCACGGCTAATGATAACCAGTGTTCATCCAAAGATGTATAACTGCAAGTCAGTAGTAAATTTTTAGACCATGCGAAAAAAAAAAATGTCCAGAGAGAGAACTTGGAGTCTTAAAAAGCAATGGTCATATCTCTCTCACTCTGAGTAGAATCATACGATTACAAGTTGGAAATCAGAAATCGTCTTTAAAAAAAAAAAATCTTGCTCACACCATTCCTTCAGTTGCTCACTGGTTATTCTGTCTTGCACAAATCATGGAAAGATGAGAATGTAATAACTAGTTGAATATAAATTGCTATCTTTCAATTACAGGCAAATCTTTTATCTGTTGTTAGGATTCCATTGATGTTATCTGTAGGAGTTGACAAACTGAACTGTAGTGCTTTTGACTTCAATAAAACCATAATTATAACCCACTTTGGGTTAGCCAAACACATAACTAAATGTAGCTACAACAAATGGTTGTATTTTAACTATTAGTTTGTTTTTTCTTCCCAGAACTTTTTTTTATACTAACTGCTGCAGAAGATCAGTTAGATCAATGATAATTCAAAGGAAAATAAAAAGAAATCATGTCCATTTATAAAAGATCCGTAAATACAACACAGAGAAAGAAAGCTTTCCTTTGTTCTCAATTATTTGCCAGGTCTTTCCAGAGTTCTTCAATTTCGCTGCAGACATCGAGAGTATATTTTCCACGTTCGTGCAGCAAAAATAATATTTAATAACCTTTGCTCTATTCTAAACACAATTCTTTTTTTTCTTTGAATAAAACCGTTAAAACCTTGCTAAATAGTGTAACAAAAGTCGTGATCAGGGCTTGTTAACCAGAGGTTTATAGGAAACTGTCAGAATAGATTTCAGAATCATTTGATATATAAAATGTCGTTTTTGTTTTCCTATGCAATGGAATCATGTTAGAAATAGAGATTAATAATGTAATTGGGTTTTTCCTTACGTTTTCGCTGTACATAAAGATACACTTCTTCATTATTGAAGATTTCTCGGCCTATGGCAGCATTGGCGTATAGACAGAAATCAAATTCTATTTTAAGATAGGTATTAAGTATTTGGAGTGGACATAAAGACAATGCGATTGTTCTGTATTTACATCTAGGAATATGTACACAGATAATAACCATGTTTTTAATGATGTTGAATAACTAGTAACAGTCTGAACATATTCTGGTAACAAAAATACTTAAGCAGCGACCAATGTACAGCATATCAAAGGAAAATGAAAGGTTAAAGGTTTTAAAAAAGGGATTCCATATCTGAATAAAATGTATCATATAAACAGAGAAAACATGTAGATTCAACCATATTTACCAAATACTTTTTATGCAGATCATCATATTTCTAAGCCTTCGGAAGTCATATCGTAAAAAATGTTTAACAGCAAAAAAATCATCGTTCGGGTTTTAATCGATATTGTGACCACTGATTCTTGTTAAGATGTTATGTTATCATTTGAGAATAAAAGATTGTTGCTTCATTCGCGCCGTATTCTGTGTTATTGTTGACTCTTTGGGGGGGGGGGTAATATAATGTTCCACCATACCGTTCAAAGAACGCCATTTTATATGTAACAAAAATACATTTGAGACGAGCTTGCTAACCATTATTTCATGTCGAATTCCGGGAACTGCCCTTTAGAGTTATATATCATAACCAAACCCCTAGGTTTCGGACACGCATGTCTGAATTTTTCTTTACCCCAACATAGAAACACTTCACTGCAATTCTTACCGTATATACTACGAGCCCATTATTATACCTGCAAGCGCATATTTACATTTCCTTTGAGAGCTGATGGCGACAGGAAATATCATTTCCACTCGGCATACAATCTTTGAGAGATGCTAACCCTACAGAAACGAAACATTCCATCGCACGATAAGTGTTTCCATCCAGTAATGTTTTTAAGACAAATATTGAGATACAGGAGTGATGCCTACTGGCAAAAGATGTTTGTGATGCTTGCTCTCGAGGCGGCCTTTTGCAGTTTTCTTAACAATCATTCATTGTAAAGCAGCAGCAGTTGAAATCGGTAAGAAAAACCCTCAATCTTCCATTACAACTTTTGCAGGGGAACAACCATCATCCTGTCTTCGTGTACGCCATTCAACAAATCTTTTAAGAATATCAAAAAAGAAAATACCATTTTGGTTATATTTATACCAGTTATTTATCTGATCGGTTGGATCATGTGCAGCAGATCCACTTCTATAAAACATTTGTCTGTACACTATCCCCAGAATCCATTTAGCCAAAGATACGACCAATCGGAGAGACTGACCCTGTTTGTTACCCGATAGAAAATGTAAATTTTGTGCAGACGGTAAATTTGATCCTTTCTGTGTATCATGCCTGAATATAAACGCGTTCAATACTAAATATTTATGATCATTGATTCCTGAATTGGTCTTATAGATAAAAGAAAAAGAACTGATGACTCTCTTGCCAGACCAGCGTAAAATTCTAAGAACAAATCTGCTTGCATAATATACCGGTTCGAGGTCTATATTTACGGTCTCAAACACTTGTGAAGGGTGATAACTATTGAATGCTAATTTTATTTCCTAATTTTGTAAATAGATTTCTTTCTCTCACGATAATGGAGAACTATATAATGCTTTGATACATATTTCGAAGCAGTTACCAAATTATTCAAATTTTGTCATGTTTCGACAGCATGAGTTGAATAGTTACGAAATAACCGCCATGTCTTAACAAGATAGAAAAACCGTTGAAAAAGAGGTATATTTTCACCTAGAGCACAAGTAATATGTTCATGTGCCGGAGTTGAAAAATGTCTTTTGCATAGAAGACAACTGTTAAAATGCTTTTATTTGGTGGTGTGCAAGAGAAATGATACAAATAGCTGTAATCAGTTTGCTCACTTAGGAGGACAGATAAAAAGCTACAGGGTATTTCTGACAGAAGAAATTGTCTCAATCTCATATGCAAGATGTATTGGAAGCTGAAAGGTTTCACGCATCAAGATGCTGATGAATATGCGATGAATAGGTAATGAGGCAATCTGGCTACAACTGCTTACAAACTTCTTTCATACAGACTGAGATATAGTAATACTTATATTGATTTATTTTCACTGTGAAAAGCATCGTCATCCATTACTAGTTGTTTGATTTATCTTGATCCTAATTGCTTCTCATTGCGAGACTGTAGGGCTAGGTTAGTGTGATAACAGCACAGATCAGGAATAACTCGAAGGCGTATCCCTTTGACCGTTGGGAAGTTCGCCAAAATACGGCAGTTGTTCTGCCAAGTGAGCTACGACAAATATCACAGTCGGCAGAAAAACAAATCCAATTCTTCTTTCTTTCGATCATTAGGCTCCATATTTGTTATTGTTTCATGTGAATCGGATGTATTATTAGCAATTATGTTGTCGTATTTCATTTTTTACTGAAAGAGACATTGGTAACCATCAATATCTTGCTTTATGAGTTGTTTGATTATTTGCAGTTTTTTAAGGGAAATATTGAGAATTATTGGAATTAGTTATCGGGAACTTCGCATGACATTCGTTTTGAAAATAAGTGGCGTTACATTTGAATCCTTTCCCTGTAAAAATCTATGATAGATTGATTTATCACCACGTGTCGTTCTTGAGATAACTCTGGTGGCTGACAGTGCAGTCCGAAAGATTTGCCCGGGGGTGAATACTGAAGGAGGCGACGGACTAAATCATCAAAAGGGACCTCGCTTAGAAGAGACGGTGTTTCGCTTTACGTCGATAAAGTCAACAAATAAAGAGAAATCACTTCCACCTGCCGAATCGAAATACGTACTGTACGCGTTATTTCATGAGGCAATTATGCGAAGTTGAGTGTGAAATTCGAAGAATTAAATTTACTTGGCTTAGCCAAGACAAGGCATTACATCATGGAAAGCAATGTTCCTTTTGTTAACTATACCAACTACTTGTGAAAATATATCCGACTAAAGTAATTAGATAATATACAGCAAATATTTTCAACAGACCACGGAAGCTTAGCTGGGTTGTGAGGCGATACATCTAAAAAATCAGCCAAAACAGTGTGTAGGCAGAAAAGGTTGAGAAACTGCAGTTTAGAGAAATCTCCACTGAAAGTATGTGATGCCTGGAAAAGTCTATACCCTTCATTAAAGAATATTTGAACACATGTCTTTTTGGCCGAAAGGCATGAGATCTCGATTTTGAGGAAAGCCATATGGTGCGACGAATCGAAATTTAATAACTCTGAATCTGATTGAGAGTGAGTTAGAAGAAATGAAGGCTAAGGCTACCACTTGCATTGCCTAGAACAACAGTTAAACAAGGGCGGAGTGTTGTATGTCTCAAATCATTGTCAGTTTGTTTTATCGATTTGAAAGTTTTATTGATTGTAAATCTCATCTAGACATAAGATTATGGTACCCTACACCCAACATTATATAGATAGGTTGTGAGCTCTTCAGCAATAGGATGAGCTAAAACACAAAGCCAAACCAGTAAGTGACGTTTTGAAGACGATAATATTGAGGTAGTTCAGTGATTTTCCTTACTACCTGATTGCAACCCCTTTTAACAACTAACGCTTAAGGATCAATAGTAATCCGTCATAATAAGCAAAGAAGCGCAAATGGTCGCAACAATAAAATGGTAGGATTTTCAGAAGTCCCATTGGTATCAACAAGGGATCTCATTGTATCGATGCAACACAAATGAATTGATATATTTAAAAAAATCGATTACTCTATTTGGAAAAGGTGTTTGTTCGTCCGTCTACCCCTTTTACTTGATTCAGGGTTACCGTAATTACAAATAAATAATAAATATTTGGTTGGTGCAAGAATAATTGCTTTTCTGTTATGTTAAAATTTGAAGCTTTTTTTTGAATGAAATATTGTTTAGCTCTGTTCGTGGAATATACCATGAATATATTAAGTGAAACCTGAACGTTTTTTAACTACTTATTCTGATTCATTCAGTACAATCATCAGCCTTTTAGCGTCCGTCGTTGGACATAGACCATCTGACAATCATCTCGATGCTGAATGTGAAGTGTTTGAACAAGCTGGTAATAAATCTTGACCCTCTACCGATCTAAAAGTCATTACGAAAGAACTTGAATGACTGTATATATCTTGCTACACTTTGACATATACAGGGCCTACACTTTGTTCAGTGAGAGCATCTATGACTTCATATTTCCATCGAGTCAAGGACTTTCTTGAAATCAACAAATGTGACAGCAGGTTGCATTTTATATTCTGCCGTTTTTTTCTTTTTGTAGATCTATCGATTAAGGATGATCAATAGTCGAGTAGTTTCTTTTAATACCATTTTGTTCGATTGGTTAAATTTCATTTAACACTTTGGCGATTAGGTCGTTGATAACTTGTGTATAAAAAGTTTTATAGATGCAGTTGAGTAGTCTTGAATGTCTGTAGTCGTTGAGATCTCTTGGGATCTCTTTTTATGTGATATCATTACGCTCGCAGTGATCTAATCCTCTGGGACTTGCCTCTGTTTGTGGCATAAGTCGAATAGATACGCCTATTTTCCTTAAGATAACTTGGCCAACTGTCTGAGTATGCCAACAGTGATATTATCAAGTCCTTCGACCTTTATTTTCTTTATTTGCCTGATTGCTTCTTAATGATTAGAGTCCTTGTATTGTTTCATATAATTCTAGATAGTCGAAGAATATATGAGCACTGTGTTTGGGCCCGCGTGGACGTCAGTGGAGATTTTGAAAGAGGTAGGGGTATGTATTGATAAGGTGTAAGAAGTAGCTAAAAGTGGCGAAATAGTAGCCACATCGCCTGTCACAAGTTTAGAGTTAAGGAAAAGAAGAAAGAAACCGGCTACAAGACCAAGGCAACTAAAACTAGCCAGCTTCAAATGCCAGGGCCAATAAGCAGAGGAACACGTGTGTTCGGTGCTTTTTTAGGGAGTTGCCGTTGGAAAATGTGTTTTCGATATTTAGCTAAAAGAGAGGTGTTGTACTTAATTCATAACTAAAAACATATGGGGCGCCACAGCTTATTTCATCTCCCAAGGTGTAACTTCTGAGCGATCCCTGGGCTGGTTTATCATGTCTTGTATATCGTATTGATTGGTGTGTTTCCTGGTTTAAATGAGTAGAGTTTTCGGTAGAATAACGAGGATTGGGTTTTTATTCCAGCAATTCTGTTGCATTGGGTTAAAACTGAGCGTGATTCAAAGTGGATGGCTTGCAATATAAACCAAGTATTCAGAAGAGAGACCCTCAATGAACACGATGTTCAACATTCGTTCCAAATAATACTAAACAGAAAGCCTTGAATCTGTGAACGTTTTACTTTTCTTTTCCAACTTTATCTAACTGGGGACCACTATTAAAGCCAGCCTATGCAAAACAAACCAGAGGGCTGCAGAGTAAATAATTGTTGACCTTTCAACTGCTGATCGACATTTGTACCTAATTGGAAATGCATAAAAGCTTGACATGACACGTGAATGACCCTGAATGAAAAGCAACAAGCTCTCATGTGGAGCAAAAGACCCTGCCACAAATCTCCACTTCAGCCACATTACTCATCGAGCCTTTCTCCGACCGACTATCACTTTATAAAACATTTCCACTTCCTGCAAAAAACAAAGCAACATATCGGTTCTGAGACCCCAGATTTCCATGATTCATGAATGCACGTACTCGTTTTGTAGTTGTCTGAAAGTTCAGTTTCCCCCATTTTTTTTTTCATAATTTCAATTGACAAAGTTCATCCTAAAGTGATATATACTGCTTTCAGATTGATTAAAAACTGCAATTATTTTTGCACAAGTTTAATGGATTTTACCTCATTATTTGACTGAGGTTTTTGGAAAAATATCATTACGCAGTACAGTTGCTATATCAATGGCATTGAAAAAATTATCAGGAAACGGTGTCAGAAATATGTTTTAGTCCGTTCATCTATGTCGATGCTAATCTGTGGCTTTGGTTCTCCACCTTATGATTCATACTCTTTCTTTCCTTCGATTTTCGGTGCAAACGCTATTTTGAATAAAATGAAAGCGTAAGAAACGCACAAATACAGCACAGTTTAAAACACCTCCAGAAGAAAAAATTTAAATGACGTTTCCTCGCTTAAATTTACTTTGTTCGAGTTCGGAAGAAAAGAATTTACACAGTTTCATAGGAATATCAATTTACTTCTTGTCACAACGTTATATCCTGTTTCACCCTTGTGTTAAACGACCAAATCAGGCCAGAATTTCTTTATAAGCTTAAAACAAGGACTTTGGTTTTGCCCCTCTGAAGTATTTCAATGATTGTTTACATAGGAGGAAAAGTGCAAAAGACAAAATAAATTTGAAATCAGGATTATTATGCTTTAATTATGCCTTTGGAATATTTCTTACTCGATAACAATGTATGGAAATTTACAGTGTTTAGGAACTGAACAGGTCTTATGCAAAGAATGTTTTTGTAGTTCTATTCATCGTAAGTATTTTTCGTTATGGTATCGTAGAACTGGAACGGTTTTCAAATGTGCGTACTACTTATCCTTGTCCAGTAAACAAGACGGAAAAGGGACGTATCTCAAAACTGATACTCCCCGTGAATTTCAGGTTGTTATACTTATTGATATCTAATTTTAGCAATATCATCCCCAACAGAGAACGACTGTTCCAAACGATCTTTTGAATACTGTTCACAATTAATTTCAAAAACATATTGTTGGCTTACATGAATTCTATTGCAGACAACTGCATTTCCTATTTTTTTCATAAAAAAGAATAAAACAATGAATATACCTATTTAAATTTGTGATTGTTCTTTCTGCTTTCAAAGAGCCACTAGTTTGGTCATTTATCTTTATGGCAATGTATATTTCAAGCATCTGAACTATTGCAGTTAAACAATCTTCACCTCAATTGCTCGTGATGAACTATATTGCAAGTCGCTCATTTCTAAAAAATGCTATAATGAACTAATGCCTCCTTATCATCGGATAATATAATGTGAAAGTTAAATATGAGCCGTTTTCTTGAACTAAGCGGTATTTTTCGAGAATGAATTATTGTATTCGATTTATAGCTATTAGATTACAATCCACATGAAGTACGTAAAATGTTGCATTGTATATAATATTATTTCACAGAAGGAAAAAAAGGTATTTTTCTCTTTCCTGATTACAGTATTCATATTCCTGAAATAAGTGACACTCACACACATATATATGTGTGTGTGTATGTATGTGTGTGTGTGTGTGTGTGTGTGTGTGATATAGCCTTTCTCCCGATCACAAATGCAAAGCAGCAACTGATCACAGCTTTGTGATTGGTAGTTCATCTGCCAATGGTTTAATCCCGAGAACCATCCAACTCCAAACCATCACTTGTCTCCTTACCAAAAGGTCTTCTTTTTAGGAGAGCAATTCCAACAATATATTGAAATTTTTTCGAATAACCGATATAATTGCATTACAATCGGAGTCTTCCCATTTTGGCGGCATCTAGATTTTTAGCCGAACGGTGGTGTAAGGACATAGAATACTTGGAAAAGATGAATTGATAAAAATATATGATTGTGAGAAAATATGCCGGAAAACTGATCGCAATTTATTTGATATTAATGCAATTCCCATAACGTTTCGGCTGATATGTTTTACAGCATCTTTTAAATGTACTATCAGTATAATAAAAAAGGTCTGTTAATCCGGTTGTGCAATGCAAAAATCATTATATTCAAAACGCCCTCATCAACACTTCCGATATAAGTTGAGCAATACAGTTCTTTCTATAATTTGTACGAGAAGACATTCTTGATGTTCTTCCTTTGCAGAACATAGAGCTCCAAACAGTGTCACTGATAAGCAATGAAAGCTACATTATCCTGTTATATTTTTCATGATTGCATAGAATGTTGCAAATGCAGTTCGTGTCTTCCCTTATATCAGACTGATGAGGTTGTTCAGTTGAATACAGTTGCGATGTCAATGTACGCAAAAATCTGTTTCAACGATAATGACTCTCGAAAAGAGTATAGACGAAAAGATGCTTGAAACAAGAGAGGGAGAGAGAGACAGAGGGGGGTTGAAAAGAGTTAGAGGAATTCGCAGGAAAAAGAGAAAGAGGGGGAGGGATACAGAGCTAGAGGGAAAATAAGTGAGTAAGATAATTAAATTTGGACATTTTGCATTATTTTGGGGTCATTGAATTTCCCGAGGAAAATTCCCCATAGCTAATCTCGTATTTAAAAGCTGGATATAATTTTGTACGATTTCAGTCGTTTTTTCTTTTTTTTCCGTTGTTATTATGTCTGTAAATAACTGTGTAATAATGTCTCTGCCAAAAATCATACACAATAACATTCAAGGGCATATTGCTCTCTCCTTCTCAAAGATATATATATATATATATATATATATATATATATATATATATATATATATATGTATGTATGTATATATATATGTATATATATATATATAAGTATATATATATATGTATATATATATATACATATATATGTATGTATGTATATATATGTATACATATATATAAGTATATATATATATATATATATATATATATATATATATATATATATATATATATATATATGTATGTATGTATAAGTATAAAAATATACAAACCATACAACGTCGACTTTGAAGTAAACATATACTGAAAACTTCTATGTCAAATGCTATATATCTTGCTCAACGTTTTTGGCTCTTTGTAGCCTATCTAACTGAAAATTCTGAAAGACAATATTGTTGTGAGTGCGAACGCAGACCCTAAAGTATCATTATTGAGATTTCTATCCAGAATTTATCCCCTTCCCTACCAGAAAAGTTGGACTGATATGCCTGTGGGTCCTCTTATCACAATTTGATATGGGGATATTTCATGTTATCATTGGATGATTTCTAGAGGACGATATATATATATATATATATATATATATATATATATATATATATATATATATATATATATAGGGAGAGAGAGAGACAGAGAGAAACAGAGACAGACAGACAGAGAGAGTGACAGACAGATAGAGCGAGAGATAGAGAGAGAGAAAGAGAGACGGTGACAGAGACAGAGACAGTTTTATAAAGCCATTATTAGCCATCTTGACAACCTTAAAATTATTAGATTGATCATAATGAAATGATGACGAAAATTAAAGAATATGTTGACGAGAGTATCAGGGAAGATAAAAAATGAATGTTGTGTATTGGAACGAATATATCTGTATTATGTTAAGGGAATAATGTAATAAGACGAGGATGATCCAGTCTATATCAGTGTGAAAAATCATTCTATTGACTGAAACCAGGGAAAGGACAAAACGTTTGTCATCAGTCTCTTCGTCTGACTAAATGGTAATTGGGTCGTGTGTGAGATCGAACATGAGATACCATGTAAGAAATTTCTTACATATATTAATGGAATCACCCATTGAACTCTTCCCCCACGCTAGAAAATGGTCTTGTGTCAACTATCTATATGAGAATTCATTTGATGCTTAAAAATCTTTTTAAAAAATTTGATGGAAACTTGGTATTATAACAGGTTGAAAAATCAACTCTAAGATAGGTGGAAGAAATGTCATATTTTTAATTGAATATGTTAGAGAATGGACTCAGAGAAGTTTTGCATGTGTAATTAGTATCCTTAAAGATCGTATCATGTTGTTTTTCATGCAATCTGAGATTAAAACCGACACAACACATTTAGTATTCACATCGGTGAACATTCAATAGAAATGACACGAACAGCGAGTCAGGTCTGTCGTTATACTTACTGATCCTTCATCGGTGAGAAACGTTTTTCGGGATAGCTTACGTGAGAAAGCCCTGTTTCAAAAAAAAAAAAATATCACTGAACCACACATTTAAAAACTTTTCATGATATGACATACTATATGTATTACATAGCATGATAAAAAAGGTAGGCTTTGAACAACACTGCAGGGATGACATGTTGAAATTACAGTTCTGTTTTTTTTAATCCCCCAAAAGGTTACATGGCAAGCAACTGATGATCTCAACAAGACACAATTTATTCAGTAGAACATGACAACAAAGTATATAAGAAACGGAGACAAAACACTGAAAAAAATGCATAAATTGCATTGACAGAGATCGGGAAACAGGTGACTGAAGTGACATAAAGATCTTATGAAAAAATTCTTTAATGTCATGTTCAGTGTTATAAGCTGTAAGGCTTTATAGACTATATAAACATAGAAAGACAGAGAGGGAGGAAGAGAAAGTCAGAGAAAAAGAGATAGACACACAGAGAGAGAAACTGAGGGAGTAGATGGAAAGATATAGACAGGAAGGGGAGAAATGGATACATGATCGATATATATATATATATATATATATATATATATATATATATATAAATTCAAATATAAGTGATTTTTTGTACTTCAAAACATTCATATGGGTCATTGATATTCCAGAGGTGAGCTGTCTTTCCCCATTTTTTCCATAGATAAGATTTTGTACACTTTCTTTTTTGTTTGACACAAAATAACTCCGAATTCTGCCTTGGATTTAAATTCATGAACACCTACAAATCAACACATATAAATGTTCCGTGGAGCATATACTTAAATGATTGAGACTAAATTGTTGAAACATGAGACCTGGCCTATTGCCAATACGCTATCCCTGGACAATTCAGGGTCACACTATCGACATCGATGTCACTGATGTCAATGCAACTGTCTATGAGCGCTGACTCGAGGTCACCCTCTGGATTGTGTTCATTGTAAACCTATTCATTGTCGTCGAGATTGGAGCAATTTGGATAAGACTTTTGTACTTGTGAATCTTACTTGCTTCCTTTTCAATCCTGAACTGCAAAGCTGGTCAATGTCTCGATCCCTCCTCGTAAGGACACAAAAAGTTTTCAAATTATTTGCATGAATTACATAAATAAAAGCACCAGCCATTAGATGTACTCTGGTCCTGAAGTACAGAGCACCACTACAATGAATACCATGTCTCAAGGTATTTTAAAGATGAGTTACATTCATTTAAGTGTTTCCCAGGAGTACTGTATCGCACAGAAAGTACTCCCTCTGTTGATTTTCTGTTCGATACATCTTGATACAGTACCCAGTTCGCGAGATAACCTATAGATTGATCCTCGAGCCAAGAACGATGCAACGTGCAAACATTTAAAAATCATAGTCGATTTCACTCAGAGAGATCATACGGCAAAAGAAAGTATCAGAGAAAAATCAGCAGTCCGAGTCATCATAGAAACTGTTAGAAAACTGAAATGGCAATGGGCTAGATATGTTGCGAGAATGTCAGGCAACCGCTGGACGTCACATCTCACTACGTGAGTCCCCATATGTCAGCTGTTGACGACAGAGGTAAGATGATGTGACAGGCTAGATGAATTGAGGATGTATTAGCTCTGCAATACCCATGATAGAGAGGTCTGGTGGATTTGAGGGGAAACTGATGATTATGTACAAGTAGCGCAGTGTCAAGGTTGGAGTTTTTTCAGATTAGCAGTTCTTGAAAGAGGCTGAAGGAAAAGTCCGATGTGCTGTCCCTTAAAAATCACAAAATGTAATCAAATGAAATTGTGTCTGTGTGATATGGGTACTTATGGATCATCATGAATATTTTGTCAGCCCCCTTATAGTGTATTTTGCGATGGATTTACGATTTACGCCTTAATCAAGAATACGCACACACACACGCACACACACACACACACACACACACACATATAAATATATTATTGTGTCATCCACAAATAGATGTATTGCATCTCTTCAGGGTGGCTATACGCTTTCCATTATCCCATCCATACCACAAGGCAGAATTAGTTTCAAAGAATATCCTATCATCTTCCCAAGAGTGTATCCAACACATTTATGATGAATTCATTGATTTAGGTTTTGATGGGATATATATATATATATGTACGTGTGTGTGTGTGTGTGTGTGTGTGTGTGTGTGTGTGCGCGCGCGCGTGTATGTGTGTGGTAATTAAGATAATCCCATCAGATTTCTAAGGATGAATCCGTTGAGCATGATAGGTCAAAGCCAAAAAAGGTTGAACTACAAAATATAAGTATATGTGTATTTTAGACCATACACTCATTTGATCACAGATTAATCCTGGAATTACATGAAAAAATCATGTAATCAGCAATCATATGCATAGGATCATATATTGAAATTATTTTATCCAGATATGATTTATATTTTTTTCTATTCGACCACTTATCTACTGTTTCTATTTCAGTGACCCTAGTATCAGCTGCTTATTTTTCAGTGGTCCTCCTCGTTATCAGCAGTTCCCAATTCCCATCAGAGGGGAGGTCTCTTTTCAGTTGCATATGGATGCATCATTAAAATACTGTTCTTCCTCATGAAGGAATATATCTTTCAATGTTGATGTATCAGCTTTTTGTATTTGAGTAATCGGAGGGAAAAAACAGACCTTACTTCATTTGACGATAGTGTTGGGCCAAGGATTTATTTTCGTTTTTCTTAACCGCACAGAAATATAATGATCATTGGTGGGTAACAAGTGGCAGCAAGTTTCCTCAAATCTTCAGTACTTCCCTCAATATTTACATATGATTTGACAAAGCAGATATTAGAAGCTGTCAAACAAAACTATAAAACTAGGTTTCTCCAGTTATTCTGCAAGATAGATGTGCATGTATATATGTATAGATGTTTGTGTGTGTGTGTGTGTGTATTGCACTTACTGACTGTTTCGTTGTATTACAACTCTTCAGCATGGTTATAAACTATCCAGTATCCCTTTCAGTACCACGAGGTCTGGTTGGAACCTTTGTTCTCGACCCAGATGCTCTACCCCTGTCATACGCAGGATTGGGCTGTCATGAGGACAAAATTAAGTTATATGTTTTATTTATGCATAATTACCGATCTACCAGGCTGCTTCTTTCCAGATTCTGAGGGGCATTGCATGGTTGCTAATAGTAGACGAATGCCTTAGCTAAGAGTATCAACACAAAAAATAAATCCATGGTCCATAGAGAGTGGGCTTTTATACATAATATATTTGAATCTCCTCGTTAATGTCAAATGCCTAACTCTACATTTTGGGATGTATTTTTGTGCAAAACACTTACAAATTGAAAAGATACACCGGCTTAAATCTGATTAATCCTATTCACTACAATATATATATATATATATATATATATATATATATAAATGAATCATATGAACAATCAGTAGACTGTGAACTTTAAAATATAATCGAATCCCCTCGTAAAATTCAAACTGGCTGGCTCTGAGATAATAGCTGTAACTTCTTGCGTGGATCTAATACAGAAATTAAACGCACGTTTAAAGAGTTGTTGAATTTCTGTATGTAATGAAATACATAGAAGTTCGTATACTAGCATCAAAAATACATCCATTGTCCGTATGAAGTGAACCTATACCCGTATACTTAAATTTCCTTGTGAAATGCAAAACACCTAGGTCTACGATATTTGCTTTAAATATTTGTGCTCAGAGGATAGAAATGAAGATATATGATAAAAGAACAATGATATAGATCAGTACTTATTTCCATCATGGGCGAAATATACAATAGAGATAGGACTCTAAAATACACATGTACTAGTATTCCCTGTAAAATATCATATACTTAGGTACACGCTTTTGGCCGTAATTTTTCATGTTCCTCAATTTGAACTTACCCCGTAACCTTAGGAGGTCGTTTGGGTATCGTTATTGATTTCACAACGAGTCCAGGCCATTTCTGCTTTGAAGGCATGTCCACGCTTATATATTACATTCCCATCGCTTCTTTGGTCTTCCATGTTTTCGCCCGTCCCCCATTTTGAGTTATACGTTAGTCTTCGTAAGGCCAGACCTTCTGGGGATGTGACCGTACCATTTCAGTTTTATCTTCTTTACAATTGTCAGCAAGTTTTTGGCGTTGTCCATTGGTATTGTGTGACTTCACTTCCCGCCTTTTAATTTTCGTGATATGGTCTGTATATGCGATGTCAAGACTCTTTCTATATAAAATCATTTCCATTGCACTTATTATCCTATGGGAATCCGCTGTGAGTGTCATTGTATCATAAGCGTATACATATATGGAAATGACTGATGAGCACATCAATTGAGTTGGAGCTAGATAGAGTGCTTCAGTCTTTTCCATGCTGCTTTTATTTGGCGAGTGCTATGGTGGCTTGCGCAATATAGGAAAAGATCACCAGTTCGAACCCAGGATATTTGAATTTCGTCACTATTGAGAGTGTCTGTCCATTGACCTGAATATTACTGGCAATACCACCGGCATTGTTGTTCATGTTTATCCTAGCATTGATCTCTGTACCGTATGCCTTTGACGTCGTTTTAAGGTGTTCATGTACATTTGTCAGCTTCTCATCTTTTCTTGCCAAGCTGTCGAAGCCATTGGCAAAAAAAGAAGGTTGGTGTTTGTTCTAACCGCCATTTTTCAGTGCTATTTCCGGAGATCCGTCATATTCCTCCCCAAGAGGGATTTTGAAGAGAATGATTGAGAGCAAGCAACATTGAAGCACGCCAATTGTCGTGCAGATTCAGTTTCAAATCAACACGTCGTAATATACTGCATTTTTGCATAGTTTTACAGATTTCAAATGACTTTTTACAAAGTTTGAGATGATGTTATAATTCCACACTGTGGCTAATAAAGCCGTGGAACAACTATTCAAAATCAGTGAAAACATGATGGAGTTGTTGCTGGAGTTATTTTTCATGCCGAATTCTGAGGTTGAAAATACTGTCTGTGTTGACCCAGACCCTTATAAACGATACCTGCTTTTTCTGTTCTTATCAGCTGTACTTGCAAAGTAGAACCTCTTGATATAATCCTCAAGTGCTTCATTAGGATGAATAGTAAGGCTGATGTTTTAGGGGTTGGTGCAATTTGAGAGGTTGCCCTTTTTATGAAATGGGACTGTGTCAAGAGTTTCAGCCACGGTTCGGAACTTCTAAATTTTATAGCAGATGTGAGTGGGGATCATCACACCCCTTCCATCCTGGACTTGCTCCGCTGTTGTTTTTATTGACTCCTTCAGATTTGCTCTCCTTTCCAAGCCAGTTCTACCCCGCTAATCTCAAGTAATCGCCGTTAAGGGGACGTTATAAACACTTAGTTCAAACTCCTATCTACAACGATGTATATGTATATATCAATAATTGAATTAACAACCTATAGAGTACAGACTTCAAAATACACACATAATTGAATGCCAAATATTTATCTTCACATTCTTGAATATAACAGATACGAATTTAAAAGATACAGTGTTATAATACTGATAATATCCCCTTTACAAAAATATGATTGTGTATGTATTCCCTCTTAAAAAATCAACAAGACACGCACTGTCATATATGGAGCACACAGATATTTGAAAGCACATTGTAAAATAGAATTTTACCTAGCTATTTCAGGTGAGCGCGATTGTAGACAACAAGCTATCATCATTAGCTTTTCTACAATGGATTTCATTAAATACACACCTATGGATTTCTGTGGTACAGCCAGGATTTCAAGTGGATATGCAGCTTGGTTTCTTTAGTTATGCAGTCACATTCAAAATCATTGGCTCACAAATTGGCAAATGCAATTTTGGCTCTGATTTTGGATGAGTTCTTCCGTGAAATCAATATAAAATAATAAACGTAAAATACTATTTTTGGAATCAACAGTCTTAAATTATCTTATGTTTGCTGCATCACAATCTTTTATCCTAAAATGGTTGACCTACCAATTCAATTTCAAGAAGGGTTCAGTCTATGAACTAATTTTTTTTGGTCGGTGATTTTTAAGGGACGACACACAGGACTATTTTCTCTGCCGAACAAGTGTAGCTTTTCTCGAGAATAAAGAATCCAAACAACCTCAAACTTAACAATGTTCTTTTTGCCCTTTTGAAATAAGATAACATAATACGGTGCCTGGTTGTCATGATTATTTGAGTAATTTAATTGGGAGGTGATGTGGGTAATTCGATTTTAGGGTTTTCCCGTATAAACAATTTGTGTAGACTTTGTATCATTCAGAACATTTTGAGGATATAAAATCCGTTAGATTTTTGTTTGTTTGTGAAAGGTAAAATTATGAGTGTTTTAGACTATTAGCTTACTCTTCCCCTGAATTGAAAACTGGAATTCATTGGATTATTCGCTATATGCATTGCCAATCTGTTAACAAGCACACATGAAGTTCTTAACAAACAAGGGTATAAATCATCGTCAGCGGCAAGTACAGATATAGACACAGAAAGAGATGAGTTCACGCTTATATATATATATATATATATATATATATATATATATATATATATATATATATATATATATATATATATATACATATATATATATATATATATATATCGATTGATGCAAGCTGAAATAGATGAGAACATAAAAGTGGAAAAACGCCAACCGAACTTTCAAACTCACAGAGAAAGACATACTTCAAGAAGATTGCTTCAAAATAAAAGACATGTAGGTAGTCATGTACTCATGTAGTTATATATATATATATATATATATATATATATATATATATATATATATGTGTGTGTGTGTGTGTGTGTTGTACGTACGTACGTATAAATCTTCTTGAATATACTAAAAAATACAAATGGAAATGCAAACATATGTGCATACATAAGTGGATAAATAATATCTGCGTCGTATTTTAGTCATTTTTGTTGGTTGATTTAAAAGTATTGTATTCTCTCTTTACATTTGGCCATGCAGGATAAACAGAGCCCGATCCGATTAAAACATAAGTGAATTCGTCTGACTTATATATAATTTAATCTAATTTTTTTCTCATTAAGTCTAAACATTCCAGAGAGAAAAAAAACTGTAATCTGAAGAAAAACATCTTTCAAAATGTAGAAATAAGTTTAGAGAGCAGAAAAATGTAGAAGAATATAAAAAGGAAAAACGTGTTTTATAAAAAAAACGAAGACAATTCTGGTTAGTTACCACATAGAAACAGTCAATCCACTGACGTCTTCTAACATTCTGCTATGTCGGGGATGATCAACTAGGATTTTATGATCAATGAATAACTTTCTTTTCTCACATCTAATTGGATGGTGAACACTAAAAGAAACACTCAAAAAAAAACAAAAAAACACAAGAAGACTGCTGGCAAAAAAATAATGAGTACCTTTGCACGAAATTGAACCACTATCCCACTAAGAACTTTTTGTTGAGGAGAATGTCCGTTCCTCTAGCTCCACTGACGTGGACTGTAAATGCATAATAAGTGTATTATTGCTAGAAAGAATTACTTCGAAATTATAAAATCAAACGCTGATATCGACAGTTCTGGTTAATGGTCTGTAATAATACGCAAAAACGAATAAGTGTCCTCAGTGTTGGAAATAGCACCAGTTGACAGTCTCATTTTCTTTGCATCGAAACAAAAAAAAATCGTTGACAGTAAAATGTGACGAAATATCAGATCGAATCAAGCTGTCAACATTTTGGAGACGAAAGCTTCAATTCGTTTAAATTCATAGCATTATTATTTAGTCATCGATGTATTTACCATGGTTCCTTCCAGGTGCAGCTATGTCTATTCTTTGTCAGCTTCCATTTCCCATAAGCACATAACGTATATCCAGTATTCTTGGATGGATCAGAGTTCGATTCAGACGTCATAGTCTCAGTCCCAGAATAATTCATGGAGTCTCATCACCAGGCCTGTTACCAGCTAGGGATGATACCATTAGTCTATGGTATAATCCCAGTCTTTTGCATTGTTTCCAGTGAATGACAGTTGTTACCCTGTCGCACCTGTTTCTCTACACCTCTCAAGT
>OY735206.1:38311552-38324921 GCA_963457665.1 Thysanoteuthis rhombus
TTCAAGTCTAATCTACCATTCTTACTGATGAGCAAGGTAAAAATCCGCAGGACTTGTTAAAAATCCAACCGTAGAAAACTGGGCACCGTTGTAGACGCAAATAAGGTAAGATAGGATGTTAATGGGGCTGCTCTATCGAGAAAGACCTCATAGACAACATGAGATGAAATGAAATAGAAAAGAAAAACAAAAAAAGTTTTAAAACCTTCATTCTTAATTGTGCATTCTTTCAACCTCTACAGCGCTGCGTATATCCAATCCAACTGCTATTCACAAAGAGCAGATAGAATGGATGCTAAGAGCCGCTGGGGCTCAAAGGCCACTCCAAACGACATCAGCAATGACCACTCCACCAGACCTTCCAACAAGTCATGGGGCAGCATGGCAGGGCACAGTTCAACACTCCCCATAATTTGCACAACAGAACTTATACTGGCCTTTTCTGCTAAGGCCTTGGTCCCAAAAGGCCAAACCACATGATTCATTTCGGGTGGGGATGATGTGCTCCAACGGCGACTACCCAAACACCACACTTTCGTATATTCGTACATATGTGGATTTAGCACTTTACACACTGAATATTATTTTCATCAGTGTGTCTTTCCATGCTTTACATTTGTTATCATGGTACAACGTGTGGATTTAGTCTTGTTTTGATCAATGGTTGTTTGCCATGTAACAATTTCATGGTTAAAAAAAACTAAATAATTACATTTATATGGTACCCCAGCAACATTAATCAAACACCAGCTCCCTTTAAGCTAGAATCTTAATATATAGCTTATGTCATACACAGAGGTTTTCTTTTATAGGGTATTATTATGATGTATTCTATATGGATGTTATTTTGTGCTATACATCATTTAATCCTTTGAAATAAGGCTTACTTACGTAGGCTATCAATACACGTATTTAACGATAAGGCATCTGTAAGTATGAAAATAGATGTGCCTCATTACTCGCATGACTTCTATTGAGTGTTTACCCATGTGAATATTGAATACTTTGCATAGGTTTTAATCTCCAACTGTATGAAAACCAACTTATGATATCATCTTTGAGATTACTAATTACACATAGAGACAGAGACAGAGAGAGAGAGGGAGAAAGAGAGAGAGAGAGATACAGACGGACAGACAGACAGACAAAGACTTGTTCAGACGAACTGATATAACGCCTTTTGTTAGTGTGTTTTTGCCACTATTAGACACATGGCTCGTAGCAACTTCGGGCTGATAGTAGTAAGAACACATAACCACACACACAATATATATATATATATATATATATATATATATATATATATATATATATGTGTGTGTGTGTGTGTGTGTGTGTGTGTGTAAGGGAAGAGAAAGGGAAAGAGAGTGTGAGAATAAAAAGAGACTGATATATATGAAAAATTACAGAAAAAGAATTTAGTTTCTTGTGCTTTCAAATTGTTTTCATTGTATATATTCTCTTTCCTCAAATATATATATATATATATATACATATATATATATATATATATATATATATATATATATATATATATATATATATATATATATATATATATATGAACATTAATTTATAGGGAAAGAACTTCGTTTCTTGCACTTACAAATCAATTTTCACTCAATATAAATTGTGTATGTGAAATTGTACCATAATAGAAACGAGAAGTTTTACATTGGGTTCCTGCAATTGTAAAGTAAATAGTTTCTTTAGAAAACCTGGTATAAGCAATTATCTCGAATGGGTATCATAATAGCTCCTACAACCGCCATGAGCAGATAGACTCGGCCGTTGCTCATGACACATAAACACTCAGATTCCGATTTCATTTAATGAGTAAGTTCGACGTGAAAGCAAGATGCAAATTGCACCAACGTCAGCAGAGCGAGATTAAGGTGTCGCACTGTGGACGGAAAGAAATCGATACAGGAAAATTTGAGCAGAGTCTTGGTGGGGCTGTGCTAGCTAACATTGTTCTGGCCTTAATTAAGTTAATAATGTACCCAGAGACCTGTGTAAGATTCCATTGGGATGTGAAGTATAGGACAAAAGGTCGTATTTTGTGGTCTCTTCTTAGCTAAGTTAGATCTCAAATAGCACTGCTGGAAATCGGTGAAATGTAATGCAGGTACATTTTTATTTCATCATTCAGAAAATCCACACGATATTTAGATGTGTGGGCAGGGGCATTGCTTGATATCTACATGTTTGAATACTTAAACCTTGTAACGTGTGAATATATGTATATTCAAGACTGCACACGTACTTTGGTTGCAATTATAACCAAAAAGAAAAGCTAAGTTTAGCGTTCAGCCCTTATCAAGAGTTAGTTGCTTTTATTCAAATCAACAGGTTCAATTGTATTATATTTTTTGTAAATCTCAACTAAATTCTGATAAAATTCATGTCAGATAAAGAGATATTCCTTGTTAGTTACTTTCTTGGCTACTCGCGGAAATGTATGTGGGAATCGTAAGAAACAAGTTAGTGAATTTCTGCTTAGATCATACAAGTGAATCACATCATACTGCCCATATTGTATTATGATTAGCCCAACCTATGGCCATTTGTAGTCGCACACCAACCAAACAAACAACTCAAGATAAACTCATGGAATTTTCTTTTGGAGGGCCGAAATCAAATACCAACGTTAATCTATCACTTGAATGGATCGAAATCGATAAGAACTTCCATTTTTCACTATGAGGGTAAAAGATATGAGTAACTCTAAGGGTATGCGAGATTGTAAGGAACATTTTTTTTCACCTATGTGTCATAATCAAAGAGTATTTCCACTTTTAACCGTTGAAATATAAGGAAAAGACGTAGAAAAGAATTTTTTTTCTTTTCTTTTTTATTGGTCTTCAACGTAGGGTCAAAATGGGATGGGAGTTTTTATTTGTATTCAAAGGGGTCAAAATCAAGTGGAGAATGATTTTTTCACTCTCAGAGGTCCAAAACGAACAGGAAATTTATTTCAAGTTTGAGAGACAAAATTGACGGAAAACTTTCATTTTTTTTCTTTTTCGAGGGTCAAATCCAAGGGTAACTCTGCTGAGGGTCAAAATGGAAGGGGAATCTCTTTTTTTTTTTTCGGAAATAAAATTGATGATGGAGATGTATTTTTATTTCGTAGATGTTACAATCAAGAGTTATTAATTTTGAATTTTTTTATTGTGATTTGTTTTTCACAAATTGTTTTTCTCTCTCATCTTTATGGGTCAAATCGAAAGGTAATTTTTTTTCTATTCTCAAGCTTAAAATCGAGGAAGATTGTCATTACTTTTAGGGGCCAATATCGAGTAGGGGGATATTTTTTCTCTTTTGGGGTCAAAACCAAGAAGGAACGTTTCTTTCGACTATATATAAGTCAATCAAACGGTGATTTTTGTTCGTCAAAATCTAGAGTGAACATTCATTTTTTCAGCTTTAACACTCTTGCAAAGCCTGTTTTTCAATATTGGCCTAATTTTTGACACTAGCTTCCTTATTTTAAGATTAGTACCCTTTTCCTTAGCATTATGCCCTCATTTCAAACATTACACCTTTTGAACTTTTTGGCTTTTTTTCAACATCAACCCTTCCTTTTAACAGTAGCTCTATCGTTTTAGGAGATTAGATCCATTTATTTTCTAATTCCTTTTTTTTTTTCGTACCCATGGCTCCTTTTTTCTGTATCAACCCCTTGCCTACATCGCCCCCAACTTTTTTTCCGTTAGACTAACCTGTGTTTTTACACTAGCCGGACACATTTCAATAAAAAGATTAATCATTAGCCCGTTATCTTTTTCAACATTATCCCCTTTTCTCTACCAGGATAGAGAGGGGTGATCAATTAATTCTAAAAACAAATTGAATTTAAGGTTATTTCATTCAATTCATAAATCTTTCTTTTAAACGGCTATCCAATCCATCCTTTTGGGAAGGTACTTATTCAACCATTGGAAAATATAATTAACATTCAGAAATCATATTTTCAACGGAACAATCGTGATAAACTCTTACACTATCGAGAACAAGGTGAATACCGAACAAAGTGTTCAACTTTTCTTTTGCAGTGATCTAAAATATAACTATGGTACATCTTGCCCTCTCCCTTTTACGTCCCAATCTTCTATATCATCACAACCTTTGAGTATTCTGTCTGACAGACCAACCTAACCATTCATAATTCTTTGTTTAAACTTTCTATCCAGGAAAAGTTTGGATAGCGAAGGAAACATATATATATATATATATATATATATATATATATATATATATATATATATATATATATATATATATATATATATATATACATATATATATATATATATATATATATATATATATATATATATATATATATATATATATATATCTGGAATTGTGAATATGTTCATGCATTCTTTTGTTATTATTATCGAGTTACGGCACCGAATCCTCACAGTTACTCTCGGAAGATTATATTTTTTTTTAACGTCATGAACTAACGTATACAGGTAACTCCTGCTTTTAGAAAGTTCAGTCTGTTGTTGATTTCTCAGAGAGTCTTTATAGAGACAGCGTGCACCCAGTTTCTATCAGTCTTATACTCTGGTTTTCAGTACCCCCAACCGTGCTAACTATTGACGACAAAGCTTGGATTACGAACTTCATAATTCTCGGTCCTGAAAAAGCCTTAAATCTCCTTTTTTTGATGAACGGTAACTGTTTCAGCATGTTCTCGCTATTTCAACTCAGGAATTATTTTCTTTTCTACAAGATCCCTCTACTTTAGGATAACAGTGAGAATCCTTATTTACTTACATATTTTTCTCTCCAAATTTGTATTTTGTATAAGTTTAACCAAAAATATATGAATGAAAATATATGAGAATATGTATCGAATGTTTGGATAATTCACCGTGTTTTTTTGGGGTTTTTTTTCATAAGCTTCAGTAAAGTTTCCAAAGAAAAATATGCATTCCTCTAGAGACAAACTCTCGGATTAGGTGGAGGAAACCAGTATATCCGAATAAACAACTGGTTTTACAGAGTTAATAACGCAATCATATACAATTTCAGCAACAAATGCTTCAAGTATGATAAAACCGCCGAAGAGGGGGGGGATCGATCCAGTTATAAGAAAGAATCGACATAAGTAATCGGCAAAGAGGAAAAATAAGTTGCTTTGAAACAGAAGTATTTTGTTTTAAGCGAGAAGAAAGAAAAAAAAAGAAGAAAAAAAACCAAAGACACACCATTTAATGCTTCTGTAATGTTCGAAGAAACCCTTCATATTTCCATTCCAGGAAGCACTTTAGTAAACGAATTTTTCCATCGGAATCGAAATATGGCTCAACGCCGATTTTTTAAATGAGACGCATCTTTTATCAAAATCTTGGCTGGCAATCATTCACTAAAACCTACTAATTATCCACTTTGAGATTCGAAGACGATTTCTGGGCAAGATGGCGGGAGGCCAGAGTTAAACTACAAAGAATATAATTAAATTTGGAAATATATGATAAAACCGATATTTCTGCATAATTTGACCGAAGAATGCTGCCAATGTTAGATGACTTTATGGCGTTAAAACGTGTAGTGTTTCATCGATCAGTAATAGATTCATATTGAAAATACTATCATCCATCAAGGAAACGTACGAAAAAGTTATTGATTGAAAATATTACATGTATAATCAAATAAGATCTTAAATGCCTTAAACAACATATATATAAATAAAACACATATTTTCAACCATCATGTTATCAACTGTTTTAAATTTAATATATTGAGGTATTATTCAAAAGAACTGGTATCAGTTCATAGTTGACTTATATACTATTACAATAACTTCAATATGATTCCCTTAGATAATCTGGTGAAACCTTTCTATCGTATGATATCCGTTGGTTGGGTACCTTTGCTAAAGAAATGGTATTTTGCATTGTTTTAAGCTGACAGCACTTCTGCCTCATACTTTCAATCTCACTCGTTTTACATAGTTGCTCTTTCTATTGCGCTTCCTGTTTTCCTTGATATTAGCGATAAAACCGGGTCATGACCAGGAAAGTATAAGAAGTAAGGTGCAACAAAAAACCTAATATTTTCACATTTAACGTTGTGGGTTGGGGTCATCTATTTACGAAGATCAGCATTGAAAGTGTTAACTTGATTTACAATAAAACGTCATTTTGTAGGGAAATGATTGCGCTTGAATACAGGTGAAAGGTATTGACGACTAATAATGTACTTGACAGTCTTTTGCTAAACTTGATCAAAGCAAGATTTTATTTTTATAATATTTGGATTATCAAATAATGTACTGATCATCTAAGCAAATGTTTCTGTTTATTTATTCGTTTGCGCTCAAATGGGACGAGCTCATTGATCGATTTACCTCCCTTATTATGATACAACAAAAGAAATTATGCCTGACTAACTCTCAACTGATGGTCACACATTAAAAGAGCTCGATGAAACGAGCCTTCAAAAAAAGATACTGAAATTATCTATGATGAATTACCGAATAAAATAGTTATAGGCTCCTCAGTGCTGATCCATTCATTTCTAACAGATATATTCCATTACATAAAGAAGGGCAAATAACTGTGATGTGATTATGAAAGATAAGAGATACCACGTTTTTTTAAAGCAACGATCCATTTCTTCAAACAAATATTTGCATGCACTCAAACTATTGTGAAGAGATAGAGAAGACGGTTGCATTATTCTTTCAAGCCTCTTTCTTATTCTCATTCATTTTACTCAACCAATATGTCATAATCTATTTTTGGTCCGTCATACCCGTGGATATTTTCACCAGTTAAACCGTACATTTCTCTACTATGTCCGTTGTAACCAAGTCACGATATATATATATATATATATATATATATATATATATATATATATATATATATACACACACACACACACATATATATATATATATATATATGTATATATATATATATATATATATATATATATATATATATATATATATATATATATATATATATATATATATGTTTAAGCCGGTCAAGGGAATATATATTTGTATATGTATATGTGTCTGTGTGTTTGAGTTTTAGTTTGAGATTAAGGCTGACACAATAAGTGTTATATTTGCATAGGTGAACATTCAATAGAAATGACACAAGCAGAAAGTAACGTCTAATGTCATACATTCCTCATCACTCATGGATATGGGATAACGTCCGAAAGTAAACCATGATTTAGAAAAAAAAATTAATATGTTCTATGAGATATTATCCACATAAATACACGTAATACCTCATATAAAATGACTGACTATATGTAAGAAATAAAGTATATAGTAAGAGAGAGGGGGGATCAATACTGCTGAAGTGCCAGACTTAACGCATGACATTAAGTATAGAGTGGAGAGAAAGGGGTGATAAACACAGCTGTTTTGTTTTTCAAATACCAGGAAAAGTCACATAGTAAACAACTAAATAACCCAACTAGAGACCGCACGATTATAACAAAGTATATCTGAAACAGGGAAAAACACACTCAACTGACACAAAATAAATTTTAAGAAAGTTAATTGATGTTTAGTGTTTAGAGCGGCAATCTATTAGGAGTATCTATCTATCTATCCATCTATCAAATACCAGGGATGCCAACTACAGACAATTTATACATCCTACTATAATAACAAAGTATATTTGAAACAGGGGAAAACACACTCAGCTGTCAAAAAGTACATTTTGAGACAGTTTATTAATGTTTTTTTTTGTTAAAAGCAGTAATCTTTCGAGACTATCTCTCTATCTATCTTTCTTTCTCTCTCTCTCTCTCTCTCTCTCTCTCTCTCTCTCTCTCTATATATATATATATATATATATATATATATATATATATATATATATATAAGATGTGTCCATAAAGAAACTGGAGTTTCAAAACTGTGTACCAATGTGATATTTGACCGCGCATTTAACTGGAATGTTATCCAGCGATGACTTTAGTATAAAAAAAATGCATCAAGCTACATTGATTAATTATTGAGCAACACATCCCAGAGTGAACATGTGTAGAGCACACGGTGTTATTCCCCTGGAGAAAAAGCAATAATGATCAACGTGTTTTTTTTCCCTAGCGCTTGCTGACGTATGTACAATCTTTTGGCAAAGCACAAAAAGACTCACGTTGTCCTGCCGCCCCACTCAGTGGATTTGGCCTATGCCTACTTTCTTTTTCTTTTCGCAGATGTGACCAGTTATTCTTCTTTGTGCGTACTGGGAAAGACGCCAAGTGCTGTATACACACGTTCAATCGGGGACGTGTTGCTGGACTAACCTAAAAATTTGACGCATTTTTTTTCTTTTCAGGTCAAGATCACTGATTTCCATCCCCTGCAGTAAAACGTCTCATCGGTGCACTTTCTTGAAAATTTGATTTCTTTATGGACACATACTGCATGTATCGAATTTGTATCTGCTTTCGGATCATCAATAAAGATGACCATCGTCTTATCTAATATTTCTCGATGAATCATGTTATGCACGAACACAATTCATCATTTCTTGCTCGCACATACTCATACACACACACACAGTCACATACAGAAGATTGACAGAAAATTAAATACTGAAATGACACACACAAACACATATATATGTACTGGATGATGAAAAAACCTTACTGGTTTGATAGAGTAGGGCCGTCAAAATATAACTCATGGCTCCAACATCGCTTCATGGTGATTCACTGATAGTTACCCTAATGATACATACCTCATTTAGTAATGGAATCACCAGTATATCGGCAAAGCGAAATTCAGTAAGGTATATTTCAGCAACTATAATCTATTGAATCCCTATCTTTTTTTGATGTCACCCAATATATATATATATATATATATATATATATATATATATATATATATACAAAAATTGAACTCCAATTGTGAATCGATTTCAACAGGAGAACAGATAAATTTTCCAAACAGTCACGATGACTGCGTAACATTTTTGCAAAGGGGGGCTTACAAATCTAATCAATAACTCAACGTATGTTATAGGTGTAAGCTGACGAAATCTATGTAAGAGAACAACTACAGTAGTACCCAATTGGTGATTTGGACACAAAATAGTGTGGATAATGAACTCTATATTTCCCCCCAAATACTTGTGGATTTTGTGGGTGGTTCGTTTCCATATTCAGGCGTAATGGGTGTAAGGTTTTCAGACAAAGTGCCAATTTGTGTTCACAATCCTCCCAAATCGTCGTATATCAAGTTTTCCACTTTACTTAGTAGCTTTGTGAATTTGGTATGTAAATTGAATTGATGGCCAAGTGCCTGAAAAGGCTTGACAACCTGGATAGGGTTGCTTTTCTTAATATCAATACGATAGTAAGTGATTGGATCAGCCATTAGTGTAATCGTAAGGTAGTTGGCAGAGAGTACATTCCATAAAGTTGATAACATAGGCAAAACAACAGTTTTTCTCATGAAGGATATCATGCTAAATTATATATATATATATATATATATACTTCTGAAATGCAATGGATTCATTTCAGAGAGTCCTCGATACATACAACATTTTACTCATGGAGTTGGGTTGTTTTAAAGTAGAGCTGGAAATACATAGTAATTTGTGGATTCGCTACACATACTAACTCATGTTGATATATATATATATATATATATATATATATATATATATATATATATATATATATATATATATATAAATATATATATATAACGCTTTTGTCTAGAAATGGGTCGAGAACTGCAAGATGATTTGCTGTGTCACTATATCATTATGTATTCATTCTAATGAATGAGCAGTTTGACGAATTTTTATTAAATTTTACCCATGATATCTGGAGATACATATGGAACTATTGTCAATTAAAATAAGAAATTATTTTTGAAAATTGACAAAAATGCCGGTTGTAGATGGGCAATAGATGGACATTTTGCCTGGAATCGCATGTGATAGCAATAATTAATTTCCGCCGGAGCAGAAGAGAAACAAAAGGTATAAAATTTAATGCTGGAGACTTAAGATGGGAAACTCCGAGGGGGAAAAAATAAAAGCACAATGATTACGCAATGTCGTTGGAAGTTATTAAAATTTTTCGCGATTCCTATCTTTCACAATTTGAATCGTAGAAAAAAAACAAAAGTAACAATTTTATATCAGTGTGGTTGTGGGAGAGAAGGGTTCCGAATTTTAATGAAATTCCCATTAAAAAAAAGATTCCGAACAAACCTGGGCGGATATTTATGGGAGAAAGTTCACTCCAGAAATTGGCTTGATGTTTTGAAGACGTTAACAATAGGATATTCTTCAGGGGTGATAGTTATTCGTCTTTGATTTATTTTTTTGTCATAAAACAGCCATTTATATCGTCAAAACACACACACACACACATATGTATGTGTGTGTGTCTGTGTGTGTGAGTGTGTGTGTGTGTGTGTGTGTGTAAATGATTATTGGAAAGTGAAGTTAGGTGTTACATCTCAAAATGTTTGTATTAACCCGTGGATGCATTTCCATGTATTCAAACTGGAGCCAGTCATCATCTTTAGAGAAGGACGTTTTCAGTGGTTCACAGAGAAGATTTGCCATTTACTTGCTTGATGCTGAAGAAAAGTATTGGGATATTTCTGGGATTATATATATATATATATATATATCTATATATATATATATATATATATATATATATATATATATGCCTACGACCACAAAATGAGTGATGATTTCGGTGGTTTCAGGGCGATATTTCGAACTTTTCATTTATATACATATACACGGTACTGCCATAAATACTACTGCTGTTGTATCCGTTGATTGATAGAAATATATAAGATTGAAGGAATGTTTGATATTTTACCAATTACAAAAATCAAATTATCCGGAATATTCACATACAACTTCGAACGATCAGGCCGTCCATTGACTGAACTACACACAATTTTCATTGGAAAATTGGTGGCTTCTGTCGCCAGGGAAAGTTTGAAACATAGGGTGTATTTTGTAACAAGCAATCCTTTCTAGCTTTGACTACTATTTGTGATCAAGAAAACTGGGATACGGACTCTAAGGGGGCCCAAGTTCAGAAGGCGAAAATCTGGAACGTTGTGGCTGAGCATCTTTTCAGTCAGTCTAGCCTTGGAGGTCATATATAGTGAATCCAATTGTGTATGATATCATTCAGGGTTATACTACTGATCTTAAGTGGTTTAGTAGTTTGAATATTGCAGAAAGTGCATGGCCAACCTTATGAAGGCTGATTACTTCCTATTCATCTCTCCTTTGCCAACCAAATCCATAGTTAAACCCTGCATGTACTAAACATAAAATTTAGATAAAGCAGAGAGAGAGAGAGAAAGAGTGAGAGAGCGAGAGCGAGAGCGAGAGAGAGAGAGGGAGAGAGAGAAGTCAGTAACTTGACAGAACAAGTCTATTGACAGAATACAATCAAATATGGAAACAGTACTTCGGAAAATGTATCATATAAACATGTAACAGATTGTATGGCAATACTTGATGTATGTGTATATAAAATACGGAAAGCGAAACAAAAAAAAAAACAAGTAAAAAAGCAGAAAGGATGCACCTTAAAATATTTCGCTCGTGAAACAGTTTTTATTAGAATTTTTGGTAAAATATAATATCTAGAGATATATCAATACATATAAAGATATACATGTATATACATACAGACTAACAAAGAATCAGTCACCAAACACACAAAAAAACAAACGAACACAGACACTGACAGACTACATACACACATGTATATACATTATGACACAAATTCGATTTCCATGGATATCAACTAGATATTTTTAAAATAGTATCACTTATATATATTTATATGTGTGTGTGTGTGTATGTGTGTGTGTGTATGTATGTAAAAATGCAGATTCATTTTCTTTATGTATATAAGATAATACACTATTACCCGCATATACATGTTTGCATGTTTAGTACTGATCAATATCATTATATATATATGTATATATATATATATATATATATATATATATATAGTTTTGAGAAAAACTTTATAGCTACATATATATATATATATATATATATATATATATATATATATACAAACATATATATATATATATATATATATATATATATATATATATGTTTGTGTCTCTCTCTGTGTATATATATACATATACAGATATATATGCATATATTGTGTGTCTGTGTGAGTTTGTGTTCGTGTGTTTAAACATGACTGCATATTTATAGGTTTTAGCATTTTTCTTTTGACTTAATACACTGTCAACTGAGCGTTGTGATAGCTGTGATAAGTCTGTTTTGTTTGTAGACTTTTATGAGGAACGAAAAAAAAAAGAATTCCTAATGTCACTTCGTATGGGCCTCTTGGGAGCCGGCTAGAGACGCCATCCCTTTGTATTTGCTACACATATTTGGTTGTCAAGAAGGAAGCAGAAAGAAGAATACAGAAAATATGTGCAAAAAAAAAAAAAAAAATACAAAAATGAACGGAAGAAATTCAAAGGAAAGAATGGAATTGATGCTATCGTCTGATGCCTTCATTTAAAATTCATTCTAAAAAAAATCATTTTATGCCTACAGGGTAACAGCAGGACACCTTCTCCTGCGTAGTGATTCTTTTGATAAGAAACAGCAAAATTCTATCCATCTATCCATCTATTCATCTATCTATCTATCTATCTATCTATCTATGTATATATATATATATATATATATATATATATATATATATATATATATATATATATATATATGTGTGTGTGTGTGTGTGTGTGTGTGTGTGTTTTTTGTCTTCACACAGGATGTGAATTTAAATAAAATACATACAATATTTCGGGATAGAGCTCATTATTTTTAGTCTTGTTCACAGAAACTACAATCATATGTCAGTTCATGTAGATATATATCCGACCTAATTCTATATTTTGCTTGATGGATCAGATAGTTATATATACTTTCTTGTATATGACAGTAGTCGGCATGTGAGCTCCGTTAAAAACCTGAATTTTTTATATAAATTTTCTACGCCTGTTGGTTCTTTTCCATTCAAAAAATAATGCTCAACAAAATCTTCCTACGCTGAATTTGTATTTCTACCATACTAAGTTCAACTTACACTTTAGCACAGTTGTCTGAAGTCGTTCAGGTTCATTTGGTAAAACTTTGTTATCATCAATTTTAAATAGTTTAAGATTTCTGATAATGGAAACAAACTGGAAGAATGATAGGTTTATCTTGATAAATGTTTGCTGTGTATTAATCTATTATCACAAGAATTAAATTTTGTGCTTTACCATGTATAAATGTACACATTGTTCAGACCCTAGATTATATGAAGACATCTAACATATAGAGGAGAGGTG
>OY735206.1:38325121-38332621 GCA_963457665.1 Thysanoteuthis rhombus
CGAGCAGTGACGAAACACTGACCACATCCTGCAGAACACGTTTCGAATTCCAAACGCCACTGGACATTGGCAATTGCTTTATCACATCATGTGCGCTCCAGCGGGCGGACCTGCTGGACCTTGCAATGAAAAGCAGTATAAGGAATCTATTTACCAGTGACTGAACACCACACATTTCCATGACAGAATACGGTTACATATCCTTACAATCTATCCTTTAAATAGCGAAACAACTCTAGGAAAGAGATGTGCCAGTTTGTAGAGGGGCGCTGTTGATTGCTATGATTAAATTGACACTTTCTTTTTTCTTCAACGAGGACTTTTGATTTCTATAACATAATATGATTTACTTTTGCCAAACTCCTACTTCAGAGCTGACTTTATTTTCCCTTGGTAGCAACAATGACAACAACAATGACCCTCACCAAGATTAAATTCTTCAAAGCTACTAAAGAAAGAGGAATTCAACATGTGACCTTCTTTCGACCCAAGAAGATTTATAAAGAAAACATTATGTCTATTTTCAGAGACTTTAGTTTATTCACTTTGAAGCAGCCATTTTTGCTTGTCAATCTTATGAAAAGTTGCATAAGTGAATCATCGAATATTTTCTTACGACAAAAAATTTCTCCTCAATTTTAGTCATATGTTTGGTCCAATACCATCATCATAATAAGTGTTTTGAAGTCAATTTTTGGACTTGGACCTGCCTTAGGGTCCACCACATTTCTCCATCATGGGCGTCGTGGATCAAGTACCCTACTGGCTTCGGTCGTGCATGGGATCTTTTGGGTTGCATATTGCAAGATACAATCTCCATTGGATATCTGCCATTCTTGCAACGTGGCCAACCCATTGCCATTCGAAATTTTCAATTGATTCTATGATGTCTCCGATTCCTGTCTTCCCCCGGATGTATTGTGCTGCCTTGTGGTGTGTCCGTGTGAGGTTAAGCATAATCTTTTTATGTGCACGTTGCATGTTTCTAAATTTGCAGGTGTGTATCTTGGTCAGGTTCTATGTTTCAGCACTTTGAGTGACTTTCTGGAGGGTGCATTGGTTGTATACTCTCTTTTTTGGATTAATGGGATCTTCTTGTTTTTGAAACTTGAGCTTGCTCTGCCAAAGGCTTGCCATCCTAATGTGATTCTTCACTTGATTTTTTTCTCTTTCTTTGAGGATGTCATGGAGATTTGTTGTCCTAAAAAGTTGTATCGGTCAACCTTCTTCAGTTCCGTGTCCTCGATTTTGACCTTAGTGTTATTGTTTCCGACGTGGTTGTTGCACATGATCATCTTACTGAAGTTCAGGATTGAGCTGACTTTCTTGCACACTTCATTTTTTTGCAATAGTTGGAGGCCATCAAGGTAATCTGGGCAATGTCGTATGCATATCTGAGGTTGTTCAGATATTCGCCATCTATTTTGATTCCTTAATTCTCCAAGTCTAGTCTTCTGAAGATCATATCTAGATAGGCTATGAAGAGTTTTGGCGAGCTGATATCATCTTTCCTTACTTTTTTTTCGGGAGTTGAATGGGCTCCAGGTCTTTATGTAGCCTGATAAAGGAGCTGCTGTGGCTGTATAAATATTTCAGCACTTCGACATATACCGGTTCCGCATCTTTAAGACTGATGGCCTCCAGGACCTCAGGGATTTCCACTGACAAAGGCTTTTTTGAAGTCAATAAATGCTACAGCAAGTGGTAGCTAATATTCTGCTGCTTTTTTTCTGTTGATTTTTTGAGTGAAGTTGGTTTATGGTCGAATAGCTTCTTTTAAAGCCAGCTTGCTCTCAAATGTTTTTTGTGATTCGGCTGGCGATGATTTTTGTGAAAAGTTTGTTTATGCAGTTGAATGAGTTTATAGGCGTATAGTTGTTGAGATCTTTTGGGTTTCCTTTTTTTTTTTTGTATAAAAGCATTATGATTGCATTGTTCCAATCATCTGGGACTCTATTTTATTTTCGGCACAAGTTGAAAAGGATGCCCTTTCTTTCCGGTGATGATCTTACCTGCTCTTTTGAGTAGATCGATGGTAATATTCTATGGTCCAGGGACCTTCCCAATCTTTTTCTCATTGATGGCTTGTTTCACCTCCTACGGGGTTACTTCTGGGAAATATCAGAATTGCTTGATCGTGTCTTGCACATTCTGTTTTGTAGCCCTTGATTGGCTGAATAGAATTTTGAGTAAAATTCATTTGAACAATCGATAATCCTGTCTCTGTCAGTTGTAAGGTATCCATTTTCCTTGAGTATGTTTGTTATTTGCTTCTGTCCTGAATTGAAGCTTTTGTTTATAGTTTTGAACTCCAAGCTTTTCCTTGGAGTCCATTCGATGATTGCAGTCGTGTATATTCTGTCATCCCTTTGTTTCTTCCTGATCATTTTTTTCAGTTTCCTAAAGAGTGTTGGTAGTTGCTCTTTTGAGCTCATCATCTCCACTGATGTGGGTCAATGTCCTTCGAGCTCTGCTGACTTTTGAAATCTTTGTCATCTAAGGTAAGTATGGGTTTTTGCAATGCAGTAAAAAGAATGAGGAGGGATATGTCTGATTTATTTTTCCAAGTTTTTAACTTAAAAGTCCGCGGAAGTCCGGGGATACAATTTTTAAAAAAAATTCTGTTCTACCCATGTAAATCTCTGCAAGAGAGAGAGAGAGAGAGAGAGAGAGAGAGAGAGAGAGACAGACAGACAGACAGACAGACAGACAGACAGACAGACAGACAGAGACAGACAGACGGACAGACAGACAAAGAAAAGATCTTCATGCATGGAATCTAGTGCTAAATTTCAGCAAATTATAATTTAAAAATCAAGTCAAGCTCAAGTATTACTTTTCTGCCTCTGATCAGGATTTTGGATCAAAGGTAGGGGGAAATTTCCATACAGCAGTCGTAATTTGAGATATTTAGATTTCAACCATTTGTTAATTTGTCAAAAAGCCTTAACTTTCAACCTTACTTGGATGGTCTGAGATTTTTTTTTATTTGTCCCAAGATGTCTATCTATAAAGTCCTGTCTACTTGGAAGTAGGGGATGGGTATCTATATACTAGGTATTTTTTTTCGTTTCTTTTCTTGACAATAATCAACTTTGTACAACGCAAGGGATAGCTGATATACATAAACATCTAAATGAAACCTCGAAAAAAATTCTACGGGCTTGGTTACGTTATCACTTTGATGTGTGGCTTCCACATAAATCAAGAGATAAAAAAAAGACTGCTGGGCCATATGACCATGGTTTATTTGCCAATCGACCTTACTAAAATGCCAAGGAATTTCTTTTTCAACGATGAAAAAAAACAGTCATATATATGTCACTAAACAATCGAAGACTGTGTATCATTGACCGAAGATCAAAGACAGAAGGAAAAACTCAAATGTTTCCTCGGTCTGTACCAATGTCATGGGGCAAAGAGACTAAATTGCCATCAATTGTATCGTTCAGTAAACATAATATTAAAAAAGAATCTTCATTTGTAATCGATTAAATATATGTATAGATACACACACATATATATATAAACATACATACATTTATACATATATATGTACATATATATGTATATTTATGATATATATACACACACACATATATATATGTGTGTGTGTGTGTGTGCGTGTGCGTGTGATAGACAAAACGGAATTGGTAAACTAAAACGTTGTAGGAATCCGTACATATTCTACATTCAGAAAATTTGATAAGAAAATCGACCAAAGACATGCCTGAAAGGTCCAACAACCAATGGATTAAGGATTCCAGAGTCATGGTGCAGAAGTAAGGGTAGTTATTTGTAGGTTCAATGAATATATGGGGAGATCCCGTGTTCAGCACAGAGTTCAACGATCTCCGAATCACACGGATGCAGTCAGCTGACATGACTTGTTGGAGAAGGGGAAATTCATGTCCCGTCAGAGCAAGAAACAACGTCATTCCAGAACGCAACTAACACCTGATTAAGGCTCCATCGTATTTGGATGAGATGTTATGAGGTAAATAAAACGGAGGAGGGAATTATTTCGAACTGACTCGTGCAAAGTGATTAAACACTTCGTTCTCCCATCTGAATTTCTCCACATTTCTCTTTTGGCGAAGTTGAGTTAAGCTTAGCATATATCGTTAATTGTATGAAGTCGGTATCACAGTGAACAATTGAACAAACGTAGCGTCAAAATCTGGGAACACGTAACTCAGCTCCATCGAAGAATAAATATGGTTAGAGCAAATTCTCACTATGACATCACCGGCGAAAGCATCCAAAATTGTGTAAAAAAAGGGAAAAAAACAAAAAAAAAACATCCTGATACTTGAGAGTCTAGATGTTATTAGTAAACCAATTAGAATAAGGCTTTCGAAAGGTCAAAAAAGATTTTTTTTTTCAAAGTAAAACGTGTGGAATACTGATTTCAATTTTGAAGTCTGTTGACAAAACGGGATGACCAGGATCGCTGGAGCACCTTAAAGAACTCATTAACGCATGGCATGCCGCTAAAAAGCATTGGTCAGATGACGGTTTCTGTTAAGTCAATGTCGGACCTGATTAATTTTCACAAACGTTCAATTCGGCTAGAAGCAACAATCTCTAAAGCATAAATTTGAAAAACCATTTTCTTGTTTTTTTCAAAGCAGATACCTCAGTGTTTCTATATAGATCACATATATCAGACAATAAACTGTGAAAATGAGAATCAAATTGAGTTATTAACCGCATCAGGCTACGAGGATATCCGTTCTTTATCGTATATATGCGCCGACACCACACAGACACATGCATATACGCATATATGCATATATATGTATGTATATATATATATATATATATATATATATATATATATATATATATATATATATATACATACATATATATATATATATATATATATATATATATATATATATATATATATATATATATATTTATATATGTATGTATGTAAGTATGTATATATATGTATATATATGTATGTATGTATGTATATATATATATATATATATATATATATATATATATATATATATATATATATATATATATATATATATATATCCTTGTGAGAAAAAGTAATGCACGAAAATGAAAAGACATTAAAAAATATATCGTAAAAGAATAGAGGGAAATTAACTTTAAAGTAGAAATACTTGAAAGTTAATTTTCCTCAATTGTAGCATTTCTCAAGGCAAATATAGAAATGCTACACTTCATAGAAATTATTTTTAACTTAAATAGTATAAGTTATTAACTATATAGAAGAAAATATTCTGTGATTAGGCACATGTATGCTAGTTCTAACCACCTAAATACAATACAATCTTTAAAAAGATCCCCAAATCTATAGAATCTAGATTAACATAAAACCTCTGAATGGAAATACTATTTGACAAAGTTGAAATGACTATATCAAAGCGTTAATAGAATATATAACAATTTTACTGAAACAAATTTCAATTACGATGAAAAAGTAAAATCCAATAGGAAGAAACAGAGAAACGAAAAAAAAGAAAAAACCGAAACAGAAAAAACATCTGGTATACACCACCATTCAACTTACAAGTAAGAACCAACTTAGAAAATATATTAATTCCATTATTCGATAAAGACTTCCCCCCAAAATCACCAACGAAGCAAAATGTTAAAAATCAACGGGAGATCAACATTTTTATCGACAATTTCGATATGCTTATTCTGACGCAAACTATGAAATCATCAGAAACAACAGAAATAAGGGAAACATAAGCATAAAGGATCAAGACTGCAATTTTTCCAGATCAGATATAATATACCTATCACGAATTCCAACCTAGGAGAATCCCTCAGAAGTAAAATATTATTTAGGAATATCTAAAACGTCATTCAAACTAAGTTTAGCAAACCACGTATCATCCTCCAAGAACGAAAAATATAGATATAATGCAACAATATCTACGTATTCCGGGAGAATGGTCGAAATGAATTACAGACCCACTGTAAAATTGAAAATTTCAAGACAAACCAATATATGCAAAAAATATGGAAAGTCCGTCTTACTTCTCTCTAAATGAGAAATTTGAAATAATCAATTTTCCAAGGAAAAAAAAACACCAAGGTAAATTTGATAAACAGGAAAATGAAATAGCACTTATATGCCAGCGTCGCTCGAAATACTTATTAACCAACATAACTCAATAATCCATATCTTAGTTCACAAAAGGTAGCATAGACAGTTTACCCACATACTCATCATCTCCCCAAAACATCTTTTCAACATAATCTACTCCCTGACATGCGTAAGTAAATCAAAAACATTTCTATGAACCATGGTCGTAAAGGACACTAACATAGGTAATGAAATTATGTAAAAAATCATGGTCAAGATCAAAACAATCCTTTGAACACAATTCAACATTTACTCATAGATAACTCCGACACTTAATCCACAGCCCATGAAAGGTGACTGATAACCACATGTAAAACAGATCCACAACAAAATAACAAAAAACAAAAGTAAAATCTCCTCCAACCATAAAAAACACCCACAAGCCTCGCCAAAGTCCTCAAACAGGAATCTAAAACTAACATAATCATTGGCCTGAGGAGGAAGCCAAAACAGAGCAGAAACATAACGTATTTGTGTAACAGTTTTATTTTCAACTATTTCCCAACTCTACTCTGTAGCAACTTAACAATTAATTTGAAAATTTTGAAGTTGGATGTATCTTGCACTCGACAAATGAACCCATCACATATCAGACATTACTTTATATTATGATATACATATATCTATATCTATATCTATATGTATATCTATCTATCTATCTATCTATCTATCTATATATATATATATATATATATATATATATATATATATATATATATATATATATATATATATATATATATATATACTTATATTTTACTGGATATTGAGAACGTGATTAAATTGAATTAACAACGGCAATAAAATCATTTCGATTCCTTCCTTTCTGTATTCTTTATACACACACACACACACACGCATATATATATATATATATATATATATATATATATATATATATATATATATATATATATATATATACTCAACAACAAAAGTATCTATATAAAGTTGCTAGAGAGTCCTTCTCATTATTTCTTTTTTTTTCTCTCTCTCTATCTATCTATTATATATATATATATATATATATATATATATATATATATATATATATATATATATATATATATATATATAATGTATAAAATACAAACGTATATTTTCTTTCATACGCAAAATCATATCTACAAATCTATGCACATTTAAATCACTCATATATTTTTCTCTCCCATTCAGGTATTTTTCCCCAAATATTCGTTTCTTGTTTTTCTATTAATTTTGTACCGTCTTCGTATTTTTTCATACTTTTTTTCTAATCATTTATGTGTTTTGTTTTCAATTTTTCCTTTTGATATATATGCTTTTTTTTCTTCCCTACGATCGTTCAGTTTTAAGGACCTCCTCCCCTTTTTTATCCA
>OY735206.1:38337621-38452621 GCA_963457665.1 Thysanoteuthis rhombus
TATATGCATATATATATATATATATATATATATATATATATATATATATATATATATATATATATCATGAATGAATGAGTGACTTTTACTCATTGCATTATTCTCTAAAAACGATATCGCATTTGAGACAACCTGAAGAGCATGATACTGAAAGAGAAAGATCTTGTAAGTCCCGCAAGGTACTTCACGCACCTATTTCAATCCTATTTGAACCAATTTTTGTCTGTAGATACCACAAAATACCAGTTCAGAAAATTTCCAGTGATGACTTTGCGAAGTTTCCCCCGGTGACCCCCAGTGTTGACTGTTTTTCTCACCCACTACGAGTATATTGTTCACACGTATGCATCATCAATCACCTACAACACGACGGCAGCTAAGCAGCAATGTTAACATTACCTAATAATAACGCAGTTCTTCAATCCACTTAACTCAACATGAACATTACCACAAACCAGGATTAATGGTAACTCATCCATTATATTATGACCTTCTTCACTATGAAATTCTTCGTCATTTCAGCATGAAGTACAAAAAGCAATCAGAAATACTTTATTATTGTTATTACTTCTTTGCATTTTTCCTTTTTTGAAGCGCAGTATCGTTAAGTACTTATAAATTTCCCTACTTACCAAAGGAGGGACATCTCACCATCACATAATCTAGCAGCAAGTCAACCATATCCGACGAGCTTATTCCTCATTTATTTCTCATTACTTTTGTCTCGTGACCAATAAAACGTGAAAATGATCAATAGTTCAAACAAAAGTCGGAATATATTGCTATGTTTATTAAGAAGATGAATTTGAGAGTAAAACGTCTGAGATGGAAAAGAGTTTCGAACATGGTAATCATTACGTTGTGATTATATTATTTGGCAAGATAGGCATCAAGTTATGTCTAAAAGTTTCTTATCAGATTCTGCAAAAATTTTCTTTCAGTTTAACGTAACGAATCATACTTATTCAGATTAACACACATACACAGAACAATTCGAAGAACATATCTACGAAATTATTTAAGCAATCTGACTTTTATACATGCGTATATATGAATCTATCCTCCAATATCTTAAGTATAAAATCACTCTTCTTTTTATGATACATTGAAAAATCTTTCACAAGCTCTACCAAATTATGCACCATATCCTACGCACACACACGCACAGACACTAACACACACACACACACACACACATATATATGTTGATGTGTATACATTAACATGTGTAATCACATATAAAACATGCATATCTGTACATATCTACGAATATATACACAAGCATACGCGTTTATGTATGTGTTAGTGGGTGTGCGTGTGAATATGCAAATGCATACATATTGTGTGACAATGGCTATGGATTTATATATGTTTACACGTACATGAATTTATATGTATGTTTTTCTCTTTTTCTGAACATATATATATATATATATACATATATATATATATATATATGGATCAATTGGTTTATATATATATATATATATATATATATATATGTACTTAAATATACACATATGAATGAACACATGCATGCACACCTGCAAATAAACACTCACACATGCATACACACACACACACACACACACACACACACACACACACACACACATATATATATATATATATATATATATATATATATATATATATATATATATATATATTATCGTTACATTATTTGCCTTCAGAGAAAATACTGGTGCATATATTTGATTTCCCGCTTAGTTCTGTAAAACTTCACGTCGCTTCTTATCTGTGGAAGCCAAATTTAGTTCTTCGAAATTTTAGAATTTTTTCTGTGTATCAAAAATGTTATTTCTTTTCCCCTGTCCAATAGGCAATGCAATCTCCAACTCTCCCCCCACTCTCTCTCTCTTTTTCTCTCCCTCTCTCACTAACCACTCATTCTACACATGCACGTTCCCGACACCCATCCAACCACCAAAATATTTCTTTCCATAAACGCCAAAAGACAACAGCACCGAATGTTATATATGTTCAACGGTGGGGTAAGATGGAACGGTTTATTGAAGCCCCTATCAGCCTGAATATTCATGTCTACGCGTATGTGTGTGATTGTTTGCGCTCCACATGTTGGCCTATTAACATATATCTGTATGTGTTTTTCGTGAGTGAGTATGAGCGTACATTTGATTGTAATTTTTGTTAGTAACATTTCTGACGGTAGGTTACTCGTAGCATGTCAATGTTTGGAGATGCAAACGCAATATTAATATTTTCCTTTTAATAGGTCTTAACGTGGATGAGACATCACGTGTTTAAATGTAGCTGCATGATATGCAAGCATATCTTGTGTTTCATTGTAACAAATACTTTGTCTGATAGTATATATCAGAATTCGAGAGTGAGCAGTGACTCACCGTATCCTATTGCCATACTAAGCTATACAAAATGAACAATTAGAGAACATCGATTTTTAAGTTTATCACAAATGTCTTCACTATTGTGAAAAGGGCTGTAATCATTCAGTACCTTATACTTTTGGAATCGATTTGTACAATGTTGTTTATTAAAGCCATAAATCGACACTGTTAGTCCTAGTATGGTTATGATGTTCATCTTGAAGACGATTCGTCCTAGATTGGGTGTTTAAGATAAAGAATTCTATTCAAATTACATGAAACACAAAGAACAAAGTTCTCCCGATACATTCAATTGATTCCGAGACATTTTCGGTTGTCTTGGGTAGAGCTATGAATGTATTCGTTTTCGATTCTTGTGATGAGGTGTGATCATCAAATCTTTCCCTAATTTCGAACATTGGAGTTAGGATTCGGTTATTTGTAATCATGGCATGGCTTCATGCTAAGCGTTTACAACTGTTTTCAACGATATTGACCAACCTTTCGAAGATTAACTTCTTTCTGTGTCGAGCTAGAGGATACATACAGTTTTTTGATTGCTGATCCACCTTCCTTTCTGTGAGTTCATTTGAATCCCATTTATCTAGAACCTGTACTTTTCGGCAAGGTTTGTAAACGACGTGATAGTCACTGTGTGGCGTAAGCAATGAAATAAAGCGTAAGTTTAGACCACACTTCTGAGATTTTCCCCAAAATATTGTATTCGTATCAAACTGATAGTTGTCAGAGACTTGGTATATCAGAAATATGTTTTCTTCTGTTGTTTCTTCTCTTGCAAAGTTTAATTCGTTTCTCAGTTGACTAATTTAAAATGCGTTCATCTTATCAATGTATCTACCTTGCTCTCAGTGAGACAGACTTCCAGATTTTTGTAAACGTTTGTCTGGAAGTGAGCAACAGCTTGTCCCTACATCTTCATTCACACACCTCCGATGCTTGTGTCGTTGAAAATGTGTCGTTGGGAAAGTAATAATAAACTGTATCCACTGGCAACAAGAGCCTCAACGGAATGTTTTTACCTACATGTCGATATCTTCGTTTTTGCCTGTCTATCCAATCATTCAGTGTATATTTTCTTCTCTGCAATTAAATTACAAAATTTGTCGAAGAAAGAATAGCTTCCATCATGTTTCTTGCATTTCATTACCTAAAGAGTTTCCTATTTTTTCATTCGAACGCCTTGCAAGGTGTGCTCCAAAATCAGTTTTCAACATAGTTATTTTAATCATTTATCTTTCCTGCAAATGTCTTTGTTCTCGATTCAATTATAGTAACTTATTTAGTCTGACACCTTTGTTATTAAAAAAGTGGTACTACAGAAATATTTCACCGCATTTCACCATATTTCGCACTTAGCACACAAAAGTGTCTCTGATAGTATATACGACAAGAAGCTGGAATCTTAAGCATTTCAAAATGAATTCAATTTAGTGGAGATCTATAAATAAAAGGTATTCCGAACGAAGTCACTTCCTAGAAGAATCAGGCTTATAACTCATTTCGTTTTTATTTTCTGCCCAATTATTGTTCGTCTCTTATATTTAGTAGGTGAATGCAGCTTTAATGTATTTATGAATCCATTTATCTCATTGATTTGCGTGCATATTCTAACTTATTATGTTCAAATCGGACAACGTAGGGATATCACAAAAGAGCTTTACCTTCGAATGTTGTTTGTGATGGCAGATAGGCTCCTTGAAATTTTGGGGCCTGGTGCAGCAAATCTTGCTATATTGTGTATTTTTTTTCTTTGTTGATTTTGTGTTTGTTTTTTTTTTTTTAGTCTTGGGCTGAATCAAGCTTGTTAAATAACATCATATCTATGCTTGAGAGTATCTTGGGCACTTGTGAATCGTCGAATTTCATCCATATCTCTTTTTTCCTTCTCACGACTTTGTCGTTGTTATGTAAAGTATTTACATGGTTTTAGTTTTATCTATTGGACACTGGCACGTGAATCTGTTAGCAGAGATATCGCGTATGCTTTCCGTCTATGTTCTTTTGCAGATATCTTGATGTCCGTGCTGTGTGCACGCGTGTGTGTGCATGCGTGTGTGAGCACCCCCACACGTGTGTATGATGCGTCTTTCGTTACAGATAGAGTAAAAGAATAAATGAAATAGATTCGGGAATCCTTTTGATTGGTGCAGTTGGAATTCGGTTTTCATGCACCGTTTAGCCACAACTACGGAATGTAAAACTTGAAGACCTGCATAGTAAAAGCAGGAACAAAGGATAAATCTATTCATATATTTCTATTTTAGTAGGAAGATGTCAATTTTGGCGTATTGATGGGCGGCAATCTCAAAGCGAAAAAAAAAAACAAAAAAAGATACGTACTAGAAAGGATGAACGCATACCTCTAATCGTATCCCGGTTTCAAAGAAAAGCTGTACGTAAACACGAATATAGACAGAGAATAAAATTCTTTCACATCCATGTGCATGTATGGGGACGTAGAAAATCACATGAAAGCCCATGGTTTCCCTTCTTCACTCTCTTCACATTTATATATATATATATATATATATATATATATATATATGTGTGTGTGTGTGTGTGTGCGTGTGTGTGTGTGCGTGTGTGTATATACTATTATATATCTATATATATATATGGATATATATATATATATATATATATATATATATATATATATATATATATATATATACTATCATATATATACACACAAATAAATGTAAATATTCATATGTTCATTTATATACATAGAAATATGTGTGAGCATGCAGTATGATACATATAAAAATAATACATACGTATATATGCGTGTGTGTCTGTATATATATATATATATATATATATATATATATATATATATATATACATATATATATATATATATATATATATATATATATATGAACAGAGAGAGATACAGAGGGAGAGAGAGAGAGAGAAACCTGGGTAGATCGATAAATATGTAAATGTATAAGCGTGCAATAAAATACATACAAAGATTTGGAACGTATGAATGACTAAATATTACCTAAAACTAAGTTCTATCTACGATTTTAGGTGAAAAAAATGAATCATGAAAGAAGAAAAAAAAGAAGATAATTCGGAAAATCACGAGTACACTCTCCATCGAAATAATCTTTATGTATCCAGTATTGTGGTTTTACGGAAGTTCCATGCAAAACTCTGTATAATATTAGTTCAACTAATGTCAGTCATGTTACCAAAACCCAATATATATATATATATATATATATATATATATATATATATATATATATATATATATATATATATGTATATATATATGTTTGTGTGTATCTGTGTGTCTGTGTGTGTGTCTCTGTGTGTGTGTGTGTCTCTGTGTGTGTGTGTCTGTCTGTCTGTGTGTCTGTATATGTGCTATTTGTACTTTGGAGATAAGTTTAATATAATTGGCCCCTGGCATGATCTTCGTCATCTATTCAGATATTTAGAAGTCGACATCATCTTTTAAGATCACAATTATTACGTGAATAGAACTCACTTATACATTTTACAAATCATAAGTAATAATAATAATAATAATAATAATAATAATAATAATAATAATAATGATAATAATAATAATAATAATAATAATAATAATAATAATAATAATAATAATTATAATAATAATGATAATAATAATGATAATATTGATAATGATAATAATAATGAGAATAATGATAATAATATTGAAAAGGTGTATTCAATGTACTCCTAATGCTATTTCTATAAACTTTAATCTGCAATCATACTGTAAATCAAATGATAATTACACGAATTGAAATATATAGAAATATTATAAATCTTTAGACAACGGCTACAGTAGGAAAAATAATTCAATTTCTATCCTATATACTATTCATTTATTTATAAATATTATGAGATGCTCTGAGATTAAAATTTGACATAAAAGATTTTATATTCACAGAATCGGCATGAGCGAGATGTCATATCCGTTGTGAAAATTCATGATCCCAGTTAGCCGAAGTTGTTTCAAAGTAACAGACGTAAGTAAGCCCTTTGTTTTATAGAAATGAAATGATATGTCTTGTCAGATAACATCCAAATGCATACAATACATTACGATAATACCTTATATAAATTAATAAACTAATTGTATTATGACTAAAGATTAATCAACCGAGGCTTATAGCTAAAACGTGATATCATACCTTGAGGGAAGTTGGTGTATGATCAATACTTCTTGGGAGCTTAGGTGATATGATTTGCATGAGTGTGTGTGAGTATCTATGTGTGAATTTACACACACACACACACACATATATATATATATATATATGTATATACATATACACACACACAAACATGCATACATACATATATATATACATATATATATGTATATATATATACACACATACACACACATATATATATGATATATATATATATATATATATATATATATATATATATATATATATATATATATATATATATCATACAAAACGTCCATGAATAAATAACTATTTTATTTACCTACTTTCCCAATTCCTCTTTTCTTTATTGTCTATAAGATGTTTCTCCGTTATGTCAAATAAACCCTCTTCATCATCAACATCAATTTTTTGGCATTCGTCGTCGGACGTAGACCTTACCCTAAATATTTGTCCTTTCTATCATGGGTATCCTAGATATGGCCAATACATCCAATGATATTAAGAAGATCAAGGGTAAAATACATGACTCAAAATAACGTTTTAGAATAGGGATCCGCCAATAATTGTCTAACCAAAATCAAAATGGAGACACAGCCCTTGCATGTGCAATGAATCTATGATTCTATCATATGTATACATATATATATATATATATATATATATATATATATATATATATATATATATATATTCGTGTCTGTCCATGTGTATGTGTGCATGTGTACTTTTGTGTGTGTGTATGTTCGTCTCAGGGTATGCATTCGAAAACTGAAGGTCTACAAGTCTGCTGACTGAAAAATCTATGAGAATCATTTTGACTTTTCATAGTTTACTGAAGAACAAAATCACGTTAAAAATGAATACTTGTGAAAAATAAAGCTTTTCTATCATTAAGCTATGGGCATACACTTGCACATTTACATACACACACACACACACACACAACCATATATACATATATAGTATGCTTTTGTTGCATTCGTACCTTCTTGCAAGTCTGATTGTATGCATCGGACAAGGAGCTAAAAGAGTTACTTATAAAGATGTCCCCTGTTCGTTGCATTCTTATATATATATATATATATATATATATATATATATATATATATATATATATATATATATATATTAGAATAAGGTTCATAATCCAAAGGAATATTCATGAATGCTTTGTATGATTTGAAATGACTTCCCATTGTTACATGGTGAAGAAGTAACTTAACCCAAAAAGCAAAAACAGAATGAACAATTAAGGACAAATAACGCCACTGAAATGATCTGAAAGAGCTACTTAAACATAGAGCAGCTCTTACTGATTTAGCAGACTGATCTTTTTTATTTTCTTTATATTTATGATGTCTAAACCGAGTGACTCATTCTCCGTGTGGTTATTCCGAATTGTGTTTCAAATCACATGATACCTTCATATATATATATATATATATATATATATATATATATATATATATATATATATATATGTAGAGAGAGAGAGAGAGAGAGAAACGATCAAATACATTTGCATATATATTTATATATGCATGCTCTCCCAACATGGAATGGTGGACGGGGAACACATATGTGTACATAGATATATTGTTTAGATTCAACCTTACTGAACGTCCAGTTCCGTAGTTAAGAAGAGGAGATACCAGCCCCTGGGTCTGGAGCTAAGGTTTCGATCCTACCTCATGGTACTGGATGGGATTATGGATACTCAATAGCCACAGTGAACAGTTGTAATACAACGAAACTGCTGTCTGTGGATGATACAATATATATATATATATATATATATATATATATATATATATTCATATATGCAGGGTTGAAAGTACAAGATAATCTTTACCTGTTTACGTACAAACCTTTCATGATCATCATCGGATTTTTTAACGTATCTATTCATGATTATGCCAGTTAAAACACAACTCTCATAATATGAATAGAAAATTATAACAGGAAATGATACTAACTACTGATTGAAAACCCAATATCATATTAACTCAGTTATCACTGATTACGTCAAAAATTCTAGAAGTAACTTTTTACTGTTATAATCAATAAATGATGTTAATAAAAGTGGGTTTGCAAACGAGGAAAAGTTATCAAAAAATCGTATAAACAAAGTTCATCTCTTTTTTTTTTCAACAACGGATATTTTTTTATGGAAAAGTGGTGCCTTGTTATACACTCATGAATATAGATAGATATTGTATATTTTGACAGCACATTATCTTGAAGGCATGTTTGGTTGAATAATATTGTCTATTATTTTACGCAAATAGAAAACCTTTGGGCACTTTTTTGACAACAATGCAGTCGGTGAAGAAAAACATTTGCCAAGAATAATTCTAATAACTGTAAAAAAAAAAAAATCCCAGTGATCTGGGGAGTAAGGATTTTTAGTGAGCTAAAGTGCATAACATTTCTTTACCAACGGTACAAAACATATCCTGATGAAGATAACATCTTTGTTGACCCCTCTTCCAGGCTAATCTACCTACAACATTTGGTATGGATCTTGTATTTTTTTTATACAATAGTCATTCTCAAGATAGTTTATGGAAGCCGTACTTTCTGGTAGTATTTACCTTTGTATGTCTTCGGTTATTGTTTTATAGTTTATTTACGTAGAATAATGCATCTGAGATAGTGGTGATGAAAATCACCGAATTCGTACGTTATGTAAAGATAGATGAATATACTAGATCATTTGTTTTATTTTTAAAAGGAAGCAAACAAATGTTTTTTTTTAAAGATGTCGAATCATCAAGACACAAGATAAAAACCAAGAACAGGAACAAGCTGGCTTTAGGAGTAACTCAACTCTTTATTCGGTGTATCAACTGAAATAGAAAGCAGTTTTCGAAATGACGCTTTGCTATAGAATTTATGACTTCAAGAATGCCTTCGACTTGATCCAAATTTCCAAGGTCGTTAACTCTATCATTTATCAAATCGTAGACCCAATATATTTCAAAGTTCTGGGACTTATTTCCCGACAAGGCAGTTCTTTCATCAGGCTACATAATGATTTGATCCCGTTCCAGCTCGAGAAAAAGGGTAAAACAGGGTGATTCCAGCTCACACAGACTGTTCACAGCCGGCCTTGAGATGTTATCCCAGGGACTAGACTGGGAGAGTAGAGGATTCTGAACAGATTGTGAATTCCTAAGTAACTTCAGATTGGCTGACGAAATCATCCTCTATTCTGAGAAGCAAATGATGCTGGACGGACTGAACAACAGTGGAAAAAAAATTTGGTACCCACATGAAGTTTGTTTGAAAAATTGAATTGTACAGAGAATACGTTGAAGACAAGGAAGCGACAATCGAAAATGAAGACGCAGAATTGAGGCAAATAGATCATGTTTTCTGATTTAGACAACGAATCTCCATGGAACACTTCAAAATAACAAGTAATCAAACAAAAATCACAGTAAGGTATACAGCCGATGCATCTTCCAAATAGTAGCCTTTAGATCTGAAGCATGGAACCTAACCAAAAGACTGACCCTTGAACATTTCAAAGTATCTACTTCCAAAACAGAATATAATCGGAATAAACTATCGTAACTCACGACATGGGTCCCCTGAGATCACATGCGCAACCGAGGCAAGCAGAATATTAGATGGAGGGACGAGCTAGACAAATTCAGAAAGTACTGGCCCCGTGATGCCCATGTTAGAGAAGTGTGGTAAATCGTGGGGAAGGTCTATATGTAACGACGGACGTTGAAAGACCGATGATGATGATGAAGATGAACGTGTTCATTTCCATCTGAACTGACATAAGAAATGACCATCGAGAGTACTTGATCTAGAATCTAACAAGATTTTGTTATTAAGATGATATAAGGTATTCGAACTTCCGATACTTTGTTCAAAGTGAACAATTCATTGCCATTGTCAAAAACAAGGGTTTACCAGATTTATTGTCTCAGATGACGCAATATGAAGCATTCATTAAAATAATCAGTAATCATGTTTTGACAGCTACCTCAGTATATGCTATAAGGAGTACATTTACTTTGGGAACAGACACAGTTGCAGTCTGAGCACATATTCCTACATCTAGAATAGTTAGGTTCTGGAAAGGAATCATTTGCTTGAGGGAGATTCGTCTTGATGGGTTTCCATTTTTCAAGGAGAGTCCAGCTCCGATCACCAGATGATTGTTAATGACGATGTCTTTCCGTAGGCACCAATCGGTTACCCTTTTCCAACATCAGCTGTCTGCACGTTATGTGCCTTACACATTTTTATCTTCGTTGCGCAATCACTTGGGATATCGTTCATCTTTGTCCTCCTTCAGGACTCTTTTGATCCGTCTCTCACTCTGTCTCTGTCTCTGTCTCTCTCTCTCTCTCTCTATATATATATATGTATATATATATATATTTGTAATGAAGCCCTCTATTCAAAAAAATTAAATGATATGTATTATAAGATACAACCCATTTATAATAAATTATGAGAAGACCCAATATATCAAATAAGAGTCTGCGTGCAGGCTGAGACTGCCCTGAAGATGATAAAATAAAGCTACGTAATAAAATCATAGCTTAAGGGGGTTGTTCTTGTTTGATACTACTGGGGAGCCATGTAAATGCAACTGTTTCGTTTTTTAATCCCCGAAACAGTCACACGGTGAACAACTGACAATCCCATCAAGGAAAATCCAAATGCTACCATAATATCTAAGTATGTGTAAAACATAAAAATCACTGATAGAATTACATAGATTGCATTAACAGATATTAGTAAATATTAGACTGAAATAACAGGTTATATCTAGTGTTTGAAGGTGTGAAGCTTTAAATTCTAGGCTAAATGATACATTCACCGTGTAATAATGGGAGATCATTTGGAATAAATGTTTCAATATGATATAACGCTATTCATAATCATTCTATCAGAAAATATATCTATTTCTTGATAACATGATTGCCACGTTTGAGAAACGAATGTAGCAGATGTAGTCCGAGAATTTGGAGTTAAAACAGATTTTTGGCCCTTTCCATTACCGTTGCATATATATATATATATATATATATATATATATATATATATGATATATATTTGTGAACACTTTTAAGGGAATCTAGCAGAGGTAGGCTACTGACAGGCTTTAGAGGTGGATGATTGACAATAGAACACCTACACACATTTAGCCAGCCAACCAAAAAGACATCAGAATACACCACACCAACCACTCTGTTTGGCTTACTTTGATTATGATAATGCCCGTGACTTGGCAAAATACACGGCAGTTTTCAACAAGGTATAGATGGGAATTATATATAAGTAATCTTGTATAGATTTGAAAATTATTCCGTAATATATATGTGTGTGTGTGTGTGTGAGAGAGAGAGAGAGAGGGGGGAGAGAGAAAGCTTGAATTTTCGTGTTAATGTTATAACACTTAAATTCTTCGATCCAAGCAATTGTAGTCCATGAATTTCACTGCTGATCATTTTAAAAAGACAAGCGCAGATTAGATAAAAGAACACATAAGTATATTTAGTGACTTCATTAACATTACAGACTTTCATTGTATAAAATCTTCAGGTCAAATCTTGATTTCAAGGCCTTATTTCTAGATTCGTCTTTGATCGATGTGAAGTAGCCAGAGATCTTGCGATCTAGCATTTAGCATGAAGTACCAGTGTGTAAGTAATGCAAGTGGTCATGAATAATTGACCAGATTGCAAGAACGTGTGAGACATCAGCGGGCGGTCAAGTACCGGTCATTGAAATAATACTAAAGATTTAAGTAGGTGACCGATGACCGTAAAGTGTTCATTAATTGTAACAGTCATCGGTGAGACAGAGCACAGTCAGGCCATTCAGTAATAAGCGACACAATAAAGGTTGAGAGTTGACCCTACAGAGAGTGTTGAATAGTAACCCTACTCGCATGAAAATCGAAGCATGGAATCAATACGACCCCCTGAATTATATAAAATAATATCAACTAAATCTCCTTGTCGACTCTGTCTCTGTCGGGCCGCTGTATTCCTTAACCATTAGAGTGCCTCTGCTGTCTCGAGTAAATGAGAAATAGAAAGTAGAGGGAAGGTAATAATCCAAAAGTGCATAAATGAAGCTATTACCAAAGTCTGTTTAAATGAAGTGGTTCATGAAGAGACGTCTATTGACGCCATTGAGATCATGTTATGCACGTTTGGGTTCGGAAATTATTACAGTTGACCTAATCTATATTTCTGGTATAAGAGATGAGAGTGAATTCCTACTGCGTGTAAACTCAGCCTAGCGAAGTTAATCCAAACTTATAATTACTTTCCTCTTGAATATCCAAGATGAAGAATTATCAATCTTACATACAGATTCATTCGAACTGTTGTCTTCATCGTGATTGTTATAGAGGTTAAGCTTTGAAGTTCAGCCGAGGGTCGCCCGTTCAATCCCTGGGTCAGGTAGTGGAATCCAGCTGAACGAGCAGAAGTGGTATTACAAGGATGAAACAACAGGAAAAGACGAAATAACAGAAGATTAGACAAATACGATAATTTATCCTTTAACATTGACAGTAGAATTAAAACATTATATTCGGTGTGATTATTAAACTGTTCAGTTTCCGAGAGACGTTGCCGATTATGATAACACCTAAAGAAAACCAGAGGGAAAGCTGTCGAAATATTCTTACTATGATAACAAAACTGAAAACTTCAGTTCAAATAAATCAGTTTATGATAATTATAATTATATTTGTAAAAACTAAAAAGTATTCTCAATCAAAAGTCATGAACTTTTATAATACTGTAAAGAATATGGCTTGACCATATAAGCTCGTAGTATTGTGTTGGAGAGTATGCTTCACTTTCACACCCTTTCAAATGAAAATAAAGCATATCAATAGGTCAGTTGATAAATATATACATATGAACACGTAGTTTTAAACACAACAACGTGTGTTTTTAAAAAAAAAACAACCAGCTAGCCATGGCTGGGGAAATTTTGCAAAATCAGAAGCCTGGATCTGCAACAGTCTGAAGATGCAAGATTTCATTAATGATCATTCATTCTCACGCAGGTGTGGGGAACTGGGTTCCTTGTTTGACTATAAAAAAGAACTTCATCCATTCTTTATCCCCTCAAATATAGCAAGAAATTTCAAAGAGCTCGACGTATATCAGAGTTGTAATTTGACTGTCCTACCATTAGACCAAGAAGATCATCCACCTATGAAAATGAAGTGTTTTGTTACATTGGGTCCGTCTGTCAAGGCTTATTTTACAATCGGCACCGTCATGTTCACTCATCACACTCTCCTAGGACGAAATAAATACACAAAATGACGGTCCGATGCGTTGCGATAAAAAGCAACTGAAAATTAGGATGAAAGTCAAAAGAAATAACAATGTTATAAGACCTCATCCACGAATAAAATTCGAAAAATTACTAATATAGTTGTAAATGTTTCTACTCAAGGCCCGAAAATTCTCATCTACACTTACAAGTGAATTAATTGAGGTATTTAATATAAGTGTTCATATTGTACTTTGAATCTTTAAATCGAATGTTATTTAAGAAATACGGTAAATGTATTCGATGATTGGAAATATGCCACAACTACTCAATGATTTCAAAGATTATGCGATTCAATACATAAAAAAACATTTGAGGAAACTTCCTGTTCTTGCAAACCCTGATTCGTAATGATATCTATTCATACCTGGAAAGAAATTCGTAGGCACCTTTCATATAGTCTCCTAAAACAGCATTGAGATTTTCTTGTATTTCTCTTAGAATGCTAAAAACCTGTTCCTTGAGGTGCTTGATATTTCTGAAGTCTCTGCAAAGTGCCCCAGCCATTGGCCATAGCTGCCGATTGCTATTCATCCTTACAAACAATTTTTAGCCTTCTCAAAGTTTCTATTATTGGTATCGGTGTATCTAGAAATAAATCTATTGAACTGACGCTGAACAGTTTGCCCTGTAAAAGTCTTCACTCCAAATGCTCTGTCGACTTAATCAACCTGACTCAGCGAGATTTGGTCCTAATTTGAAATTGCTCTTGAAAGTTCAACTCTTTAGGTAGACTATATTTCTGTTAATGGCCCCGAACCTCCAATCGTAAAGAATTGTGTCTGCTTTGACATTGAATCTGCAAAATATGGAATGACCTTAGTGAATCTTTCAGTTTCTGTATTATTTTCGATGCAGTAAAATGAACCTCATATGACGATTCGACTTATTTTGTAAATGCTGTAAGAAACACATAGTACTGAATCCGTTAAAGGGCTGTAGACATAACTTACCTTTCAACCAATACGCCAGTCGTACAGCTTAAACACCCAGAAGAAAGGGGTCTTATGGTAAAAGTTAGCGAAAAGTGTGTAAATACGCGTGGAAAATATTGAAAATAACAATAATAGTCTCTTGGGGATAGACAACAGTGATAAATAAATAAACTGTTGCTGAAGTTACATTAGAATTACAGCTTAAACTGATTATACTTTCCTTTCACAACAAACGTAGCCCACATCAGATATCGTTTACAGTTCTCATCTCGTTTATGTTTTTGCTAAATTTAACACCTACGCATATTGTTTACACGAAGATTTCATGGCTATAAATCCGAGATAAATATTTTAAGAGAAAATCCCACCCCCAGTAACCATCTGCGATGAGCAGACAACACTTGAGAACGATTGTGCACCCTCTAGCGGAGATGTTTGGCAAGATAAACATCAGAGCAATAACACGCTTAGTTTATATATCGCTGAGAAGTCTGTTTGTGGTAAGCTGCTATCATCTTTTGTTCCTTTTTGACTAGTGTAAATAAATTCCCCTAGTGTCATGCAGTAGTATTTGATCATGAATATCTCGCGTATACAATAACAGCATGTAAAAAAAAAAAACACAGTATTGTGTAGAGTATGATTTGAAATTTGATTCCAGCAAATGTATTTGGAAATGTTGTTATACTGTAGCTATAATTGATCCTTGTTCCCTCTCAAAATGGCCAAACAAGAATCTATTTTCATCGTTTGCACTGGGGCATTCATCCGTCAATTTTGGTTTAAAACGGTCCATTTTTCAGCCTCTTAGGAAGCCACATATCGAAGCGCCTAACATATCCAAACTGATCCTGATCTTATTATACTTCACTAAAAGTCCGTCTGTACATCAGTTTGTACGTGACAGCATTATTTTTGCACACTAATGTAATTGAGTCAATCATAGGTCTTAATTTAATCTGGTTGGAACTACTCTATAGGGGTAGCTGATGAGGACAAACCGAACTTCATTAACACATTGATTGACGATATTCGCTTGTTGGTCATTGAAACACGACGGGAGTCTTTGTTGTATTAGTTCTTGTTGAAACCATCGTAAATTCACCATCATTCAGTCTTTGCTCTCACTCCTCAAATAATTCCCATTATTGCAATACTAACTGTAGCCATCGAAGTTGGAAATCCTATAGAAACTTACTATCCCGAGGGTAACTTGATAATCAGTAAGGCACTGAGTCTCTAAAGCAAAGGATAGTTCAATTATTTAACCTTGACGTACGGAGTAATGCAAATTTCGGTTCCAAACGTAAGATACAATTCTTTTTTGACGCACTTGTAAAATCCTAAGCTCCAGCAATAATTACAGTATCAGAAACGCTTAGATAATGGACCTCCTACGAGGTTCCATACCTAGTTATCATATCGAAAAACGTCAAAAACAAATCAAAACGTGCAAGTTCTTTTCTGGTTGACTAGTGTAAAACTAGTTACTCAAAGGTTGCGATGAGATGAAGGATCCCCAGGGACTTTTGTATTAAATGCAATCAGTAGCAACGCCGGTGACAGGTCTTAAATTGTCATGGGATTATATCTCTCGCCAATAATATAATCACGATTGCGAAGGAGTTTCGCCTGGGAATATAGCCATGTCACATTTGGATTTAGTAATGAAGGAACGCAGCGCTCATTCACTTCTCTAGCCAAGCGTACGTGCAGATAGGGAGAGTCAGCATGCGCGCTGTCGTCGTTGTCATTGATATGAAGGCTATACTTATGTCTACGTAAGACACGTCAGAAATAGAAATAATCTCTGCGAAGTCAAAATAGTAGAATAACGCAGATATAGAGGACGACGTTTACATTATGTTTAATTTTACGTTGTCATTGTGAACGCCTTCATTTTTCTCACTCGTCTAAACATAGTTGTGCTACTTACGACCTACAGTTGATATGCCAACGTGTTGAGGGACATGAATTCAAAGATTTACGGTAGGTTTTTATTATATCTTCTAAAACTGTCGGGAAAATATGAACGCATTTAACTTCAGTTACTTTTCCAATATTAGATTGCTAGATCAAGGTTGCCAAAGTAATCTGAAACGAGTGTATTCGTAAACGTTCAGTACGAGGGAGTAGTCTCTATTTCATAGGGGCATTACAATTGTATCCCTCACAAATACCGGGAAAGTATAGATGTTCTTTTTTTTTTTCAGTCTTCATATCTTCCTAAACCTTTTATATTAGAATAACTGGTGACTTTTATAACCGGTAAAAGCCATTTCCTGGGTGGTTAATTTAACAGATCAGCGATACAGTTCTTGGTTATAATGCACAAATATGCTGAAAAGTGAACTTTATTTTTTGAGATTAATTGTATTTTTGACCACAGCAAAAGCTTTATCCTACGTTTCTAGAGATATATTCACAATTACTTTGTACATTAATATTTTTTTATAAAGTAACAGCATCAGTAATATTGATTATAACAGCAATTCAAAATTAGGGACATAATAGACATTTTGAAAGATAAATTATACCCCCAAAACCATTTGCTGGGCGTACCATAGTTGATTTTGCTATCAAATAGTTTATCTACATAGTCTCTCAAAATATTGAGGGTAAAAGTGAAAATAACTGCTTGGGTTTTGCTTGCTTTCCAAAATTAGAGCAGTTAAATTGTTGAGGAGTACAGTAGACTGAGACGTGGCTGACGAGGACAAAAGGTGCTCGCTGCTTTAGTTAAGACACAGTGAAGGCTATTTTACCTTTTTGTATTCTTTTCAAAAAGCAAAACAGTGTCGTAAGGTAAACTATTATACCTCCATATGTTGAGATTACCATAATATGGAACAAGGCCAGATAAGGATATGAGGTTTTTGCTGCGTTGTTTGCAGTTGAGGACCTCTATGTTCAACCTGAGAATCGGCAGTCAAAATTTGGTGTTTCATTTGATTTGAAAACTCACCCGAAAAATCTGCAGTGGTAAAAGGAAACTCAACAGGCTTAATCGTGGGCTTATTGAAAATATCATTTCCCGCAAAAATGAAAGGCCACGTTCTGTCACTACAGGTACCTGAGTGTCTCCTCCAGGGTACATGCCACGGAAAAGAGTAGGGGGGGATCTTTGGATGTCCAGTCACCAGAAACGGCTTCACTGATGCAGTCCAGTGGGGAGCAAAAAGCGATACGCCTGGCATCGGTTTGACTGCAGAAGTGACCGAAAGAGCGTTGCATTGGGTGTTAAACGACCCAAAAGCCTAATCCCTGGTTCAGAATTGGAACTGGTTACCTTCACAATCTTCCTCGTTATTTTACCCATAGCTGATGGGGTAAATGTTGGGTCATGCCTTTCCATGATATTCCTGACTCCTGATTTTAAATCTAGTATACTGTGCAGTCTTACAATCTCTCAATATAATGTTGATCACAATTCTCTCCGGCACACGTCCCATGGTTCTCAGTTTGGGTGTCAGTCTTTTAGTGAGGTTCTGCGTTTCAGTGTCATAGGTGACTATCAGAGAAATGAATTGATCGTATACCCTTCTATTCAGTAGTGATAGAATTATCTTGTTTTTGAAGGTCAAACTTGCTCTACCGATGGTTCACCATCGTAGGGTAATCTTTTGTGAGGGTTCCTGGTTCCATTTTATTCAGCCGGCGGCTCTCTCACTGACTGAGCTAAGCGAAAAAATCTTTTAGATTTATTGGAATTTATGTTATAAATATACTGGGGTCTATTTCATTCTCATAGATAAATACTTTTATGTAACAATCATCCCTCTACTTAGACAGGAATTCACAGTCAAGTGATCCGCAGACACCTCTCTTTCTGACGACGCCAAACTTTCTAGTCTTACATTCTAAAGAAATTCATATCAGATAGGAATCACAGGCTGATTAATTTAATGAACTGATATATTCATACCGAATATTTGGACCAAGAAAGTTTTACTCATTATATATCCAATTTTTTTTAAAAAGCTGCGGATATCATCTTCAGTTAAGAGTGAATTTGACCTTGCAGCAGCCAGATGTGTTTAACTTATAGAAATTGTTACCTGCCCCGTTACCCCTAATCTATCCAATTCCAACCAGTGTCATTCTTAGATCTTTAAACCATGTATTCTTAATACATCAACTCTTAAAAGTACTTAACGTTTACTACATTACGTATTGAAGTGAATGAAGTGAATTCTCAAGACATCGGGTGTCTCTTCGTCTACAAGTGTTATAAGAAGTACTGTCAAATGATTAACCAGCTGTTTACCTCCTTTACTTATCCATTCTTAGACATATATAAAAGGAAATAATTCGTATATTTGGACTGTGAGTCGAGGTCAGATAACACACACACAGCATTATCTAGAGCTTTGTCAGCTGGATAATCGTGTGTTCATATTCTATCAATGCATACGGATAGATTTGCAAATACTTTGCCTTTGAGATTTTCATAGTGTTTAGTAGACTTAGCTTATTATACGGCAAAGCTAAATGGGAAAACCACTTCAAAACCTTGAAAATAGTGATTCAAAACCTTGCTTGTTACACAGGATTTTTTTAACCAAATGTATGATTCTGAAACTGTGTAATCAGTTCCATATCCGTATCTGCGTGAGTACAAACTTGCATGTGTGTATTAATGCGTATAGGTCCGTTTGAGTGTGATAGGATAGAAAGCTTGTCACTAAAGCCGATTTGGTAAGATTTCCGAATTGTAATAATGCTATTTCATTACACAGACACAAGTGTGTGTGTGCGGGGTATACGTGTATGGGAGTTTATATGCGTGCGTGTTTGTCTACCCACAGATTTCTCTGACCCTGGTATCGATAATAGTAATGGGGTATCCGTGACGATTTTACTACACAAGCAATATGAGGTAAGGTAGGTATCTAACCATCTGATAACATTCACTCCTGAGCAAAACATATATATATGTATATATATATATATATATATATATATATATATATATATGTGTGTGTGTGTGCGTGTGTGTGTGTGTTGGTGTAAATATTTAACTATTATTACTCTGACAACTATTTCACTCGATGGATAAATCAAAAACCCTCAGCCTGATGATGGAAAAGCCTTAATTTTACACAGTAAATATTTTCAAACATAATCCCCTTCCTCGTCAATGCTGTTAATTCAGTGGTGAATATTGATACGAAGTCGGATAATACAGAGCAAAAGAATCAGATAAGAGTTCATCTAGTAATTACGTTCCTTGTGAATATATATTTCAATACTTGAGTATGAAGTATAGGCATACTTATTTATGTAAAAATGGTCGATCGTACACACACACACACACACACACACATATATATATATATATATATATGGTTATACATGTGCCGGTGAATATTCAATAGAAATGAGACGAACAATGAGTCATGTCTGTTGTAATACTTACTGATGCCTCATTGTTGAAAAAAAAATTTTGGTAACTCAAGTAACTAAGCCCTGTTTAAAAAATGATCGATGTGTAGTATGCAATAACGACATACTTAATGTATGACATGAAAATATGATGAGAAAAAAAAGATGATGTTTGATCAAGACTGTTAGGGGTACTATATATATATATATATATATATATATATATATATATGTGTGTGTGTGTGTGTGTGTGAGTGTGTGTGTGCTTTCACATTTCCCTGAAACTTTCACATGGTAAACAATTGACGATCCCAAACAAGACAATTTATACATCGTATCACGATGAAAAAGATATCTGGAATAGAGAAAAGAAGAAACACCATAACAAATTGCTTTTATATATGTTTGATATATATGGCTAATATAAGGGACTGAGTGACTGAAGTAACACAAAAAAATGGAAGAAGAAAAAAAATGAAAGAGATTTTTTTTAAATGATTATTGTTTGACGCTGTGAATCTTTTGAGATTATGTACTTGATTACGAGATAAAAGACGGATAATTCCAATAAGGGAAATTCACATATAGTATCATGATGTCAAAACATAAAAGTCACAGGAACACTCACAGAAATTGTATTAACAGATATTTTGGAAAAGATGATTGAATGACGTGAATTTTAATATATATGTGTATATATATATATATATATATATATATATATATATGTTGTTCAAAGTTTTCTGGACTATATGTGTATGTGTGTGTGTGTGTGTTTGTGTACATGTGTGTGTTTATACGGTTGAAATATTCACAACCATAAGCATAAATGCATGAAACACTTTGAAAACGGGATATAACTGTTCATGCCTGTATGTTGTTTTTTTTGTTGTTTTTTTCGAATGTGTGTTTACATATTACATCACACTATTTGCAAGTAGGTTTTATAGTCTGAATATCCACAGGAACTTCGCAAAACTTTCAACAGAACACACTGAAACTTTCTCATAATGGCTTTGCCGCCTGTATATTAGAGTGGAGAGCTTGGTACACGACCTCTTTCAAATTTATCTTGTTATAAAACATTTTAGGTGTCTCAAAGGTTAAACTTGAAATTTGTTTATATCAGACACTGTTCGAATGCGATTGGTTCACATTGGAGTGACCTGTCTCTGAAACACAGCTGAGGTAGAAAGCCCTAAAGCATAATATTATGAACGAGTGCGTCGGGGTATGAAAGGTTTTTGGCTTGGTAATAATAAAGTCGCAACCCACCTCGGCTGTTGCTCACAAAGAGATTAGCCACGATTGGGTGAAACAGCCACTGGGCAAGGCCAAAACACAGCATAAATCTATTTATCGTCGCAAGAAAATTTCTGACTACATGTTATCTATATCTGAAATACGGAACGTCCACTCATTCCTAAACGAACACCTGTCTAGGGAATATTCCAATAAAAGACAAGAATTAGCTCATTGAAGCACAGCAGATGAATTGCTTATGTTTTCAATACTTCTTTCCTTTCTGCAGCTGCTAGTTATCATGGATGGCAGCCCACTGATATCCGATAACGGGGAACATTTGAAAACAAAAATGGCGGCGCCAACGTCTGTGGAGAGGAGTATTCAGAGAATGGATTACAAGGATTTTTTTTTGGTAACCTGAGTTATCGAAGCGCAAGAGGTGGCTACAATAAATGCGATTGTTTTTTTCTATTGTTTTTTTTTGGTTACATTTTGTTGTTGTTTTTTTTCCTCGGATCAGATAGTTAGAAGATTATGGATGAATATATATTTGTCATTCATGATGCCACGGGTAGGATTCATATCTTAAAATACATCAAAGATTTTACCGTGGAATTGTCTGTATCATCATCATCATCATCATCATCATCATCATCATTTCAGCGTCCATCGTTGGATATAAATATCTTTCCAAAGATTTGCCAGCCCTCTCTATCGTGGGCGTCACTGAGCCAGCACTCTCTGAACATGTCTGGATCAATACGTCATCTTATTTTCAGTTGGCCATAGTTCCGTATAGATTATCAGTGAGTCGCAAGTTGTGATATCCAGCGGTTGTATGGTATCCCTGCTAAATGACCAGTCTAATGTCATTAACGAATTCTATGATATCGCCGATCTCTTTCTCTTTTGATATACTGTGTGATCCTACGATCTCTCGATCTGATGTCAACCATGATGTATTCCTGTACACGTTATATCATTGTCAGTTTTAGAGGTCAATCTTTAGATTAAGAACCATGTTTTATAGGTAAATATCGAGAGGATGCATTGTTTTTTTTATGCAAGACTTATGTTTGATGTGTGTGATTTATATACACCATTGCATTGGCAGGGGAAGCGCGTGTGTTGAAAGAAATCGTGGTAAAATAATTACTTTTCTTATCATTAGGCTACAGACTTTGTGATGTATCTTCTTTTGCTATAAAGCTATGATCTTTGATGTATATATTGGTGGCTAGCCAAAGATAGCTAGCAGACTGGTTTTCTCATCCTTTTGGTTCTCTTTCCTCCTCTCTCTCTCTCTCTCTCTCGGTCTGTCAGTGTCCATCTCCTGAATCAAAAGTAAACAGTTGTTTTAACCTAATGAATTTTTAGTTCTGATCGAGTCATGTCAGTCATAAAAGATGCTTTGATACGAATCCTAATTCAATTTTCAAAGAAACTTTCGGGGTATTTTACCATTAGGTCGAGCGTATCTCTTAGACAAAGTATTGTTCCTAGTAATTTTTGACATTTTCTTTTTAATTTTCTTTCATTTTCTCTTCATTTCAGCGGTCTTGCTTATTTTTCTTTCTCAAACATTCTACAACCATCGGTATCATAGATTACAGGACGAAAGGGAAAGAGAAATGTCAAATCTCAGCCAGAAAGTGCCTTCCCATCAAGGCCCAGAAGGCGTTGTGGAGCCCGAAAGCACTGCGTGACATGCATGGTGTTATTGTTATCCTCTTCATCCCGACTTATCTCCGGCAACCGACACCTGCAGTTGGACCCAGACATACAGCAATGAGAGAGTGTGGCAGGCGATGTGTGCTACTCTCCCTTACTATAATAGGAAGGAATCTCAAGTCCCCATTCTAGTCATGACTCTGGACTCAGTGGCGAAACCTCTCAGCTGACCCCATGGTCATCTACGACCATGAGAGACAAAATTGATGATGTTATTCACAGGAATTTACTATCGGATATCAATAGCATAATTACTACTAACAATGCAACGGGGACCAAGAATATATAAACTATTGTGTGTTGCACATAATGTTGTGATTGGGTCGGTTCGACTATTATAGACTTCCCATCAACTCTCTGATCTTTTGGGTCACTCACGGGTCGTGAATTTTCCCAATCGAGATGGTCCGCTGTTAAGCTTATCTCAGTTGTCAGACCTAGCAAGACTAAAATAGTGGTTTGTAGGGATCTGTCCCCCAGGTAGTGCTTCTATATTGCGCCAGAAGCGGAAAGGGAACCAGTCAGATTCTGCACGTGCAAATAAGAGAATGGTCAGTCGACACGTCTGAAAGCGATTGGCAATATATCAATTGAACTGGGATATTCTGCATTTACTTACTCTGAAATATGCGTGTGGTCCAATGCAGAAAAAAAAACAAAAAAAAAACAAACACACATTAGATTCTGCCAAAGAAGGAATATAATCGCACGTGTGACATTGACTATTGTTGCAAAGTATCCACTTTCAATGGATAGTCACAATTTGTTATAAACACGGAACATTTCTATCACCTTTAAGTATTGAATTGCTGTGAAACGTAGACATCAAAGCGCCAAATATAACCAGGCTGATGCAAATGATTATCAAAACTTGATTTGGATAGTATGACAATGTCGGCTGTAGTCTGCGTCATGTAACGTTAATTATTTTCGAGTAATATTTGATTGCTATCAGTCCGATACATTATGATAGCACTCAATGGGAAACCTCCAACACTAAAAACTTCAAACCCCGCTCTTACATTTACAGTGCCTTTTCTAAAATCAGCGAAATTATTTATTGCAGTTGCGCTGTATTTCTAACTTTTCAAAAGTGAAAAGAAAAATAATGATGATTGGAAAATGTTGCGTATCTTCGACAATCCTAAGTGTTAGGACCTTTGATAGTTCATGTTAATTTTGAAAATGTTTCCAAAAATACATGCTAATAAGACAGCCGTCAAGATGCAATTAAACGTAATTTTTTAATGACTGAAGTTATGTGAATAAGAAAAAAAACAGAAAAAATTTTCAGCCAAAATTCCAAATTCATGCATGTTTAGATACTGCCAAAAGAAGGAATGTAATCGCACGTGTGACTTTGACTATTCTAGTCAAGATTTAATTGTGCCACATTAGTGCTGCATCTGAATCGATTTTGATAATACAGAAGATTTCATCGTAAATTACTGTTTACTTTGTTATTCCAGTCCCAATGATTGCACCAGCTCCCTATATTAGCTGCTCCACACATCCGTCCCACCTTTCATGGCGTACCTCCTCAAGCTACTATTCGAACTGCAGAAATGCATCCTGATGGATACGTCACTTTCTATTCAGGTTGGTAGCGGGATAGAACCGCCGTGGATGCAACAGATGGTAATCACTTCGCGTGAACCATATATATATAGTTCTGTCGACCGTAAAATAAGACTAAATGCACAAAAAGCGAAACATGTGTTTGGATCTCCAAAATAAGAGAACAAAGCGCCTAGGGTGGCGTGCAGATAACAAAATGTGATATATATCTAGAAATACCCACTTACACATAGCATAATGGATCAGTGAGGCCATAGCCTGAGTCATAGTTAGCTGGATTTGGCTCTGAAATATTCACCGTTTAATCTGTGATATATGTGTTCGATAGTTACTGCTGAATTGAGACAGAAACCAACGTTAAGATGTTTTTATCATTTTAATCATTGCGCCAGAGAATTACTTATGTATCTATGTGCACCCATACAAAAGCATTTTCATAGATATTCACTGCTTCATCTAAAAAAAAAAAAGAGCTATTCATAATAAGAAAAAAGAAAAATCAGGATAAGTATACATAACTAGTTTAATGCTCTATACAAACAGAGGTGTATTTTTGCTGCCCAGCTTTGAGAAGTTAGTTCGAGAATTCATTGATCGAAATACCGATATCTTAAATGTGACATTTAACTGAGGATTTTGCCTGCGCAAGTACATTCGTGGTGTCATCATTAAAATTTCTACATCCGCTGAGAAATCGTCTGCAAAATTAAAAACATCCTATATGCATGACATTTGAGAAAACAAAGACTAATTTCCGTGACATTTTGGCTGAAAGTAGTTTTAAACTCCACAGTACCTGAACGTTATTGACAGTTCTGTTTCTGACATGTTAAGTGCTTTCATGAGAGTCTTTTTAAATATATATATATATATATATATATATATATATATAGATAGATAGATAGATACATAGATAGAGAGAAAGAGAGAGAGAGAGAGAGAAAGAAAGAAAGAGAAAGAGACAGAAATACTGATAGACACAGAGACGAACGGAGAGACAGAGGTAGATGTAGAAAAGAGAGAGAGAGAGAGAAGCAACGACAGAGAGACTTCTCTAATTTTTGCTGCCAATCGTGAAATCAGCATACCTGTCAATAATAAACATACCTCAACTGAAGTTTCAATGATGTTCGACAATTTTCTAATGATTTATTGATATAATAGCTGATTCGGTAAGAATGCACGCATGAACGTCTAAAGAAAGGATATTTCTTTTGTGGAATAATTTACAACACATTTCCATAGAGATATCATTTAAAATGATTAATCCATATTGAGATTGAATGCAATGGTTCTCTTATCATTACATTTGTCATCAGTAATGTTTTTGTTCAACTATTAAACCATTACAGCAGTAGTAGCACATGTTAACAATATATGTATTGACTGGTCTCAACTACATATATCATATTGCGTTTTTCTATGTTTGTCAGCAATGAGGGCTTAGCATAAAATGGAACTGGGTCATGATCGTAAAAGTTTGATGGACCTTGCCCTAGAATTGGTCAAAAAAAAGACAACAGAAATTCTTTTAGGTTTTAGGAAACTGACGATGGATGGATCGATATTCTTGGTGGAAGTGTTCAAACATAAACAGTGCAGCCAGAGATTTCAAGCAGAACTATTTATGTCAGTCATGTAATAAACACTGCACAACTTCAATATTCCTATTGAACCTAACAGCATTCGAGGTTGTTATATTATTGACTTTGTTTTCGATTGGCAACAGAGACCGGATTAACTCTATGTTTAGCTCAATTATATCAAGATTATATTGTATAGTGACTCATGCAGATTAAAATTCTGAGAGTCGATACATCCATGGCTAGAGAAGTAACGCTGCTTATGACCCATCCAGTTAAATGAAAGTTGTGAGTTCGATTCCTGGGTCAGGCGGTGGTGAATTATAGACTGGTAAGGCAAATTGGCATTATGAAATATATTGGCAGTCAACGTCTCCGGTTTTGACAGGTATAGGACGAGAATATGCACGCTTGAAAAAGGGGAAAAGGGTCAATTTGAAGGTTTTAGAAGGACAATGGATACGATAGATATTTAAGATAAGCTGCATGTACCTCTGACCTAAACAATTTTGATAAGACTTGCTGAAAATATTTAACAAGGAAGTTTGAGTTAATGTACGATAGTAGCAAGACCGACATAACGCTACACATTACATATATATATATATAGAGAGAGAGAGAGAGAGAGAGATAGAGAGTTTTTTTTTTAATATAAGTGCAGTGACGCTTGTAAGATACATCAAACAAATGGCTATAATAACACCAGAGGCAAAGAATCAGTATGTAAAAAAAAAGGAGCACTCACAGAGCGAATACCTCTACTCACTCTTTTGTCAGGAGTTGATTGTGCACTGATCCGTTCAAAAATGTGTTTTCCATAGGAATTAATCGAGAATCCTTTGAAATATCGAGTGGACAGAAATTGAATCTTCGTGATGTCATAGGATCACTACACCACGACATTTGGAAGATAACTATGCATTGATCCGCTCTCAAATTGAATAATTTCTTCCGTCACTTATTGCACATCATTCCATAGAGTTTTGAGATATATCGTGTGGACATCCATGAAACTGTGCATAAGAGTGATTGAAAAAAAAAACAACAAAACTTTCAATCAGGGAAAAATCCTGTCTTTGCCCCAAGAAGTGAATTCCTGAACCACCCTTCCACAAAATTACATTGAAATCCCTTCAGTAAATCTGGAGACATCGTATGGACAGACATACCGCCGCAACCGAATACCTTTTTTCAACCTCGTTGACAGAGGTAATTTCCCTTCCTCCCAAAGCACAATATCGAAGCGAAAAGTCGCCTGATAACCGGGAACACGTTCCTCAGAGAACATTCCTAACTTTCACTCGAAACAAGATAGGATCAAGTGTACGTCTTAAAAATCCGCGCCTAATACAGAAAAAAAACAGGTAGATTTTGGCAACAATCCAAATCGATCAAGGCCTCATGTCACTTCCCGTTTGTCGTTATGCAAAACAGTTATCTACACTGTTCGTTGTTTTGTTTCTCTCTGGCCAAAAAAAAAAAAAAAGAAACAACTTTATATCTTATTTTGTATCTTATGAGTATGCAAAAACAGTTTCCTGATGTGCCATAAGTTCTTTCATCGGGTTATATATGATGGAGTCTAATTTTTTTATCATGTTGCTAATTGCAGGGTTATTTTTTGTTTGTAGACGGTAGTTAGGCGTCTAGCTAAATTTATTTCTGTTTTAAGGAAAATCAAAAGGCCTAAAGTAAATTTAACTTGTCACCAAGGAGGTCACAGAAGGTGATGGGTTGAGGGTTGAGAATTATAAGTATTAGAGATATGATGAACTGGAATAAACAATACAAAAAGGCCCTTTTTACCATATGTCGCACCCTGTTTGATCAGCACCGTCCAATCAAGCGAAGAGGATTACTTGCTGCTTAAAAAATATGGCATTGAGTGGCATACTATGCGTACATTTAATCATTTTTCAAATCTATGGGTCAAGTGCGTTGATTTCATGAATGGAATGTCGTCCAACAAACCTCAGAATGGGAGGGCATTGGTCCTTGATGAGTTGCACTCAGCGGTAAACCCTTAAATACATTTGTAAACAATGAGTCCCGTACGGTCTGCATGTAGGGTGTTTGCTTTCCGGGTTTTTTTTCACAGCAGAATTTTTCGTTGCTCAATATGGCTGCATTCTGAGCTTTATTTTCAGTTTTATTCTGCTTTCATTGGCGAAACTCTCTTGATTTTCATCTCATTCAACTTCCTGTAAAAATAATGATGGAAACAAGAAACATTCAAATGATAGTGGAAGTACAACAATGCTGTGATAGTTCGGGATGAGATGAGAGGATTGCCGAAAACCTGAGCAGACTCACTTTCACTCAGCCTTCAGCAATAACCATCGGGCAACTGTTGAGCACAGTACTGCTGGGAGTGTGGAGGGAAGGGCTGAAGACTATTGAATGAAACCACATGAGTCACACCTGGAAAGTGCCAGGACCCAATGGGATACATGGATATTGGTTTGACAATTCACCACCACACGACAGGCTCATCCACCAAATCCAAAGTTTGCCTGAATGGAGGTTAGGCCCCAAAATGGATGACCAGAGGCAAAAAGGACACTTAGAGAGGGAATCAAGCAAGCGATGATAAACTAATCACGTTCCATCAACAAATGAAGGGAAATCCTGACGCATAGCAGAAAAAATATATGTATATATATAGAGAGAGAGAGAAAGAGAGGGAGAGAGAGGGAGAGAGATAAAGAGAGAGAGAGAGAAAGAGACATAGAGAGAGAGACAGAGACAGAGACAGAGAGGGGGGGTTATCACCAGAATAACAGAGCGGGTGCAGGATAAGAACCAAATGGGCGAATGACTTGCTCTACATTAACCAGATGATCCCGAAAAAAAAGGTTAGATTGAAGAAGAAGAATGTTGCATCCGGATTTTAACTATAAAAAATGCACTACATGATCCCACTAAACTGGATCCTCGAATCCGACAGAATCTTAAAACTGAGCAATTTCAGTGGTGAGATTCATAGCCAACTCTGTGAAAAAACTGGGACGTAGACTTGAGCGCTACAGGAGAAAAACCTAAGAGAGGTAAGTATAAAAAGGAGAAACTTCCAGGAAGACTCTCAGTCTCCACACAACCACTCAACAGAATCCTGAAAAACAGCAAAAGATACCAATTCTCAAAAACCATGTACGAAGACGACGTAAAACTATTTGCAAAGAACAGGAGAAAGCTCAACACGTTGTTCAACATAGTGAAAGAATACAACAATGACATTGGGATAGAGTTCGGAATTGAAAAATGTGCACTAATGGTAATACATAAAGGAAGGCTTGCAGCACCCGGAGGAATTGAATTACCGGGTAGCGAAAAGATCAGAACATTGATTACACAGGACTAATACAAATACCTGGGAGTTCTCGAATGTGAAACGATAAAACGGAAAGAAATGAAAGAGAAAATAAGAAGATATTACTTTAGGAGGATAAGAAAACTATTGGAGGCCAAGATAAATGGCAGGACTCTGATGAAAAAGAATGAACATATGGGCTTTATTGGTAGAAAAATACACAGGACCATTCCCTGGATGGACAAAGGAAGAACTCTAATCAATGCACTGACAAACAACGAAGCCTCCGACAATGCGAAAGGCCTTACATCCCAGAGATGACACTGATAGAATGTATGTAAAGAGGGAATGAGGCGACAGAAGGCTCAAAAGCATAGAAGACTGTGTCCAGAACAGAATTTTAAAAAAGTGTGTGCAAGCAAATAGTGGAAACATTATACAGAGTGCCCAAAGCAGTGCAAAGAACAACAAAAAGTAGCAAACGAAAGAGCAGCACAGCAAACAAGTGAATAAGAAATGTGAACAGAATCAAAATATACAGAAAATTCAAAAGAGAGGTGCAGAATATCCCAGACGAGAGATCAAGGATATTCCCAAGTAGAAAGGAACAGAATCACTCATCATGCTAGCCTAAAACTAATGCATCAGGACAAACTATACCGAAGTGATAATCGGAAAAGGCCAAACAAACATTAAATGCCGCCAATGCAGAGAAAGGGATGAAACTGTATATTACATAACTAATGAGTGTACACAACTAGCCAAGAAAGAGTATGAAAACAGACACGATAGGGAAGCAACAATGATACACTGGGAACCGAGCAAACGAATTGGATTCGAACACGCGGGAAAGTGGTATCAGCATAAGCTCGAGGCAGCCTTGGAAAATGAAAGCAAAAAATTATTCTGGGGAGTTTGACATCCGAACTGACCACCCCATCCAACCAAGAAGACCAGTTCAGGCAATTATGGTTAAGAAAAGGACAGCCTTCCAAATAATAGATGCGGGAGCACGGGTGAAGAATTACCTGCAGAACCTTTTTCTGGCCTTTTTGGCATGGATGAAAGTGTAGCACACGGCACTTGCCTGAGGTATCAGTAGCGACAATTTTCCTCCAAATGGGCCCGAGACTGGTTTAGCAGTGTATTGAAGACCAAGTGCATAGTTGAATGCGTTAGCCAATGAGGGGACACTGAGACTGTGCATTGATAAGTGCATTTGGGAACTTTGTGTTTCGTCCTTAGGTTCTCTCTCTATTACTCAGCCCAGCTGCAGGTAAGTACGTCGCTCAAGGATGGCGCTGTCCCATCGCACTAAGAAGAACAGGTCGGGTTCGTCCAGGTGCAGTTGCTTTCCAGACATTGGTTGTGTCGGCTGGAGCTGTTTTTTATGTTCAGCTTTCCCACGTTTAGCTTGACCTCGTGTTGCATTTCATTTCTCGTGGGAACACGAATAAATAGGGCATGGATCAAAGTGTATTATGCACACCATGGCATTGCTCAGTGCACCCATACTAACGTTCGCCAGCTGAAATGGCCAGAGACCGTGGTGACAGATGTCTAATTTAGCTCTTGATGGGAGTGCAAGTAAAAAGGGGACTATGCATGCAAAGGAAGGAGCATGAGTAAATAAGTATCTGCCGCTTCTTTTTCTGGCCTCTTTGGCTCTGATCAAATGTAATCTCTGCTTCAAGGCCTTGCCCCAGTAGTTGGTACTAACACTTGACAACCAAACGGGCCAGAGACTGAGTTAACGGATGTGGTCAAGACCAAGTGCACAGGTGCAAGGCTGTAGCCAATGTGCCTCCAGCGATAAGCACCGTGCAAATGGTGTGAAGCCGTAACTCGCAGCATCGCTGTGAACTGCAAAAGTGTGAAAAGGTGGCCTGCTGACTTGAGAGGACTTGCTGTCACTCAGTATTTATCGGTGACAACTATGCAACGAGTGTGAAAATGCTGCTGCTGCTGATAATAATAATAATAATGATAATAATAATAATAATAATAATGATGATAATAATAATAACGATAATAATACGGTTGATAGTACTTAATAATACTAATTACATAATATGACTAATAGCAAAAAATAATAATCACATAATGATATTAATAGTAGTATTTACCTGATATAAATATTCTTAAAAAATGAGGCAACGTGCGCAGATGAGAAAAATAGACACTGAAACATGGAAGCTACTAGCATGCCACTGAATGCACCAGCTTGAAGCTGACATTGATCGTCTATATTTACCAGGAAGTAACAGCGTTAGGGAAATGATGCTACGCATAAAATCGCTACGAGAGGATTACAGCAGTATCATGAAATCCTTCGGGGCTGGATTTTAAAACAAGTTAAGAAACACGGAGGCACATAAAAAGTTGCACTCAATACTAATAGAGAGACAACTAGATATAGACTACATATGAAGTTGAGTAGTACCAAAGAGGAGATAAATGAAATAGGAGGAACCGGGGAAAAGAGGGAGGATCGTGGCTAGACAGACCACAGCACTACTGCAGACTGCAAGAATACTGAGGAGAACACTGGAAATGTAAAATCTGCAAAGCCCAGCTGTTAGCAATGCCCAACAGCTAGGGAAAGGTCATGGTGGAGACTGTCTAAACAACTGTACTGCTGTGATAAGAGAAGAAGATATAGAAAAATTGTGGATCAAAATAGACTTGGTGTCACTCAACTTTCAGCAATAACCCCCAAGCAACTGGTGTGAAATTATAGACTACCGAATTGCTGTGAACTATGGAAGTGTGAAGAGGCGAGCTTTGGACTTGAAGAGACTTGCTTTCACTCAGGTTCCAGCTGTAACCACTGAGCAACTTGAATGCAAATGCAAATGCAAATAATAATAATAATAATAATAATAATAATAATAATAATAATAATCATCAATTAATTGATACAATTTTTCTGGAGGTACAAGGTAGCCTAACGGTTACCAGCAAGTAAAATAGAATGGACTTGCAATTCTGGCCGAAGCTGCTTATGTTCATTTGGTAGTGAATCCCTTTTGGAGAGGCATGAATCAACATTCCTATTTTCTTTCTTATCTTCTAATATCTTACAGTATGTCCTATAACTGGTATGTGACAATGTTTGACGGGAAGACATTGTTGACTTGGCTCTCAATCAAACAACAACCCATGGTGCCATCATTTGAAAAAAAGATATTCTCCCTTTTTAATAGTGTTCTTGGAGGATTTGATGTCAGTATTCCTCTCCACGGGGGCAAATGTGATACAGGATCCAAGGGGTATGCTTATAGTTTGAGGCATCATTTGTTTTGTCATGTCATAAAGGGTGAGTCACGACTGTCTCTTTCAGTAAATTTTGGAGGTGTTTCACATTAGATAGAATCATCGGAGGCTTTGTCTTACCGGAAAATAAGACAAGGCAGACTCCATCTTAAAAGAGCACTGAATCTGGGAATTGTTAAACCTATATCATGTTGAGTTTGGATAGCGTTACAGAAAACATGTATCATTGTAAAAAGAATACATGAATACATTTCAAGAGCGTTTTAAGGTTACAACGAATACTGTAGTAATAAGAACAGCAATCATTGATACAATCTGCAACTACTTTTGCTACTACTATTATTGAAAAAATATTGGGTGTTGGAATCGACACGTCAACGATATTAAGACTTATCTGGTTATCGAGATTAAGTGAGAAAGAAAAAAGGAGCTAAAGTGACTCTTTCTTAGCCAGTGAAGTAAACAAATCCGCAAATTGAGCGTTAAGATATCAGTAATATCAATCGATTTCTGCCTCTTTAAAAGACTTGAAACATCTGAACAATTGTAACAAAAAGCACAGCAAGAATCTTAAAATCAATGTTCTTTCTATGCAACCGCAAAATTGATCCACTTACCTGGAAATATCTTCCGTATCAGAATTAATTACAAAGAAAAGAAATCGATACATCATCAGTTTTATTCGATTACCTATAAAATAATAAGGATCTGCATGTACTGATGAATTCACACTCGACTTTTCTTGCGATTATTGTGATCTGATTCATACATTATTGCTATTATTCTTAATATTGATATTACATTTATATTTGCATTTATACACCAGTTGCCAGGTGGTCACCGCTGGAGACTGAGTGACAGTAAGTCTCCTGAAATCTGAAGCCCTATTCTTTGTTCTCTCACAGTCCATAGTGATACCGTGGATTACATTTTCACACCAGTTTCTTGGTTGACAGCAAGTCCCCTCAGGTATTCAACCCTCTTCTCATATCGTCTTCATCTATCACGGCTTCGCTGTGATCGATACCGTTTGGACCACACTATTTTCTCAGCTAATGACCAATGCGAACAGTCAAGTCTGTAAAGTTGCAATCCTTCCTCGTATCCCTCCAGTTTCGTTTTCAGTATTCTTGGTACGGTTCCGAATGCACCCACTATTACTGGTACGACTTGTATGTTCCTTCCTTCTCGAGCTTCTTTGCCAAATCCTGGTTTTCCCCTAGATTTTCAATCTCGTTTGTATTTACTCTATGATCCACACACACGGCCACGTCCGTTATATGGCAGGTTTTTCTTCCCTAATCAATGATTACCAACTCAAGTTTTTTTCGGTTGGATTGGGTAGTCAGTTTGGATATCAAAGTCTTAGAGTAATTTATGGCTTCTGGCTTCCAGGTCAAGTTACCGTTTGTGCTGATGCCATATCACCCGTTTTGGTCAAATCCCATTCCTTTACTTTCAGTTTTCAGTGTATCACTATCCGGGCTAGTTGACTAGATTCACTGGTTGTGTAATATACGGTCTCATTCCTTTCTCACAATTGGAGTCATTGCTGTTTTGAGGTGGGGATTCTGTCAATTTTAGCCTTGCCATAGTTGTCCCGATTCATTTGTTTTGATCAGTCATGATGTTTCTTTCTCCAGATTTTTACTTGGCGTTGCCATGTCCATGATGTGGCATCTGTGATATTTTTGTATGCATCGTTTTTTAATTTCCTTCATAGTTATTCTTCCTCTTCTGATTTACCTTTCCTTGTTTACTTTTTGGTCCCTCTGTCACCTTCATTCCTGTTCATATACAGTTTATTTGTGTCGTCTTTGCGGTGTGAAACCTTGTGTATTACCATAAGCTTCCGCGTGTGTCGCTCCATTGATTTGGATTCTTCCTTTGCCCATCCAAGAAATAGACCTATGTATCATACTACTGGCAACGTCCGTGTGTTCATTCCTTTTATCTGACTTCTGTTATTTAGCTTGACCGCTAATATTTTTCACATCCTTTTGAGGTTTTCTTTTCTTATTACCTTTTTCACTTCTTCCCATTTTATTGTATCATATTTGAGAAATCTGGGGTATTTATAAATGCTATTATTATTATTATTATTATTATTATTTGGAATCTCACACCAGTAGCCTGGTGGTAACCGCTGGAGTTTGAGTGACAGCAAGTCTCCTCAAGTCTCCAGCCCTCCTCTCCTAGTACTCATAGGTCACAGTAATTCTACGATTTACAGTTTATAATTATTATTATTATTTGGAATCTCACACCAGTTGCCTGGTGGTAACCGCTGGAGTTTGAGTGACAGCAAGTCTCCTCAAGTCTCCAGCCCTCCTCTCCTAGTACTAGCAGGTCGCAGTAATTCTGCGATTTACCGTTTCACACCGGTTGCCCAGTGGTTATCGCTGAGGGCTGAATGACAATAAGTCTCCTCAGGTCTTCAGCTAACGTCTCCTCCCTCTTTTGCATATCATGACAGAGCTACAATTCGTTGCAGTACTTATATCTCTAGCACCTTCCTCAGTACCCGTGCAGTTCCCAGTAGTGCTGTGGTCTGTACGGTCTCTATCCTCCCCCTAATCCCGATCTCCTCCAGTCTCTCCCTCAGCGTTCTGGGGACAGTTCCTAGTGCTCCCACTATGACTGGTACTACCCTGGTTTTCATGTGCCACATTTTCTTTAACTCCCTTGCTAGGTCCTGGTATTTTTCCCTTTTTTCACCCTCCTTCTTTTTTACTCTATGGTCTGCAGGCACAGCCACGTCTACTATTTGGCAGGCCTTCCTTTTTTTGTCTACTATTACTAAGTCCGGCCTTCTTGCCTGGATGAGGTGGTCAGTTTGGATGTCAAAGTCCCACAGTAGTTTGTGGTTGTCATTCTCCAAAACTGCCTCTGGCTTGTGCTGATACCACTTTTCCCCATGGTTGAATCCCATTTGTTTACTTAGTTCCCAGTGTATCATCGTTGCTACTCTATCGTGTCTATGCTTATACTCCTTCTGGGCGAGTTGACTACATTCACTAGTTATGTGGTTTACTGTCTCATCTCTTTCACCGCACATGCGGCATTTGCTGTTTGCCTGTGTTCTGTCGATTTTAGCTTTTATGTAGTTTGTCCTTATGCTTTTGTTTTGGGCTGCCATGATGAGCGATTCTGTTTCTCTCTTAAGGTTTCCCTTTCGTAACCACGTCCATGATTTCTCGTCTGCTATATCTTTTATCTGTCTTTTAAACTCGCCGTACAATTTTTTTATTATTATTATTATTATTATTTGCATTTGCATTTGCATTTACTCACAGGTTGCCTGGAGACTGAGTGACAGCAAGTCTTCTGAAGTCCCTAGCCCTACGCTCTATACTCTCCGATTCCACAGCTGTACTTCTGTTTCACATTCTTCTTCTTCTTCTTCTTCTTCTTCTTCTTCTTCTTCTTCTTCTTCTTCTTCTTCTTATTATTATTATTATTATTATTATTATTATTATTATTATTATTGTTATTATTATTATTATTATAAGTAGTTGTAGTAGTAGTAGTAGTAGTGGCATTAGTATTAGTATTATGAACTACATCCTGACCACTTTTGGATTTCAGATGATATGGAAGGTCAAAAAAAAAATAATGTCCTGCAGATGGACTTGTTGTACGTCAGGTTTCGATGTATCAGTAGCTGCGAATGTACATTGATTTTTCACATGTGGCGGATCAATCAGATCAGGAACATCTATTCCATTCAAGTACGGGCCAAAGATTCACATGATATGCTGAATTTTTTTATGCCTGGTCATTTGAACCAATCCAAGCTGGATGCAGTGACCCAAAGTCAAGAAAGTAAATATTTTAGTGAAGGGCAGGAGCCTATGACAATGTGTCTAGGTCTACCAAAGCCATATTCTGTAGGCTGTGTATATGTGTAACGATTGTGAACATATTGAAGGAGGCATAACATAGAAAAATGTATGTATATGAGTGCCTGTATGTCTGTACGTAGGTAGGGAATGAAAGATAGATGTTTCAGCATTTGGTGGTGAGGCTGATATTGCCTATGGGCAATTTATGTGGAAAAAATTTCATCCACACCTCTAATCTTTATTGACCATCAATCTCTCAAACGTCTATTCCTAACACTTTACCTACATGCACTCCAACCACACACACACACACACACACACACACACACTAATGCATCCAATTTGCTTGTCGACCCCCATGTGTATTTCCCTGAAATTATATTTGGTTTATCAATAATCAAATTATCCCAAGGTTAAAACACGGTTTACTTTAAACTTGTACGCATAATATATGATTTTTGAAATGGTGATAAAATTACCTTGTGCTTTAATACCACAGGACAGTTAAAAATTCCCCATGTACCTCATATATATGAACATATGTTGCGTTGAACCTTTTCAACACTAAAACACGTACAAGTTTAACACATCCATCAAATATTCCTCTGGAGTATCGTAAATCTTACAAAATGTCCATATCCACAAACTGCGTTGTATGCATGTCAACGAGTAAGTTTTCCAAATCTTTGCCCGGTGGATCAAAACTCAACTCCATGCTAGCGTGAAAGATATGACCTATGACGAACCTAAAATCGAGATATTGGTCTGTTAGGTCTCATGGAAGCCAACCTGTATATATTTTGCTCTCCTCCGAGGACTTATATTTCTAATAAATAAAAGTGAAAGTAGACACAGTACGATTCGAATTCACGTAGAAGTAAACATAATTACAGCAATAATAAATACACATGCACGATTGCACCCCACCACATACCCCCCACACACAGATATACATATACACACACACACACATACACACACACACATATATATATATATATGTGTGTGTGTGTATATATATATATATATATATATATATATATATATATATATATATATATATATATATATATAACCTATCGTAAGTATTTGGACAAACATTCGTTTATAAAGCTTGCGTTTTGATGATTATATATATATATATATATATATATATATATATATATATATATATATATATATATATATATATATATATATCAAAGTGTCAATCAGTAATAAAATATCCGAGGCGTGATGGGTTTGTCCTGTTTGTAGCTACTTCAGGCGATCGATCTGATTTTTTTCGATCTTAGTTTAGAGTGTTATGGGGGGATGCAATGTTCTCAACTAATTTCTCACCATATATCTTTGCATTTTTCCTCTCATTGATTAGTTGTTGGTTACATCTCGTTTTATTTTATATGGAGGGGAGGGAAATAATTCTCTCAGGTTATTATTTGGGATATCGGAGAAACCTCCCTCATCAGTGTGTTGTTAATCCATCAGCTTTTTGAGGTATGTTTCCCCTTGGGAAGTATTCTGTAATAACCAGACAGAGCTTTACTTCCCCTCTAAGTTTCTGATAAATCTAAGAAGGATAATCCTAGCGTCTACATACATCTTCTAAATAGACATATATTGGACTGAAGATTTTTGATACCTGTACATAAGATTTCAATGTTCAATCTTCAATATTCTTTTGGTCATTATATTTTATAATTGCTCTGATTTGAAGCTTTGAAAGAATATTTAAGTGAGATCATCGAATCGTATCATGTAGTTTCTACACTCAAGATATGTAGATATACATCTAGTGGGTGTGAGAAGTGTCCAAATTCTTTTTCAAAATATCTCTTTTATGCTCCCCAAATTTACAGGAATTTCGTTAAAGATTGAAAATAAAAGAATAAAAATTATGTTGAAATGAGATTAAACACCGAAAAATTCTGTGGGGAATCAAGATGTGTGAGATGTTGAAAAACTATTTGAAATGTATAGGGCAATATTTGCGCTTGTTTCATATATTTATAAATTTATTTTACTCATCAGACATCTATTCTTTTATGTGATCTTTTTGCTATACAAAGCACCAAAAGCTTCTCCCTTGATCACATACATCGAGAAATATACGGTGAAGGTTCAGATAAAAAATCATCTGAAAAGTTGATCAGCTGTCGGAACAATCTATCCATACCTGCATTTACAAGTTGAATCGAAACCTTACTGCAGTTTTTATAAAACGTTTCACTCTTAAAAATTTATCATCAGTATTTAAACAAAGGAATCTTATCTTTGAATTTCTATGTTGGTGCGACTTTTGTTCTTTTTTGAACTTACGTTAAATCCTTTCCAATCATATCTTGTCCATAAACAAGATTTCCATTGTCAAGCAATAATAAGCATTATGCACAGATTTATTATGTATGAAAAGTGTAGAATTGGATATCACTTGTGGCGTTTGATTTTTGCTTTAGTGACCAACATAGAGATCAAAATACTCATTTTCATTTTGACAGCAGACATGTATTTTAAATCAACTGAGATATGAAAAGTATTCAGACTCAGACATCACCGTATTGACTGCAAACGTAAAGTTTGATGGGGAAAATAAACATTTCCAGTAATTTTCACTGAATAGCAAACAGAATATATCGATATAAGCTTTTATGGAACCCATCTTCGAAACTTTTTGAGGTTCATGAAAAAATGTAGTATATTTACGCGATTGCATAAGTAATATTATTTTAAACATTTCATCATCATCATCATCATCATCATCATCATCATCATCATCATCATCATCATCATCATCAGTTTTTAACGTCCGTCGTTGAACATAAACCTTGCCCAGGATTCACCACATTTCTCTATCATGGGCATTGCGTAGTCAGTATTTTTCTAAATTTGTCTAGTTCATCTCTCCATCTTGTATCCTGTCGGCCTCGGTTTCTCACGTGATCCGTAAGGATCCATGCTGTGAATCGTGATATCCATCTGTTGTCCGTCATCTTTTCAAACATGGTCTGCCAATTGCCATTTAAGTTTTCTCATGTACATTCTATGATGTCTTGGACCCCTGTTCTCTTCCTGATATACTCTACTGTCTCATGATCTATCCATGTGAGGTTGAGCATAATTCTCACATGTGTGCATTGGATGCTTCTCAGTTTGCAAGTCTCTCTCTCTCTCTTGGTTAGGTTCCATGTTTCAGCTCCATAAGTGACTATCGAGAGAATGCATAGGTTGTAAACTTTTGATTGGGATTGGGATTGACTTGTTTTTGGAGGTTGAGCTTGCTCTGCTAAAGGCTTACCATTTCTTCTTCTTTCACTCGCTTCATAGGGATTCGTTGTCTAAAGTGGATATAGTGGTATACTTCCCCCGGTTTCGCATCTTCAATTTTGACAGTTATGTCTTTATTCTCAATCTGACGGATTCACATGATTTTCTTTTATAAAATCACTCCAAAATAGAGTTTTGCTGGATGTTTAATTTGCCACAGATATTTAATGCTAAATTGGTCCTCAGTACGTGCATATTGTAAACATGAAATAAAATTGAGAGTTGTCCAAAACACTGTTCAAAAGATGACTCCGGAAGAATTTGAATAAATCAAGTAAATACATTTTTGGACATTAATATATATTTGTTTTTGTTCTTTTGTTTTTTTGTGTATGAGCTTATAGCCATTGAAGATTCGTTTTTTCTTTTCATAAATTTCTCCAAAACAACAGTGAGGGACATGTGCAAACATCTCAGATACGGCTAGGGATATGTGCATATATATATATATATATATATATATATATATATATATATATATATATATATATATATATATATATATATGTGCGTAAAAGTATGTTTTAAATCAAAGTATATGCAGAAATGTTCTTACTGTTGTAAGCAGGAATATAGGTATATGGGTATAAGTATGAAAGGTCGCTCACGCCCGCGTATATAAACATTTCTAAATACTGGTAATTACAATTATAGGTAATTATTTTCTGCTAAATATGCCTCATTTTACAATCTGTGTTTCCCAGTGTATATTCTACTAATTAAATGCGGTTAATAAGAAATTACTTCCCTTATTAAGAGTTTATTTTGCCGATGCTTGAAGCAATTAGCACTCATTACTTTGTTCACGTTGAACAGTTCCCTTACGAATCATAGACGTCCTGTGGGAATGCGTAATTGATATCAGGGAAACGAGGGCTTTTAGGCAATTCATGAGCTCTACTTAGTCTGACACAAGGTAGCATCTTTGGAGTCCTGTGGATCGATAGAACTCACTACACTGCAATATAGGTTTGCATATCGAGCTTGAAAGTAATTATTGCACAAGGAAACGTTCCAAAACGAGGGAATTCATTTTAAAGATATACAGCATAGGCTGCACAAAGGCTTTGTACGTACATTTTCAAAACACACACACACGTGTAATGACATGTATTTACAAAACTTGTTAATCATTCAAAACTGTAACTTGACCAATGTCTTTTCGCAGCATGTTTTGTCGTTAGAAATCAGCTAAAACAGTGGAAAAATTGGTGATTAATGAATAAGTTACTTTTCCCGCCTCTTGGTGGGCAGTTATCTCAAGCGATTACTAAACGCTTCTTTTTCTAAAAAAAAAAAAAAAAAAAAAAAAAAAAGCTCATTAGGCACGAAATAGGGACCAACGAAGCATAAAAATCCATTGCAAACAGAACTACCCATAAAAACCTGTTTTGGGAGTAATTAAATTGGAAAACATTTTTTCTATAATTGAGAAGGGGTAAATGTCGAATTTTCAGCCCTATAGCTCCATTGTTGTTACCTGTACGCATGATACAGACTGCCAGCCAAACGAATCTGGAAACCGAAAGAAATATATTTCGACAGTTTTGGTTGACTATTTGTAATAGTAACCAAGCCTGTGAATATTCTCATTGGAGTTTCCTAAAATTTTTCATTTATAAGCATGTGTTGCAACATTACTCAGTCATCAAGATTCTTTCATTGGTTTTCTATATTCTAACGTTATATTCGATATGCTATGTCATGTTAAGTAATTTTTTCCCCATTTAATTACACCCTAAATAGGTTTTCGTGGGTTTTCCCGTTTGCAATGGATGTTTATGCTACATTAGTCCCTATTTCGTACCTATAATGAAATAATGTGTAGCGACCGCCATATTTTCAGTCAAGAATTAGATACGAAACCCTTTTATTAGCTAGGAATATCTAAAACCTCATATCTTGCGAAGACCTTCAATTGAGTTAAGTCGTATTTCTTTTCGTAACAAAAATACGATACGTCAGTTTCTTCTCTCCACGCTACTTATTTCAGCCCCCACCCCCCAAATGCTTTGAATTGAATGTATTCTTGCATGAAGTCTCAGATTCGTTGTAACTGTCAAGGCAAAGAGGGTTGCTTGCTGTGAATGTCCAAAGATAACAAGTCTGGAGAATATAATTCTGTTCGTTTTGTAACATTTGCTATGTTAGAGCAGATTTAGTAATGCAGCTGAGAATACGTCGACTTTTTTGACCGGGATAATATCTTCTATGCTCTAACCTCTTTCTCACTGTTGCATTTTGCTGCTAAAGAAAAAAAACTAATCAGGCTCCAACGATTCGTAATTATGCTTTTCCTCAAAGTTTAGGCAAGAAGAGAGCATATTTCTCAGTGATGATCCCTTGTCTCCAGTCTGTATGCAATACATCGACTATCAGGCGGAGAAAGATTCACTGGGGCTTATGGCATTGTGCCACTAGTGAACAATGCCTGGTAAATATCAATTCCACATTTTTTTTAAATTAGAAAAAGTCAACCAAAACTGTCACTGAAACCGTCCACAATAGTTTCTTCAGTTTTTGTGCTGGTTTGCTTGGCTCGCTGCTTATGTAGGCAAGTGTTTATGTATCACATGTACAGGCCATTCTAATGGACCTTGAATATTGTAGATTTAAACATTCATTTCTTATCATAGAGGGAACGTTTTTTCTTTTCTTTTTTTGTAATCTGTGAATGATTTTTTATAAGCAGTAAGGTGTTGATGTAATTTTATACTAATCTTATCCTCAATTGGGACTTTCATTTGTATCCGGTTGATATTCACACTTTTTAGCGAGCATTGACCAACAGAAAGCGAGAGGAGTGACTCATCATTGATTTGTATTCAGTAACTAACCAGACCTGTTTATATATGCACATTTGCTCATTAACACATTTATACTGAAAACATACACGGTGCTCAGTATAACGCACTAGTTAAGGATCTCAGTATGACGTATTAGCTAAGGATTCTTTGAAGTAGAAAAAAATGGATTCTCAAAAGATTCTTCTCTATTTCAACATTATCTTCAATTAGGTAGACACTCATGTCGGGGGTAGATGTGAATTTACCACAAACGGTCAGCTTAAAGCCTCTAACTGAAATTCATACTCCGAATGCCGAATTCCAAAGGACGCAAGAAAAGCTTTGTCGCTTGGGAAATCCTTCAAATCTTTTTTTCTCTTCTTCAGAGTTCCTACGATTTTATATAAGCGTGATAGAATGAAGAATTAAAGCGCACCCTGAATGAATCACGTTCAAGTTAACCAAGATTCTGTATGGATGATAAGATATTTCTAAACGATGTAAAAAAAAAAAAAAATTGAAAAATTACAAAAAGCATAAATTCATATATCAGGAGATTCTAAATGTTCTCCATTATCATATGATTTTTTGTTGTTGTGATAGATTGAACGTATATTTATTTTAAAGAGATATATATTTTCAAGATTTTGGTTTGAATTACTCTGAATATATTTTATTGATTTGACAAGAATGTTAAAAACGTAAGTTTTGCTACAGAAACTCATCTATTTAATGTAAAAACATTTCATTTTACCTTATTGATAAGACATACATTCTTTAAGGATCGGGCAAATATATCAGTCTTAGTTCTCTGTAGGTGTTTTCTTTGTTTTTTTTATCGTTTTCATGCACTACCTATCCTTTTGTCACTTCTTGAATAATCCAGGAAACCATCATCTTTTTGAATTATATCAGCTGGAATTTCTGAGATTAAATTTTCATGGAATTAAATATATATATATATCTATATATGTATATATATATATATATATATATATATATATATATATATATATATTTATATATACATATACATATATATATATATATATGTGTGTGTGTGTGTGTGTATATATATATATATATATATATATATATATATATATATATATATATATATAGCACTGAAATACTAACTTGTTGAGTTTCCACACAAGTAATAGTCGTTGTTTTCCAACTGAGATATAAGAGCAGCAAATCTCCTGAATCCTCAAGTATTCAACTTTAGTAATGCTGTTGTTGGATGGTTTGATTTCCCCTATTGTTCCTACTTCTTCCAACCCATTAGGAAAGCTTTTCAGAACAGTTCCTTGGGTACTCATAATAATGGGCCCAACGGTTAACTTCATATTCAGAAATGTCTCCATTTTTCTTACAGGGTGGAGAATTTTTCTCCAATTTCAATGTTTGGGTAGAGTGATCCGATAAGTCTGGAATTCCCTTAAAATTTAATTTTTTGAATTTTTTAGGTTTATTTAAGATCCTGATTTCACATTATTTGACCATTTCCGCATTTGTATAACGTTTACTTATTAGGTCACAAGATTGCTTTGTCAATGATTATTGACAGTGATTGGTTTTTGAATTGTCAGATTGTCATTATTATGCATTGTTTTTTCGAAACAATTGTGACTATCTTTGCTTAAGATGTCGTTGAAATGTATCAATTTTTTTTTTCAAATGATAATACCAAGAATCAGAAAGAAATATCGTGAAAAAAACAGATTCCAAACATATCGGTTATTTGCAAAAGTTTCCAGCAAAAATAAAAACCTTCAATCGTACATTGAGTTTTCATAAAAAAAGAGCATCACACACACACTACTACTACTACTACTCCTACTATTACTACCATTACACACACACACTCACACAAAATGCTTTGATCTTCCAACAGACTCGAGCAACATTGACATCTGTGACCAAAACATTGAAAGTGAAAGAGCATATTTGACAAATACTGTTTTATATTATTTCATCTTGGAAAAAATTGATTAAAAAGGAAAGATTTTTGAAATTCATGGAAAAGGGATAAAGAATGATAGAACGTGTCAAAGGAGGAGATTTGTCACCTGAACGGTTGAGAACCCATTTGAGGTCGTTGGGGATTATTTAATAACGTCACTCAAGGAGAATCCATGTTATCCAAAGCTATATATTTAACAGTAACTCTGAATATAAGACAATGTGTATCAAAAGTACCACTAGGTACCATTGAGCTGTACTTTGTTGGACACGATAAACTTTACTGTAAGCATGGAATATGAAGTATTAGGTGGTAGAAAATAGCGATGAAAATAAGAAACAAAAAAATGGTGAATATATTGATCAATATAGTAAATGTCGAATTCCCAAAGAATCTATGTACTCTTTGATCAATAAACTGAACAAACTTTCTTGCTTACCAAACATGTATTTGATATGAGGAAAGATTGGCTGATATTTTTCATATCAGATATCATTGAAAATTATCGTAATGTCTTCAGCTTTCCCACTTAAATTGCATTAATCCGTGTCCAATATGTTTAGCTTTGAGTGAATCATTTTTGCTTGCTTTTATCTTTATTTCAAAGTTCAATTCTAATTACTGGCTGTTTGTATGACTATCGGAACAGGCTCCTCTAATCTACGGTAGGATCCATTTTGAATGGGAGAATTTTAATGTGAAAGTAATATTTATCGATCTCAGCTAACAAAGATTCCTCTAATTAAAGTTGGCAGAAACATTCGAGCAAGAACAAATCGGTCACTCTAATTGCAACAATTTCTGCTACCGCCAAATATCTGTCTAACAGCACAATATTATTAGAATCCAGCAAAGGAAATAATTTACTGGAGTTTTTTTTTTCTTTGGCAAAGCGTATTTAAACTTGAAACAATTATAAATACATTTCCTGGTTTCTTTCAACCAACGTTCTGCGAACAAGTTGAGGTGTTAAACAATGCTTGCAGATGATATACGTTCTCAGGAAGCAGTATTGAGCATCAAGTGCTCAACACAAGTCAGCTACATCAGGCTTCTACTCTGTTTTAATGTTATGCATTGGAATTCATGGGAAAGTGATTGTCTTTGGTCATGAATTTGAGCACAAATCACTAGAACGGGTCTTGTGTAAGTGTATTACTTGAAATACGGCTAGTATTCCAAGCTCATTTGTATATTTATGTATACAATAGATTAGTTTAAGAAATTAAACGAGGTTAAATGGTAAAAAAGCATACACACTCGATGAAGGAATTATATTCATCGACTTGGGATTGAGTTTAACTTACGTATCCCAACTATGGTAGTGAATTAGAGTTTCAAGACATTTTGTGGACGGTTATATTGGCAGGGAAAGCAATAACTGTCCTGAAGCAGCTGACAAGATATATATAGAGAGATAATTACTTCTCCGGTGTCATCGTACATGGTCAGTGAATCAGATAGTGCCAATCCGATCCAAGTCATAGATGATGACAAAATCAATGAAAACAATGATTCAGCTGATATTGTGTGACTTCGAAATACTTTGGTCTATATATGTTATGAATGTATACTGTATAGGGCACAAATGCCACGACTGTTACGTTTTAACTTTTCAGCCATTTTTTTTTCTTCTCGAATTTAGCCAAAACAATAAACAAAACAGATAAAGAAAAGTTGTAAAAGATTCACACAAACATAACAATATATGAAATCTTACTTTCCATTGAATACATTTTGTTTTAACCAAGTAAGGCTCAGAATTACGAGAACTACTGTTAATGGAACCATTGACTGAAACCCATCAGATAATTAGATATAAATCGAAACAGTCCCTGAAGTAAATATTCATCAAATGAATCAGACTATTCAAACATAGACTAATCATTTACAAGATATCCATTGTCCATCACCTAATATTAGAAACTGTGAATGAGAACAGTCAATACCAACATCAACATTGGTTCATTCGGTTTTGAAGATAGTTTGGATGACCGGTTACATATGAATCATCTCTACAGGACATACAAATTGTGTTAGAAGGATCAAAATTGTAATATTTATCATTTGTTGCGTTTAGAAATAAGTTACCCCCCAAAAGAGGATTCATTAGGAGATTCAATTTACAATAAAAGTTGATGCTATATCCATTCGAATCTGGAGGGTTCAGCTTTGTTCATTTTTGGGGGGACAATTTAGTGATCCCAACCGAAAAAAGGTGAGAGAAGTACCGTTCGTTGATCACCCTTTTCCATTTTTTTGTCCATCCTCCAACCAAAACATGGTCTGCTCTCCCCATGCTTGCTCACACGATGGTCCCTATTAATTTATTAAATTGACCATTTTTTCTGCCTGTTAAAATTGTCTATGACTCTTTTAAAAACTAACTTACCGATACTAAAATCTAATCTTAGGTTCTATCTATATTATCCCTTGATTTTTAAGCACTGTCTTCTTTTTATCAGTGATGTAGCATTCAATAGAAAAAACAGCTTTAATCATCATTCCTATATTTGGTTTGTTCAGGCATTGTGAAAGATTGGTTTTGCCATAAAAGAAATCTGCTTTGATTTTGAAAGGCCGTGTCTGGTTTGGCCAGGTTGGCAGAATGCTTTGAGTGCGTACAAAGAACCGTACCATCCATTTAGTTTGTTTAATATAACATATTTGAAAGTAGCCAAAGGAATACATACTACAGCAAACTAGAAGAATGGATAGAGTTCCCCTTTGCCACCCAAAAAAAAAAAAAAGAAATGGTTTCTCGTGTACAGATCTGACAAAATCATGTATAATAGCCCTGTTCAATATCTTAAACGCGGAGTTTGTTTTCGGTCAAGAATTGGCGGTAATTGTCTTAAAGCGAACCAACACTTTTGACGCAGTGTAATGCAGCCATATCTCTAAGACGGCCATGTTGTTCAGACAGCAACCTTTTGTATTCCTCTTATAAGTGGTGGAATCCCGTTGCACCGAGAAGCGTGTATTGCCATCAGCGAAATCTACTCAATGTATAGATGGAATATTTTAGCGTGGGAGGGCCTGCGGTTACGTAATACATATATGTGGAAAAATGATTTTTAGCTCTTCTCTTTCTCTCTCTCCATCCCCCCCTCTCTCTCTCTGTATGTCATTTTCTTTCCCTCTCTCTGCCTGTCTCTCACTCACTCTCTCTCTCTCTCTGTCTCCGTCTCTCTCTTTCTTTATATATATATATATATATATATATATATATATAGAGAGAGAGAGAGAGAGAGAAGGAGAGAAAGAGAGAAAGATACATACATACAGACAGGGGGACGGATAGATTAATAGAGAGAGAGAAGAGAGTGTGTGTGAGTCTATGTACGTGTGAGCCTTTAGATTTAAACTTGCACACACACAACTGTCCAATGCAGGCATATTCGTTGGCAGATTCTTGAAACACGGAATAACTTCTGGAGAAAACATAGTGAAAGCATGATTATATACATAACTTCTAACTTGTGTTTAACTATCGTAAGCCACATAACATTACAATAATAACAGCTAACAAAACAAGGCATGTTTTCGGTAAAGCAGTAATTACAGGTTGTGAAAGTTAATTAACCAGCAGAAACCTTTTCTCTTACACGAAAGCCTAAGTAATAAACCCAAGACTCCCGTTCACAAAAGAAATAGACAATATTCTACATCGAAAAACTTTATCACTGTTCGGGAAAAGCACTGGAATGAAGCATATAACCTTCCAGTCGGGGTCAAGAGAACACTGAACAAAAATTACCTTTAAATGACAACAAGATAGTGATTAGACGAACGGCCGGCTATCTTTATAATGCAAGGAATCATCGTAAAATTTCACTCTGTCTCATTGCCTGCAGATGAAGAATTCCGTCTCTATTAATCTTATCTTTCATGTTGGCCTCAACATCAATGTCGTCGCCTGTCGGAGCGGCAATGAATCTGTTGCCCTGACCCCTGGCTGTTCGTATGTTGCTAAACCACGCCCTAAAAACTGTTTAGAAAACGCACAGCCATACACACCATCATATAAACGATACATGCATACATACACAAATGCATATACACATACACAAACATTAATATGACTTCATCGTTTATGATTATATATGTACATACCAATATAATACGTGGAAATTAAAAGCATCGTTGCTGAGCAAAGTCCCTAAAAATGTCTATAACAATATATTCTGACAGATATAAATCGTCTATTTATCGATATTACATACATTAAGTATATATATATATATATATATATATATATATATATATATATATATATATATATATATATATATATATATATAATTATGCCAAGGATTGCAAATAAAGACATGACAGATATCAGTGCACTGTGGGAATTTTCCTTTACCATGAGAGTGCCATTGACTCTGATGTTACGAGGAGAGCATACGTGTAAGGTTGCATGCAGGTTCAATCCCTGCATGGTTCTCATTTCTTTATTTATCTACACGATCTATTACTGTTTTTCTACCATTAAAATTCTGTGCCAGTCAAATATAAGATCTTACAATAATATATTCATACTTATCATATATATATATATATATATATATGAATATATATAAATACATATATATATATATATATATATGTGTGTGTGTGTGTGTATATATATATATATATATATATATATATATATGCGTGTGTGTGTGTATGTGTGTGTGTATGTGCGAGAAAGAGAGAGAAAGAGGTCGACAAAAAGATTTCAAGTAATGTTTGCCCTCCCAGCAAAATTGGGTATTCCATCATAAAACAAGTATACCGGTTTTAACTTGTGAAATATTAATATTTTGAAATCATGGGATTGCTTCTCTGCCAAAGATCGTTGCTGGGACTGAGAATAGTGGAAGTCTGAAGGCGCCATTTCTGGAAAATTTTCTGCCATTGTTTTTTCGAACCCATTCACTCTGTTTTCTGCTATTTGTTCACATGTATGTTTTCAATTACGGGGTACGTTCTGATTCTTTTTACCATTTGAACTTCCAAGTTCTCTGACTCGAAGGCATTCTTTTTTGAACTTTTATTAAAAGTTTATCTATCAATTCATTCATCACATACTAACCGATACAAGTATTCTCCACTAAACGAAATATTACTTAACACCTGATTTTTACGGTAACTTCAAGTCACCATTGCTTAAAATCGTGTTTTTATGTTAATTTATGTCGTAAACCTGCTAGCTAGATGTGCCAAAATATATGAGAAAAAGGTTAGAAGTTTTTACGTGTTTGGTAAGCTTAATGAGGAGCTAGCAGAAAAAGACATTGATGTGTAATCGCTTTAGAATTACCGCATATAAATTAATGATAATTCCTCTTTCGGTTTGTGTGATCTCGGATAAGATTTGCGTTTTCCTAATTTGATCATTTTACAATTAGTTCCAAAATGATGAATATTTTCAACTTCTTCTGTATGTATGAATGCAGGGTTTCTGCCCTATTCAAATATTCAAAGGTTTTCAATTCTTACTTTCGCATTTGACACTTGTCGGATATTTATATAGAATTAGATTTATGATAATAAGAATTTTGAGAATGTTGCAAATAAAAGCACAGCAATGGTTCTGTTTTATAAATTTGTAAGGGATGATAATGAAAGACCCCCCAAAAAACTGACAAATTACATCAATCAATAATTGATTTTGCCATGGAAATCACTCAGAAAGTTTCAAAGAACTGTCAGTAATCCTCAGTATTGTCTGGGACCGTATAAAATATTAATGAGCAAACAACTAGAAAAAGATCACATTTATCAACCAAGCATTATTCTCCTTGGTAGAAACATGAATCAACTTATCCAAATAGTCTGCTCCACTGCCGAGAAAATTGAAAACCTAACTTGTTCCTGGCATGTCATGAGAGTTTGAGGAGAAGGGATGAAAGGAATTGAGCAATCCAACCACCAATGAAAACTTCACCTGTCCAGACAGTAGTAGCAAGAAACTGTCAGCTCAGAGACAATCTTGACAGGGGTCAAATGGATAAGTGATAACCCGAGTTGCCCAAGGACAGGGTGATAGCGTTAGCATTTAATTGAAAAAGAAAAGAGAGAATGAGTAATCAAATATGTAATCCTACTATGTCACTATCTTAACGCCTACAAAAAGATCTGAAATACGGATCATTCTTTCAAACCAAAGTTGGTCTGAAAGGAAATATAACAAAGGTGATTTTTTTTGGAGTAAATTCATGAAAAAGTTACTCCTTCAAAAAAAGAATAGATTGTGAATAATCAAGTGAAAACTAAACTCACTGCTCCCGTGACATCATCTCTTGTATCTTATTTTCGGCGGCTCAAGACCCCAATGTATACATGATCAGCAGTCGGGAAACTTGAAGAATGCTTGATTCGGTGCAAAAATATCTTGTTATAGATCCAATAGGAATCAAATGCTTCCACAGTGTACAAATGGTTTTTAGTCCACGCCGAAAAAAATTATTTACAAGCTCTGTTGCACATATAACAATTCAATACAAAATACACTAAATGATCCACGTAAAACCAGTTTCCCAATTACTGCACGATTAATTCTAAAATGACCAAACTGTTAATGCATAATACCTCAATAGTAAGATACACAATAATTCCATGACGAATCATATAGCCCTTTATATTCTAAACAGAATTTGTTGAAAAAACGAGTAAATTACCATGGAAAAAATTCAAGCGCATATATTTGTATTTGTAAGAATTTTTCCCGAGGACAACTCTTTCCATTGTTTCAGATGGAGTGTACGAAAACTTATACAATTTTAACTCTTGAGTGAAAGAGAAACAAAAATTGTCACTCTGTTCATTAAACAAATCGCTATGTCAAAACATTCATTCATTCTCATTGATACATATATAGACACGAATGAAAATCCGTGGAGATAAAAAAGATTAGAGCTGTAGCGCCAATTGTATTTGAATTTTCAAAACTTAGGTAAGGTTTGAGCTTATGATAGAGTTGATCATTGACGTTATTGCTACTTCACCTTACCTTAACTTAGTTTTGATCATTTCCTGCATCAAAAAACTAGATATTTCTAGCGGTAACGGAAATAGACGTGTAAATGCTGGGTATTGTAACATTGTTGTGAAACGTACTTTTCTTTTTTTTTAAAAACTTAGTACGTATGTCACGTAGTGAATTCACAAATAAGGGCCAACCTTAATGGTAGAATAGGACGTGTTATTATCAATGGCATTTCCCCAACCCCATCCAAATATCTCTACCCGAAGTAAATGTTTTGTTATTTTTTTATGAATTCGTATGTCCGTCAGGAAATCCGTGACTGTAAAAACAGAAAAGCACTGTAATGTATTGGATACACAACCATTAAATTCTCACGTATATTAACATGCCATATTCCTGATCATAAATGGTCGCCGCCTACATATAATACAAGACTACGATATACCAACTGATATCCACCAGCTTCAGGTGGAAAGACTAATTTACTTGCTACACTGACTGAAAAAGTATTGTTAATTCTGGAGTCTTTTACTATCAAAACCAATCAACCAACAATCAATAAAGTATCTTTAATCTCGGAGTTTGTTTTTAAGAAATGCCTTAAACACTTCCGAGCGGGAATGACGTTATCGGTACACGATATAACGCACGATTGAAAAAAAAATCAATACAAACGCCACGATCGACCTTAGCACAAGTACCACCTTCAGGACAATACATTTATTTTCTTGGAAATACAAGGAAAAAAAAAAACATGCTTTTAGGAACCCCGGAAACTTTTTATACAATTTCAATCCTGTTTTTTTTTTTTTTTAATCATCAGTCAACAGGTAGTTTAAGTGAAAATCAAATTTACATACCTTGTCTGTAATACCTAATTACTCATGTTCAAAAGAATAATATTACCTACATGTAGTCCATTTGAATACACACTCACACACACACACACACACACACACACACACACACACACACACACACACACACACACACACACTGACACACACACACGCATATACAAACTTCAGTATAAAATCTAATTCTGTGTGGAACATAACACCCATGGAAAATCTTACATCAATTGCATTAACAAATATTGGGAAATTATTGTCTGAAATGACATAAATTTTTTCAAAAAGTGCTTTCATATATACAAATATATATATATAATCTATATATATATGTATGTTTGTAAGTGTGCATGCGCACGCGCAATACATATATCTTATTATAATTCAGTAAATGTCCGTCAGTCTGTCCATATTTGACAGCGTACTGTAAAAACAACTCAATATAACTCCATTTCCGAGGGCATCCATGTAAGCCCAAGGCAGATTCTAATCGTTAGATTTTGAAAATCACTCCCTTTTGGTTTAGGTATAAATGTTTTGACTGACTTACTACTAATTTGGTCCTAGTTAAACAGAAGGATGTGTTTGTATCACTTGGGAGAATGAGAAATGACCAATGATATATTAGTTTAGAGGGGTTTCTCTCCCCCCTTTTCTTCCTCAGAACACCAGAAAATTCTTTTTACTGACCCACACCCTCAAAAGTCTGGGTCTTACTGTCCCCCTCACTATAAAAGTGTGAGAGCTGTATTACTTTTTTTCTTTCACTTTCAATAGCGCTCATATGAAAAAAAAAGTCTGTCTCATTTACTTTTTTCAGGTTTTAAAAATCTTTTCGATTGTATGATTTCACCCCTTTGCTCAATCAATATAAAAAAAACAGATAAAAATTAACGATTTGATTTATTCAAAACAATAAAAGCCAATTCGATATTTATTCATTCTTTTTGACTAAACTAAATACCTTCCCTAATAAGATGCTTGAATTGATGTCCAAAAAATAAATTTATAAAATTAGACTGTGTACTTGCCCTAACAGACGGGTTAATTCGATGTTCAGAAAGAAGATTTTGTAAAATACATATAAATACATCAATTTGCATCGTATTATTAAAATTAGTTGGGGGAGAAATATAGATAATAGTAACAATACAATTTGAATTGGTGTAAGTATTTCTTTTTTTTCCCCAGTGATTCTTTTCGGAAGAAAACGAGAAAAAAAAAACAACTGATTTCCATCTATTGATCATTTATCCAACAAATTCATTTTTCGGACTTCAAGATACTTAACCTAACGGGTGGCTATCTAGTCTCATTCATATATATATATATATATATATATATATATATATATATATATATATATATATATATATATATATATATATACACATAACTGTTCACGACCATAGTGTCTGAGTACACACACTTGAACCTCACTCGCTTATCGTAGATTTCTTTGTTCCTCAATGTTTCAATTCCGGGGAAACAACGAGCCTAATTGTTTAGTGGTTATCAGGCCTAGGTCATGTGATGATCATTTAATCAAAGCAAAGATCAATAAACAACTATTTTTCTCAATCGTGAAACCAACCTTTCTTCATGAAAAGACAATGAATATGTAGTTTTATTTTTCTTTACAAAAGACAGATAAATGCGTAGTTTTGATTTGAACAGATGTTAATCCAATCAAAAAGAGGATATAAAACGTGTTTTAGCATCTGAATTTCATGTAAACAAAGTTGAAAAAATAAGTGAATTTTATTGTTTTGGTGCAATGATCTTCTTTCTCTTCCCATCTCTCTTTATATATAATCATGTGCATGTCTGTGTGCATGTGTATGTGTATGTGTATACATGAGTATGCACGTATGTTAGAGCATGTATGTGTCAGCATCTAAGCAAGTATATGCAAGTGTGTTATCGTGTGTGTGTGTGTGTGTGTGTGTGTGTGTGTGAAATACTCGTTTTTCAAAGGGTAGTATATATGTTCGTGTATTGTAGTTATTCACCATACCTTGCCCGAGGGTAAAGAGCCCCTTGCTTCCAAATGCATTTATAATCGGTCAGTCAAATACTTAGATATTCCACTGTGTCAATTAGAAAAAATGAACTATTATCTCAATACCAATCATTCTAATTGAATAATCGATATTTTCTGATCAGTGTCTTTTGAACCTTCCAGTTTCCAGTCATTCTCTTTATTTTTTTCTCTCTTCTTTCACTTATCAGCTACCAATACTTAGATTAACACAAGTTTCATTTCTCCTCTGTCCTCTATTGATCAGAAGATCGAATTCCATCTATTGTGGAAGGCGTTATGGTTCGATTAGCTACACCAAGGAACTGTAATTACTAACTCAAAATCAAGTTGCGATCATCAAAATGCAATCATGAAGCAGAAATAATATGGGCGCCTCTATCAAACACAGCCCCCGACACTAACAATTATATAATTACATAAATTTACACATATTTGATTAGACAGAGAAAGTAATATGTTGATAGCAAATGCTTTATATAAATGCAAAGATTCAAAAATGATGTGCACTGAGCCAAATGTTGCCAATTTACATAATTTACAGTTAATTTACGCATTACTGCACTACCTTATGAATCGTTGATTTTCTTGGAATTGAATTACATTTACTAATACTATCAATGTTCATTAATATTGGGAACATTTAACATATATTTACATACATGTATTACATATATTCACATACATATATTACACACACACACACATACATACACACACACATATATATATATATATATATATATATATATATATATATATATATATATATATATATAAATGTTCTTGTAACTGGATACAATTACGAAAATATTGTGTATGTCAGGTTGAAATGATCCATCATACTTTAGTGATATATATATGATTATGAATTGTGTTATATTTTATTGAAACTTTTATCTCCGGTTATAACACGGTGAATGTATCACCTGGCCTAGGCAGCATACGTAGGAGGAGCAATTAGAAAATGGGGCAGCGGATAATGAAGCACTAGTTATGATCATTAAGAAATACACACACATATACATGTGTTTTTTTCAATGCAGCAATTACATTATTATATATTCACAAATGCAAACGCATATATATATATATATATATATATATATATATATATATATACACACACACATATATATATATATATATATATATATATATATATATATATATATATACATATATTTATGTTTATATATATATATATACATATGCTTGTACATATATATATATACATATATATATATACATATATACAAATATATATATACATACATATGTATATATATATATATATATGTGTGTATATATATATTCAATACACACATACACACACAATATATATATATATATATTCATGATCTTACTCAGAAGCAAAAGTGCAGAGTGAGACAATGTTTAATTTGGAAACAGCCTCATACGCAGCTCAGTGCTTACCAACATGACAGCGTTGTTCATTCAGTAAGCAAGATTCGAGCCTGTGTTCAAAACTGCTTCAGAGGTTCGATCCCAGTACTTGGTTCATTTTCACTTGATCTAAGACTGCTTGTATCTCAATAAGCAGGATCAGTAACTTATCAGTCCTTCATAAATTGTCTTTTAGTTATACCGTATATATTTACGTATACGGGTATTTGAAGCCTTCGTTTGCTCATCTATAAATCTTTCCTTATGAAACCGTGAAGCTTATCAACCAAATAATCCATGGATGAACTGAGAGAATATCAACTCCTCCCATAAATTATATCAATTTCAAGCATATTCCCTGGTTTTAATCATCGGATGTTTTTTTTAAACCTCCTCCAATAATTCCTTGGAATAGCATTAACTTTTGTTATTCCACTATACATTCTCATACAAATTTCAGCATCTTTACGTCGATGAAACAATGATAAACATTATTATCATAAATATCGGCAACGAAACACACACTCATACTCACGTATGCGAACACAAGCAAATACCTTTAGGGAATCTGATAACGTGATCGGTTGTAAGTTTGTTTAGATTTTTTTTTCAATTTGACATGTTTTTAAAAATTCATTCGTGAAAAAGATGGCGCTTCTGAAACATCAAAACAATTCAATAATATATGATCAAGCATTTGTCACTCCTATTTGAGTATCAGCTTTTTAGTTGATGATAGTATTGATAAATGACCAATTCATTCAACACAAAACCAAAAATACATAAAGATTATTTCCAACATCAAACCAAATTAGGGAATATGTCATCTAGTATTTTTGTTATTCACATTGCATTCCTATTTGTTTAGCACAATATTTTACCAAAAATAAGAAGGTACATAATCCAATCACTCAAAGACATCACCACAGGTACATAACACGTATCGCTCTTCGGTAAAATTTGTTTATGGGTACCATGAAATCAAAAACCAATACAGTTTTGTTTTAAAGTTTGTTCAGTTTTTACTTATTGGCATTATCAGTCTCTTTCTTTATACATATTCGTTTTCTTCGATAAGGGAGAGCAGATCGCACCATATCCAGCTGAATGGGGTCCTAGACTTCATTTTTATCTATAAATACAAATACGTTGAAAAAAATGGCTGTTCATTTTGAATGCTTCATTTCCATTAAAGATTTTTCGACGACTTACATCCGAGTGCTATGAGAGAAATGTTCTAGCTTTTACAAATGCAACTGTTGAGTTTGAAGAGACCATTGATTTGCTTCTATCTTACGGAAATAGGGCCCCGAAGTATGAATTCCATTTTTGGTGAGGAATCAAGTAATTCTTCATTGAATAGTTCCTTTCTATTGTGAGTAAATCTTTCCTTTAAGTACATGGATTTATAACTTTGTGAAGGTTAATCACTCCTTCAGAAGAGATAACACCAAAGTTCATCTTGCATTTAAACATCTTTAATGTTTATTATTCCTGCAGTCTGTCCTACGCGTGCTAAAAATTATTCTTTTTGTGTAGAAGTTTTCGCCAAAGTTTTTATTATGTTTTGATTTAACATTTTAACAAAATATTTCTTCTCAAAATTGAGTCAACCAAAGAGGCATATACGTTATTATGGATTTAAAGCTGAACAAATGATGTCTATCTTATAATGATATAATTTTCAGACTGTGACCCAATTGTATCCAGGCAATGCCTGATAAATATATAGAGAGATAGATACAGAGTGTTATCAATGCAAATTCTAATGCATAGGCAAGTCTGCGTGGCAATTCAACTTTAGACTTAATTACTACAGGCATAGAATCAAATCACCTAATCATCCCAACCTACTCTCCGTTGAACAACACTCCAGAACCTCTGTCCATGATTGCAGCACAGATCCAAGATTCAAAATCACTGTAAAAATAGAATATAATACACATCCCGACACGGCTGAAATCCAATAAATGCGTGAAGATATGTAGATTAACAACTTGAAACCCTCTCCCCCTATAACGGAATCAACAATGCACTTAACCCGAACCATACTGATTTCTAATATCAAAATCCTTTTCCTAATCATTCTACACTCACCAACTCACTATTGTTTAGTGTTTACTTTTACCCAGACCAAAACACCACCAAAGCCATCGGACCTTTCAGAATATTTACAAGGACCATTAAGGATATAGAAATACATTTCCAAAAGGATAGTCGATCATTCATGGCGAGGACCCTGTTATCCCAATATCTGGCAGTAGACTCATCTCCAACATACCAAGCACCCGAACAGACCAACACTAAATTATCATCCAGCTACCCCAGTATCCAGAACAACAATTCTTAAGAATATCCATCCATTCTGACCGGCACAACCAATAAAATACCCCTACCTGCAACTTTTGCCAACAGAATATCCAAATATACCACCACAGACGTAATACTGTCCGGATTGACCATTAGAGCTTACCAAGAATCTTCTTTCTTGATATCTATTTTTGCTTTCTAAGTAAAACCTCTGCTGCTAAATTATCTTTTTCATGTAAACATTTTAATTGCTGGAAGGTACAAACATGTTACTGAGGAACAGAACCCCTCTCGACATATGTATAGCATACTAATTAATACATTTATGAATTAATGATTTAACAAAGACTCCATGTACTTTAACGCTTGAGTCTATCTCATTCCCTACCTTTCACTTCCGAGGATTAAAAAAAAAACATTACACACACACACACACACACACACATATATATATATATATATATATATATATATATATATATATATATATAGCACCAACTACACTATGTATCATATATACAACAGTGCAAACATTTTACATAGTATTTTACTGATACATACATACATACATAAATACATACTTGCATACGTGTACGCTTATGAGAAGTATGTGTACTTGTTATTTACCAGTCAAACAATGAGGAAATATTGGTATACGATATTGCATGACCGTTCTTCCCCACTTTTTTTCACCTCTGTTATTTCTAAAAGGTTCTTTTGAACTACTAAAATCACTCAGACGCGAAAACCCATCAACAATATAATTTAACACAATACACAATATTGAATAACAATGTATTGTCTGGTAGATGTCGGCGTGCGTATTTAAATACACCCACCCTTGTCTGCGTTGTGGCTGCTGAATAACGAATTTATATTATTTGTATAAAAATGGGTGGTTTGTTCCTCTCAAAAGGCCTTGTTAAGTCTACAGTGGAAGAAATGGGTTGGAAAGTCGGCCAATATCTTAATATGATTACAATAATTATATTAATTGTGTATCCCGGGGGTTCACACGATGAGCCATATGAGGGGAGACTTAGAGAGAAAAGATTTTGATTGAATGTGGAGATTCGATACCAATGATTATTGAAGAAGATTTGTTAGTTATGATAGCGTTGGAAAACGGTAGTAAATATTGGACTAACAGATCTATTCATGGTTGTCCGTGGTGAGTGCTAACGGGACATATGTCCCTCATCAGACCACTTCACTTGAGAGGGAGGAGTAAAAAGTCAAAATCTTATAGTCCAAAAAGGATAATATTTCTGTATAATCTTTTTGTGATCTTCCAAAGCCGGGGAAAATAGGGTAATCAGAATAGATGGTGAGTACTCAAGTAACCTCAGATGCACTGGCGACATTGTCATTTTTATGTAGAACCTCCAAGTTGTCTAAACAATGCTAAACGAACGATGAGAAGAGGCAAAAAAGTTGGTCCCCGCATGAACTTCAATAAAACAGATGTCATTCACGATAAACACATTGATGACAAAAGACACAGCGGTCAGAATCGGAAACGCAGATCTGAAAAGAGTAGATCACTTCATCTACTTAAGGCAATGAATCTCTATAGAATCCTCCAAAGGAACAAGGGAAGAATGACTCTAGGTTCGCAAGTTGTCAGTAGAATCAGTTCAACCTTCAAAGACGCGAAAATTCGAATTAGTTCCCCAACCCGCCAAAGACTATAATCAATGCATTTTCTTGATCGACACCTACGGAGTTGAAACAGGGAGCCTAACCAAAAGATTGATCCTCGAACCGAGAACCATTCAATGTGCACAACAGAGAATCATGCTTAGCATTTCATGGAGGGCTTGGATAGTATGTAAGAGGGAAAAAGGAGTTGAGATATCATAAACATGATCAAAAAACTTGGATGGCAATGTATTGGTCATTTATCAAGTACTGCTGGAAATCATCACTCGACATGGATCCAAAGATATGAAACTGTGACCGGCATCAGATAGTATGGCGTAACTAACCTGAAAAGTTTAGAAAGTACTGGCTCAGTGATACACACGATAGAGTGATCTGGAAAATCTTTGGGGAAACTTATGTCTGATCTATGACACTAAAAAGATGTTGATTATGATGATTGAAGGCTGCTGCTAGGAATTATCTTGAATACATCCTCGGTCTCTTTTGGAAATCTATCCTTTTGCTTTTGCCTACTCCTTTGGGGGAAAAACAGTTGATTGTATCAGTAGTAACTGTCATTATCATAATTCCCTGAGGTTGAAGATTGACTGATTTGTCGCTGCCAGGTCAGTATTCATTTTATTTTTTATGTTCAAGATTGCTTATCATTCTTACATTTCTTCGAAAATTTTCTTGCTCTCTGGGCGATTGCACTTTCCCCCGGAAGACTAGTCTTCTGAAGACTATTACTTTTTATCTCCTCTTTTTTCTTCCGTTTCTGCACATTCGTTGATTCAAATGTTGACGTTGCTTCCTTGATTATGGTTCTCCACGGATTCTCGTCTTTGTCGTCAGCTTTCCAGTTGCTGATGTCGACGTCACACTCTTTCTTACTGGCCTCCATCGCTTCTTTGTATCACCTGACCACCCTTCTTTTATCTGTCTCATGTTGAGAAAAAGAAATCGGCTACTCCATCTGAATTGGTTCTTGATGTTGAGGGTCTAAAGCTCGATGGTATTGCTTTACTCAGAACACTGACATTGATTTTCCTATATACTTTTTTGATATTTAAAATCTCTTTGAAGTCAACAATGATGAGACATTTATATTGATCTCAAATCATCCTAATTAGTAGCCTACGTTTTGAAACAAAAGTATTGGGATTACCACTTTTTAATACACTAAATTTTTGGTTTCAGTTTGGTGACACGATATCAAAAGACTCGAGTTCGGAGATGACTAAAGCCTGATTCAGAACAATCGAGATAACATTGAACTACACCATCAAGATTGACATTATAAGAGGTAGCTACGAAGGTGATTGGAGTGGTTCATGTTTCCCAGTGTTATTTGAATGAATTGATATGTGGGTCAGTCCAAGTTTAATGTATGCAAGGTTGATGGCAGACAGGTGCTGTTGCAGTTGAGCTTCACAAATAGCTGCTTGCTGACTCTGCTTTGGGGCTCAGTGAAGAAGCTTTAAGGAAATTTGCTGCGGCAGCAGTAAATATAGAAAGGGTAGCGAGAATTCTCGATGGATAAGATAGTCACGTATTTCCTACTGATGTTGGTGACTAAGTTCAATTATATGCAACGGTTTCAAATATTATTTTTTAAGGTTGCAAGCAGACAGGAACTTGACAGGACACGTTCCTTTACCGATTTACCCGTTTTTGTCCTTTCACTATAACATAGGACTCGGAAATATTCATCATTGCAAATAATATTTGTAGCAACGTTGGTGATATTAACTCTGACTTTTCACCATTCGCTAGACATTTTTGAGTGAGAACATATCATAAAGAATTTCTTTGTTCTGTGTTCCTATTTTTGCAGTGACAAGAATAGTAACTCAGTACAATTAATATGGGGTAATGAAATTAGCAAAATCTATGATTATCACAAATTGCTTGACGATATGCCACGTAAAAGTTTATTCATCCTCGGTCCTCGGATGATGATGATGATTTGAGATGATTTGTCCTTGGCGATGAAAATAGTGAAAGCAATAATTTTCCTAATGTGACTAACGATATATCTTGCAAGAACAATATTTCTCCTGATCTTTCTCACTCTGACGGTGATTCGAGTAATAATTCAAGACAATGCTTATAAGATAATGAAGGCAATGAAAAAGAAATGAATGTCTGATTTTCCTGACAGAGAGCACGCTAGAAATCCACTTCTTGATTTTATTGTTCGGTTTGTGAATCGAGGAGTGATTTTAGGAAATTTTATCAACATAACCAGCTTATTATTAATAGTACATGATAATCTTACTGGTCCTGCAATAACATTGTATAAGGGCTCTTGGTAACAACGTTGTTCCAATCATAAAAACGTTCTAGAATGGTTGTTTTCAAATACGTTTCCGAAACGACATTATAAACAACAAAAATTCCAATATTACTGCATTAAAACTAAGTTTTCCTTGACGTGAACTCACAATCTTTTTTAAGACCATTCTTTGCCAGAAACTCTGAAGATGTCCAATTTATGGACGCAACGTTATCAACTGATAGAGAATTTCTTCACATTATATATATATATATATATATATATATATATATATAATGTGAAGAAATTCAGCACGCAGACATACAAGGGAGAAAAGGGTGACAGAGAAAGAGGGGATGGAAACAGCTTTGAAAATAGAAATGATACCCATAAGATAGAAGACAACAACAACAAAAATCTTATTCGTGTATAAGTAGAACAAATTTCTGATCTGTAAGAAATAAACTATATATATATATATATATATATATGTGTGTGTGTGTGTATGTGTGTGTGTGTGTGCGTGTGTGTGTGTGTATGTGTGTGTGTATGTGTGTGTGTATGCAGAAAGAGAGAGAGGATGAGTGGGGGCACATATATATATAGAGAGAGAGTGAGAGTAAAAAAAAAAGGAGTAATGCCTCACACACCTACACACACACACAAACACACACATATTTATAGACTGGAGAGAGATGGGGCGGTGGCTTTGTCTTGATACAAACAAATATTCTATAATGATTTTTTCGGCCCGCTGATGACTGATAAGATGAATTCAGGAGAACTCAACTTCCCTCCCAACAGTTGCGGGTCGAGAAAGTTGAAGTGATATCACGATTATTATTTATTAGAATTGTATCTCTTCTGTCCAACCCATTTTTACTCCTGAATGAAATACCAAAGTATATAGCACTGAGGACCGTTTGTTGCTATGGTCTCCTTTTAGCATCGTCGGTCGTCAACTCCCGCTCCGTCACTCGCTCATACTCACACGACTATTTTATCCGACATCGATTGCTATCATTTAAATTGTAGTATCTCTTCAATACTGGAATGCATGAATCTAATTCTCCCTTCTCTGTGTGTCATTGCAGGTATATTGTTGTAATATTTCAACCTTGGCATTTCACAGCGTTTCATGAGAAGAAGAATCAATCAGTGTGAATATTCAGGGAAAAACTCTCTTTCATCTGCGTAGGTTCTACCACAAAACTGCTTGTACATCTACTGTTAACAATGATGGTAAGTAATCTTTTTCGTTTTGTATTTTCTATATGAAGTTGCCGTTGCATTTGTCAATATATTGTCTCATTTTGGCGTTGAGGTTTTCCATAATAATAAAATATTTTTTGGTTTCTTTGAGTATGGGATTCAAGTTGTCCTGGAAGTGCTTTATCTCTCCGTCAGTGGACTGTGAAGTGGGGGCATAAACTTTAACAGTGTTCAGTTTGTACCTATCTGAGAGCTGTACGGCAAAACTGGCTACATTATCTGAGGCTTGAATCCTATAATAATGTTTTTTGTTTTTTGTAATGAATAAGGAGCCCAGCTCTATTTAGTTTTCCTTTTCCTACCCCTTGATTGAATAGAAAATTCTCGCTGTTTAGTTTGATTTTATTCCTGTGTTGTTTCCTTTGCTAATATTGACTATGTCCGATTTATATTTTCAATTTTTTCCCCAGGTCAGTTTGGTGCATGTTTGTGGAACGTGTTCTAACTTTGCTGGTGACAATGTACAGAGTATTTTTTTTCTGCTGACGTTCCAGTTACACCTAGGGAAGATCATCCCAACTCAAAGCAAATGATGTAGCTGGGCCTTTGAAGATCGTTGGTTCCTCAGGAACCTTTGTTTCCCTGTTAACGCGTTGCGTTTGGGTTGATGCTTTTGGAGCACATCACCCCAACCTGAAGCAGGTGATGGAGCTTGACATTTTATAATCGGTGTCCCAGCAGATATTTCTTATCTTGCATACCATGGGAAGTGTTTCACCATGCCTTGCCAACCTGGCCCGTGACGATGGATGATGGTTGAGGGTCTGAATAGTCCGTATCACTTGACTGAGCCCATCATCATTCCAAGTATCACGTGGTAGGTTGCATTGGGTTACATGGTTCCAGTGGCAGTAAGCGAAACCAACCAGACATTCACACGTTTGCTGGTATTATTAGTAAAAGTCTTAATCTAAATCTTCGTTAGAATTCATCTTAAGGATTGGTATAAGGATTTAAATTAATAAATTCGTTTCAGAAGATTTCAGTATTCTCGTCTAACTGCTTTTCCCTCGAAGAATGTTGTTTCAGCCGATAGTGCTAGTAATGAGAACCTGAGTGTAATTAAAATTGATCCAAGCATTACCCTCATTCCTGGACAGGTTATTTCCCCTGTGTATCGGGACGGACAGGAACAGTAACTTCTCACCATGGCGTGTTTTTTTTTTTTCAATCTTTGGGGCACAGTTCGACATCCATCATTTTTCTGTGTTGAAATCTATGTCTGCTGATTTTAATTTCATTAGATTTTGATGATAATGGTTGGTTTAATGTTTGTCGGTAATCATAAAGTGATCGATATGTAGTTAATGATGTATATATCTGTGAGTGTTTGGTTGATATTGGATTTCTCATAACTTTATTTCCTTCAAGTTTCAACGTTGTAAGAGTCATAACATTCCAGTCGATATAAGAAAATAATTGCTTTGCAAATGATGATTAGAATGGAAGCTGCTCAACGGAAACCTAGCATTGGTAATACGCAGTGATTAGATGTGTCTCTCCCATTCAATAAATATCAATAAGCGTGGAGTTAGTTAGCCACTATATGAACGATATTTGTAATTCAAAACTTATGTAGCATAGCTTAAGACAGCACAAAGACGAATATAACAAAACGTGTTAAAGCAATCTTCCCAATATACAAAACTATTCCAGTTCGAACACACTCCGAAGTGGAGAGAAATTTCCAACCTTGAAAATCGTAATCCAAATCTTCATTTATTACAGATTTGTCGAACGCAGTAGGGAATGAATCATTATCTAACCAATAAAACTTTTCTTCTACTAAGCCTAATTTAGCTGAGGACAGTAAAAAGTAATCATTGTATAAGTGATGAACCTCATTGCTGCATTTGTGCCCTATATCATTTGCTAACCACTGCTGCACACCGAGTCGCGCTATCGATAATCCTAAGCTTAGCTCTGTTTGACACGAGGTGATAAGTATTGAAAATAAAGGTAGTCACAGTAGGCTATTTGACTTTTGCTTAACAGCAATGCTTTCAATTTATAAGTTTTAGTCGGGTCTGGCATAAGCCTCTAGAATGATCTGCGATATTAGTTTCGTAATTACTGCTACAGTGTGCAATCTACCAAAAGGTTGAATCGTTCACCCAATCGATGAATATTTCTAGAAACCTATTTTTGAGGGAGGGCCTCGGGGTTAGATATGTATCGTCCTGCCAGGCGAGGAAAATTAAGACTACCTTACTCTTTGAGAGCAACCGCTAATATCAATACCTCTCGACTTTAATTCCTGGTTGAAGCGACTTACAGCGTTCTTTTTAGGTGATATCATTAATCTTATTCTTGAACAGAATCTTTGAGTCAGCGTTTGCTTTTTCTCGAGTTGCTGATGAAATTAACCTTTATACGGAAGAGGAACTCTCGTTGGTCATTTCTGCACACAGGAGTGTCTGACATTCATTCTCGAGAATCTTGCGTTCAGTATTATTAAATAATTGATGTTTGAGTTAGAAGTGTTGCAACTTTTTTTCCTTTTTTTTTCAGTTTTCATTGAGTTTGATTGATGAAAATGACAGCCATTTCACGGGTTGAGATTAAATCTATAATTCATAAATATTCAAATAACACTTTTCTTCCGATTTTAATACTGAGATTTTGTTTTGATGTCTATTCTTCGTCCTCAGGGACCAAGATGAAATGTTTCCTTTGCTAGGCTGTTCTATGTGCGTATATTTATTTGAACTAGCTCAGTCTGTCCTGGTGCCTCAGTGAAATGCCTAATTTTTGGATGTGATACTCTCAGTCGTGGAATTGGTGAGGATCGAACACACTTCTGATGCCAGCAAAACCTTACAGATGAAGAATATTTTACAATGCTTCAATATTGCTTATATTCAACTTCTGACCCTGCAGTTTTCGGCATTCATTAAAGTGTAGTATCTGTTCCACAGCGTAGACCAAGGCGTCGGTACTGATACTTGCCTGCCGAATCGGCCTGATGTTGTGCGTATCAAAGACCACGTGTGCCAGTGCAATGCATCAGCCAATGAGGTTGTACTGAGGCTGTGCATTGGCAGCCTTGGGACTCGTCCTTGGGCTCTCTCACGATTACTAGGTCCAGCTGCTTGAAGGGACAGGTCAGACTCGTCCTGACCTTTCGTGACTGGTGATGCTTTAGCAACCTCGTTTGCTTAGCAACCAAAGTTGCGTCGGCTGGAGCTATTTTTCAAGGGTGGCTCGTATTTTCACAGCGTAAAGCCCTGACCTTGTGTAGCATTTTATCCTGGTGGGAGAGTAAAAAAAGAGAGGCCTTGAAAGTGTACGGCCATGTTGAATATCTAGTAGGTTTTGACAGACACTTCTCCGTGGCCCTGCGCTGTATTTAGCCATATTTAGTAAATTTCAATTATTTTCTCATTTTAATTTGTATTTATCGCCGTATAAGATAGCAGATATTTGTCTTTTTCTATTTTGCTCATAGTAATGACAGAATACCTTTTGCTACCGCAGTACAAAAGATACTTATGCAGAACTCATATTGATGTATTTCAGAAACCATTGATGCTCTGTAAGTAGTTAGGGCCTCATTTCAGACAAAAGCAGCAGAATTAAATGGCAATACCTACCACTGGTAGTATGGTGCATATTTTGAATTATCTGATTGAATGATATGCCCTCCATTCAATTGTTCAACCATTCTTACGAAGAATATCAGTATCGCTCCGATGACTCAATGGTTAGCACGCTTGCAACACATACAGAAGGATAAAGGTTAAGTGGACGAACAAGGCAATACAGTTTATAGCTAACGAAAGAGGAGACCTCCAGTTAAGGTCTGCCTTTGTATCTATCTCTATATCCGTTACTGTTAACGATCACATGAATTGCCTGCTTCTCGTAGGTTCGCTTTACGCCGCTTTTATGAAAGAAAAACCCGAGCTGCAATAAGTCATGGCTAAGTCTGTGGGTATCTGTGTTCTTCAATTTAGTTTTCATGTTGATTTGTCCCAAAGTATCAGAGGGATAAAAGTGCTCGGAAGGATGTTACGCATAGTGTTAAATTAGCAAGCATACATGAACCTTATTTTCGGGTCACAGAACGCTGAAAATGTTCTCATATAAATCAGTGGTAACTGTATCTTCACTTCTAGCCATTTCGGCTAACAGAATTTTCCTACCAAGGATAAACAGGGGCAACCTGTACGTAGCAAAGTGTCTTATAAGTAATTGTTAGCAATTTTTTATCGCAAATACTAGCTTTTATACTAAGTTTGATTCTAACTGTCTCACGCAGATCTCTGTAATAGATTATGCTAAGCTTGGGTGCTAGACACTTTGAACGGAGTTAGGTAAATTAGCGTAATATTGATACTTTTGTGGGAGATTTCCGTAATTTAAGATCAATTGTTGGATCAAAATATAAATGAGTAGAATATTTTAGAAGAGAAGTGTAATTTCATATATACTTTGTCATTTTTTCCATAAGGCCGGTAAATTCTGCAAGTAAGATATAGAAATAATTTGACAATAAATATACACATAAATTGAGAAAAAATATATAACCAGAAAAGAACAACAATAAAACAATCAGTAAATAAGTGGTGGATGATGGAATTATAGTATTCATTTCTTGATGCCTGCTATTGATATAGGTGTTACCTTCTGTGCTTAATCACCTGTGAATATACAGCTTATTGTATTCAGGTGTACGGAGCTGAACACGACTCCTATCATAGAGCGAAAAAAATCCTGGGAATAATGATTGTTATCTGAGTCTATTTCCATTGCTTTGTATTGACTCATGAAGTTAGGTGTTCTGATTGTTGTAGACATTAATTCATTTTATGGTCCTGATCATAAATATCAATTTATATAGACATTAAGTGGTTTCAAAAGTGAATCTCATACTGAGATTGAAGACACAGTTCATAGAAAAAATCATTGCCTTATTATTCTATATGTTTGGGCCTAAATATCTACACTTGAAATCGTATTACGTTGTTTATGTCTGTTTTTTTTTGTTCCTGTTTACTTCCCTTCAGACTTATACATATATTATTTATTGGTATATTTATATAATGTCCACTCAGATGGAGTAATTGTCAGCACGTCTCCTTTACCAGCATAATCCTGCTTCAATACCCTGTACAAACGAATAGTGTAGAAAACTCTTCATCAGGACAAATTTCTTCTACTCAATAGATAACTGAGTTCACACCAATTTGTGCGATCACAGTGGAACAATCGAGACTGGACTTACACCCTAAAATACATTTTATTGATGATGTGCTTAGGATACACAATTATTATTTATGAAAATATGTATACTTCAATGAATTGTATACAGATCTGAATATCAAGGGCATCTTTCGAAAAGACCTTTATCTCCTGTGGCATTGACTATAATGAGTGAACAACACTATATACCGACAGGAGAGCAAAGCAAAAGATGGTCTACAATGTACCGAGAACCGCAGAAATGGTGTTTTGGGGGGACATATCGAACTAAAAAATCATATCTTTGATAGAAATTCATGGTCAACAAACATACCATTAAAACCGACAAGACAGGATGTGCCTCACCCTTATTGGCCACAGCAGCCATGGGCGGGCCTGATCCAGCCTTTGACTGCCTTTTTCAATTTATTTTTTAAGAGGAGCAACTATTGGAACCATTCCATTTTTTCCATGGTATCAGAGAGTTGTAGGGAAGTATAACGGGAAGGTCAACTGTTACGGCCAGAGAAGCAGAAACAATCCCACTGTTATCTATTATTGGGTATTCTGGAAGAAAATTATGCATTTCAGTATTTTGAAGATCCTGTGTACTCAAAAAAGTGATCAAAACAAATACTAGAGAGGTTTGATTAAATATTCTTTGTTAATTATGGGATCGATATGAAAATCTATGACGGAAGCAGAACAGGAGGGGGATCCTTCGATCTCCCGTCGAAAAATTATGTGTATTTTTTTTTTTATGCCTTTGGGAGTATAAATCTTTGATGGGGTTGAATTTTAATATGTATCATAAACGATACACTGCCGGATAAGAGATATGATAATTAAATCAACGCTTTATTTTGTATCATCTTACCATGGTATTGCCTTAGTTGCTTGACTTATAATGTATCGTAGTAAAATACGTAATTACTTTCCAAACAACAAAGTAAACTTCGATTAAACACTTTTACATCGTTTTCCTAAATATCGACTGAGCTTGGCACATTTCCGTACAAGGCTAAATTATGGTAAAGTTGAGTCTAGCTGATCATCCAAAACCGATCAAGCCGATCACTTTTGACATCTGGCGCATTTGGCTTTTGCCTGTGCCCGAATACTTACTGCTTGAACAGGTTGGAAATACTGAATACATCTAAACCACCATAACTAACTCATATAATTTCTTTTGCAGATATTCGCTGAATTTTATTTAATCCAGCACTACCCTGGATGATCGGAGAGGAGATTGCGCTTGTTCAATCTTCTGAAATAGGCAGAACTTGCTTACCTGTCTTGGAGTTCAGTATCTGAGATCTTAGCTTTTATCTTGATTTAAAAACTGACCCCGAGACTGCTCAGAATAAGTAGATAGCATGTACACAACGGAAAGCTCGGACAATCCTCTTTTTGGATATTTATTACAGTTAGATTTTTTTGACAGACACCTGCATTATGTAAAAAGTACTGCATGCTGCATGTTTCTTTCCTTTTTTTTTAATTGGATTTACATTCTTCCCTGGTAGTGGGTCACCTTAGCCGAAAATCTATGCATTCGTGATAAAAGCATGAAATTTGATACAGTTATAGCCAAAGATATTCCCCAAAGTTTTGGATATCAGACTGATATTTATTTTCAATTCGTCGCTCATGGCAGCCGAAAAAATGTTTGCCTACGACAACTGTTTTAAGATAGATGTTCTTATGAGCTATGAGTATAATACTGTATTAAGGATATAATCATTCGCATTTTTTTGCCAAATATAGTTCTTAGAAATTTTCTTTTGGATAATACATGCAAGCCACCAAAAACTCATTATGGCAGCCTTAGCTAGTATAAAAACTGAAATTGCAATCAAGTTTCGGACACCAGACTGATATGGATTGTCTCGATGGTATGCACGCTCTCGTGACCATTTCTACCGGTGGTATGTTATCAAAGAGAGGAGATTATTTGAACAGGACCTGTGTAAGTTTTGGATGAAGAGTCCATACAACCAAAGCAGTAGTTATTCTTTTGTCACTAATGATTGAGACAGTGTCATAACCTTGCAATGCATGAAAGAGTGAAAGTTCGATTGTGATCTTGATGCCCAACCTTGCAGCAATATCATTGGCTGCGTGGAATCGAAAATGCTTTCAAGGTTCAAAAGCCAACCAAAGCTCATTGTCCAGTTGTAGCCCCGAGCCACTGTCACAGCTAGCACTATAACCTCAGTATGAATAGTTTGAATCGTGATTTTCTGTGGACTTTTCTTGCTGGATAGGTCGGATGTAATAACACGTGACTATCAAATCTTCCTAGCATACTTGAACAGCAATCAGAAACGTATATAGAACTGGTGGCTAGCAGAGTGACAACAAGCTGCTTATCTTCTTTCACAAACCATTTGTGCAAATTAAAGTACGGTAAACAAATCAGTCTTATTCCTGACAACTCTGAGAAGGTTTATCTGGTTGAGGGATATTGATACAGCACCTTCTACGTGTAGCTAAACTTCTTCCCCCAGATTTGATCTTATAGCAGCAATGTTTGAAGGCTCAGGGAAGTAGTAGTCCTACAAAAAATGGACGAATTGATTACACAGAAAAAAAATAAAGTAATTATGCCTGACGGTCAGATGGTAGTGCCCACGTCCGAACTTCATTTGGTTGGTCAAAAATATAGGAGGTGTAATATGACCCCTTGTGGGCATTCTTACTAGATGCAGGCCAGTTTGTCTGTAAGTGAAGATGTCCCGTGCATATGTAAAAATGGTTGTGTTAGGTAGTTTAAGTGCAAAAAGTACCTAAAACTGCATAGCTTTCAGTTAATCTGACCGGGAAGGCTCAACCTGGCAAGCCTCGTTTCACATACCAACTGAGCTACCTCTTGGCAGAAGGTGAGCTCTAACCCCCAAACTTCCACCTGATTTCTCTGATCGTCCGATGGATATGCTCGTTGGGTCATTACTTTTGTATTATTCACTGAAATGTAATGTTAATTTGTCCCCTGATAAGTATATTCTCTGATTTGATTGAAGTACAGACATGTTCTCAGTTACCTCAGTCAAACATTATAGCAAGCTTATGGCTTGTTTGAAGATGATTAGACTTAGAGAAGAAGTTATAGAGCTAAGAACCAATCAATCTCTTCACAACAACAGAGAAGAGAAAGTAAAACAAAGCGATGTATGTTTTATCATCAGTGAGGAACTCTTAAAAGACCTTGTAAGTTCCGGAGCTGTCTATGACGCCATAGATAGGGCCACTATATAAAAAAGTTTGAACTGAACATCATCCAAATCCACGCTCTCATTAAAACAGTCAACCAAAGAGAACAGACGACTTCTACAATGATTTGGACTCTCGACTCCAAAATACCAGAAAGTATTCTATTATCATTGTGGGAGACTTTATCGCGCAGGGGGAATAAAAGTTGCATTGTAAGTGGTCCTAATTCAAGTCAGTTTAGGGAACGATTAGAAAATTGTTCGATGTTAAATTCAAATTAATATCAACAAGGAACACAATATTAAACGTACCAAAAGGGCTCACTCGATCCTTCAGTCTTGAACTGAAAAAAAAGGAATTGACTTTACAGAAGAGAACGACACTAACATCAACTAATTCAACGACCAATTAACAGCCTCCCTGACCGAAGAGCCTACAAACCATCAGTAAGGTCTCAGATGCGACCATAGAATATCATAGAAAAATGCAGGAATCTCAAGCCACCGATAATTACCATCAAAATTTAAGTATCTGAATTAAATAAAACCATCCCCCAAAAAGCGAAAAGAAGAGAACAAGAATGTACACGACAGCAATCCCTGAAACTATTCTAAGTTTCAAAGCTATTACCAAACAATACAAGAAACAAATAACTAGTGCAGTCGAAGAGAATGGATATCTAAGAATTGGCAAAGACCTAGTCGTTATGCTCGAGGCTCTCAAAAATTCTACCAGAAACTCTACTCCTCTAAACAATGAACACAGAAAAACGAAGAGGGTTTACAGTAGGAATGCAATCAGTTAGAGTATTTTTTACAGGTTATGCCATGAGAAGTAAATCACGCCATCGAACAAACAAAAATAAGAAAAGCCCCCAGACCAAAGGACATCACCAACGGACTACTCAAAAACGCTCGTGAGACTATCACTTGAAATTTAGCCATTCTTTCAACTTACGCCCCAAACAAAATAAAATCACAAAGGATTAAAACACTGCAATCATAATGTCATTATTTAAGAAAGGAAACACGAAAAGCCCCAGCAACTACAGACCAATAAGTCAACTCAGCTACACCTACGAATTATTTACCAAAGTTATCAACAATCGAATTACCAAAACGCTAGATGGAAAGCATTTTCATGGACAAGCTGGCTTCAGAAAAAGCTACTTAACCATCTTCCATCTCCTTCCAGTAAACTGACTAAAAAAGAAAGTAGCAGAGTATAGAATACCACATCTATTGAGGTCATTTATGCTATCACTCCACAAGGTTTACAACCTTTACATGTCAGAGTATCACAGCATACATACCCTCACAGCAGCTATGTTGCCAGGCTACATGAAAAGCCCTTTCATATCCAAAAAAAGGGTACCACAAGATGTAATTGGCTCACTGGAGGTCTCTTGTCTGCTGCGGGTTTATCTTCTGAAATCTTCACTTGAAAAATAAAAGAATCAGAAAAAAATGGCGAATACCTAAGCAACCTCAATTTGTAGATGACATTGTCCTAGTTTCTGATAACCTTTATGACCTCTTCTGATGATAGGCAAACTGGATGAAAATAAACGGAAAACTTTGCCTTCACATGATATTCAGCAAAAGAAAGGTCATGTACAACAAATATGTTGAAGGCAAAAACTCAACGATCAAAAGCGAAAGCAAAAAGCTGGGGAAAATAGACCACGAAATCTCAAAGCCAGGAATCATTTTAACAGGGCAAGCCTTCGTTAGAGCGAGCTCAAAATTTAAGAACCAGAAAATCCCATTAGTCAAAAAATGGAGAGCGTACAACCAATGCAAACCCCGATACTGAACTAAGGGTCTGAAAGATGGAAGATGACCGAGGGATTGACATTCCAACTGAGAACCATGCAATAGACCCACGGAAGAATCATGCCTAACATCTTATGGATAGATCAGAAGACAGCACAATATATTTAGGAAAAAGAAGAGTCTGAAATATCATGGAAGCTATTTGACAACTCAAATGGCAATGGGCTGGTTATGTTGCAAGAATGGCAAAACTCACGACCACAACATGGATCCCCAGACATTAACTGCACAAACCGAAGCAAACAGAATGTAAGATAGCAAGACGAACGCGACGAAGTAAAAAAAGTATTCACACTGCAACGCCAACGATAGGGAGATCTTGTGAGTTCTGGGGGTGATTATTCCAACAACGGACGCTAAAAGACTGATGGTGATGATGTTTAAAAAAAGTGTGTATACACCAATTCTCGTCAATTGTTCCCTTACAGGGTACATCTTGAAGGGAATCATTTTTGATGATAACTTCGTGAAGCACTTTTGAACAGTATGGTCACTAAATTCATTTCCTTCAAACACTCCACATATAAGCGCAGAACTTATTCTACAAATATTACTGGGAAGATATTCCAAGGGATTTCTCTCGTAATATGAATTCCAGACACACAAATAATTGTAGTCAGAATTTAGCTAGGATTTACCATACAAAAAAAGACAAGATTGGTTTAGGAAGGATATCTACAGGGACTTGGAGTTTCAAATGATTCATCCTGCATGGAAGACTGTTATCGTGAACAAAGAAAAAACTATCTCAGATAATGGATTTTACCTTTCTTGTAGAACACAGAGTAAAATGAAAAGAAAGAGGATTAATTGATAAGTATCTGGACCTACCATGAAAACCACAAAAGATACTCATTTGATAGAAACTATCATTCAATCAATGTCTTTCGGAAAAAGAGGCCGTGTTGGTGATGATCTATCCAAAAAAATTAAAAGAAAGGGTGATCAGTGAGTTAGACACTTCTCTTATAGTGATCACGCAAAAAGTCTGACCTTTCAGAATTGAAACTAAGGTACCAATTAATTCAGCATAAAATTGAATTTTAAACTTTATTTTCATCTAAAAATCTTTTAAAAATTTTTTTTAAAAAAGGTGTGTCTAACATATCGAGGAGTAAATGTTAACATTATCAGCCTTCTAGCTCAAATGGTGTGGTATGTACGAGGAATACATACGTATATACATCACCAGTCGGCACATCAACCAGCTCAACTTGAAATTAAACAAAAAAAACGAAACTATATCGGCAATTAAGGAAGATGAATGTCATGGCTGTGCATATTGTTGTTGGAAGACTGGGGACACTATCGTTCGTGAGCAAAATAGCTGAAGAATCCAGAAGAAACTAATGAGAAACTGAGATCATCCAGACGATGGCACTACTGGGAGGAATCTAGAATGCTGTAGAAAATGACTGAGTATTGTAGAGATTTACTATTACTATATCACTAGTTTAAACCATGAGTTGTTACTGGCGTGGGAACCTAATAATTACATTTATCATATATAGGATGACTATTCTAACTTCACAAATAAGTCCCTGAGATAGGCGACACGTCATCTCCAACGAAAATGTGGTCTATGCACCTGATTCGTGAGTGCGATTTCCAAGCTAAAGGCAATAAACTGTTATTGCTTTATTTTTATGTACGTTTTATGCATTTCAAACACCAAGGTGACAATAGATTCAATGTGAAATCGATGGTGTTATTGCTCTATCCCCTATGCATTGGCACTAACTGGTTGGAATGATGTTAAGAGATGGGATAGAGGAAGAAATATTTTAAAAAAAACGAAAGGATTTAAAATAATAAGAGTTCGGTGGGTAATCTTCAAGGGACAACTTTTATAGAAATACGCTGCACTTATACAAAGGAATAAAAACGATAGAAACAAGAATTCCAAAGTAAAATCAAGAGAGATTTTACACAGGGAAACTGACTTTCAGATTTTCTAATAATAAAAAAAAAAAATAATGAAAGGAGGAATTTTAAGTAGATCGTTGATAAATGTTCTGAGAAATTCTTTTGGTTCCGTTTATAGCAGCCTTTGGAGGTGTTAGGAATGAAGATTGTTCAAGTCTGAAAAACAAAAAAAGTTACTGAATACTGAAAAGGTTGCAGGAGATTTGAGATCTGCCCTCAATTGAACCCTAGCGGTAACCAACATCGACATGATGTGAACATAAACATACGCATGTAGTAGTAGTAGTAGTAGTAGTAGTAGTAATAATAATAATAATGATGATGATGATGATGATGATGATAATAATAATAATAGTCGCAGATTGGAGATCATATCCATGGCTATGCAAAGGATAACTGGTTAGAGGAAACAGAATCACTCATCATGGCAGCCGAAAATAAATGGATAAACCGTGTCAAAGTGGAAATTGACAGAACCCAAACAGGTAGCAAATATTGCTTATACAAAAAAAAAGGGCGAGTGAAGCACATAACATAGTAATCTAGTCAACCAGCACAGGAGGTGCATGAAGCAGACATGATGGGGGAGCTACAGTGTTACCCTAGGGCCTGAAAAAACGAATGAAGTTCAACCATGACAAAAAATGTTACCAGCTCAGACCATAGACAGCCCTGGAGAACGGTAGCCGGAAATCACTCTGGGACTGATCACCCAATCCAAGCAAGAAGACTGGAAAAGAGAGTGGAAAACTGGGAAAATACCACTACCCAGCCATGGAGCAGAAAAAGTGTGGAACATGAGATTCAAGGTAGTACCATTTTTTGCAGGGATACTTGGAGCCGTATCAAAGTTTGAGGGAACTAGGGATAAGATGAAGGATTGAGACGATACAGAACACAACACTACTGGGGGCTGCACAAATAGTTAGGGGAGAATTGAAAATATAGAATCTACGACCCAAGCTGTTAGCAATGGCCTAAACACAAAATAAAGGCATGGTTAGGGTCTTACAAACCACAGCACTACCGTCATACGCGAGTAAGATATAAGAAGAGGGCTTAAGACCCAAGGATAACTATGAGGAAACTGGCGTGAAACTGTAAACCTAAACCCTGCTGTAAACTGTGAGAGTGGGGAGAAGAGGGCTGGAGACTCAAGGAAACTTGCTGTCACTAGGTTTCCAGCGGTGACCATGAGGCGACGAGTATAATAATAATAATAATAATAATAATAATAATAATAATAATAATAATAATAATAATAATAATAATAATAATAATAATAATAATAAAAATAATAATAAAAACCTTGAACCCGAGAGATGCGAAGAGAAAAGAGGCGGCAGAGGACTTATCGGCGTATGTGCTCAGAGGGCCAAAAGAGGTCTGCAAAAGTATGTGCAAGCAAACAGTGAAGACATCATAAAGAGTGTCCGAAGCAGCGTAGCAAACAACGAAATAGAAGAAAAAACATACCGGAGAAAAGGGCTGAAAATATGAAATCTACCACCCTGAGTGTTGGCAGTGGCTTAACAGAGGAGGAGAGAGAGGAGAAAAAAAACAAAAACAAAAGGTGGTAGAGGTACGAATGACAGCACTGCTGTGATGCGTGAGAAAGAGATGAGATTAAAAGAGAGCTGAAGACCAGAGAGATCTTTGTGTCACTCAGCCTTCAGCGATAACCAATGGGTAACTAGTGTAAAACAGTAAACCACAGCACTGCTGTGGACTATGGGAGTGTGGAGAGGTGGGCTGGACACTTGAAGATACTTGACGAGACTTACTGTCACTCAGTCCCTGGTGGTAACCACCAAGGAACAGATGTGATGATAATAATAATAATAATAATAATAATAATAATAATAATAATAAGAAGAAGAAGAAGAAGAAGAAGAAGAAGAAGAAGAAGAAGGAGAAGAAGAAGAAGAAGAAGAAGAAGAAGAAGAAGAAGAAGAAGAAGAAGAATTGGCAAGAGTGGAGGAAATCGGGATCAGGGGAAGGATAAGACAGTACAGACCACAGCACTGTTTGGAACTGCGTGGATACTCAGGAAATTGCGAGAAATGTAAAGACTGCTACGTTAATTCTTAATAGTGACCCAACAGAGGAAGGGAAATGAAAGCGGAAATGCAAACTGCAGCACTGACATGATAGGCAAAAGAGAGAAGAGATGATGGCTGAAGACCTGAGGAGACTTATTGTCACTCAGCCTTCAGCAATGACCACTGGTCAACCGGTGTGGAACTGTAAATCGCAGTATTACTGCAACCTATAGGTGCTAGGAGAGAAGGGCTGGAGACTTGAAGAGACTTGCTGTCACTCAAACTCCTGCGGTTACCACCAGGCAACTGGTGTGAGATTGGAAATAATAATAACAACAACAACATCAACAGCAACAACAACTTCACAGACCACAGCACTGCTAGGAACTGCACGGATACTGAGAACACTTACTGTTACTCAGCTTTCAGCGATAATCACCAAGCAATTGGTGTGAAACTGTAGACCATAACACTGCTATGGACAGTGAGAGTGTGTAGAGGAGGTATGGAGACCGGGGTAGACTTGCTATCATCCAGCCCCCCAGCTGTGACCACTAGGCAACTGGTGTGAATAATAATGATAATAATAATAATAATGTGGTGTGAGATTCCTAATAATAATAATAATAATAATAATAATAATAATAATAATAATAATAAAAAATTAATGGGTTGTGTCATTCAAAGTGATGGATGTCAGGTATATATGAATGCTTCTAATCCCAGCCTTTTTTCTGCACTTCTCTTGCAATTTATTTTTGAGAACCTTTTTGTTTCTCTTTACCTTGTTTTTGTTCCAAAAATGTTTCTAGCTCAGTCATCTTGTTTTATTTATTTATTTTTTTAATTCTTTTTTTCTTTTTGCCCAGCAGGGTATGTAAAGATAAGGTGCATACCCCGAGATCAGGCATCAACACAATGAAAGTAAATTGATGGGACTTGGCAGGAAAAAGACACGTGAATAACAGCTGAGCCAGGAATTACAAAAAAAAAAAAACCTGTAAGATGTTGAAATTTTGAAAGACGTAGATTTTCAATTCTAACAGATCAAAATTATCTACTGAGTTTTTATGTATACCTAACATTCGATGTGACCCCTTGAATCTTACTGCAGGTTCGTCAGTGGCATTAATCTCCATTGGGAGGCACCTGATCGTTTTGAATACGGGACGATGTTGTGTGCTCTTGTACGATGAGTGGCTGTTGCATACAATATTACCGGGAAATCAGTTGATTCCTTTCGTGCAGGTCATCAAGATCAACCTGCTACTTCAGAGTCTGGATTTGGTTCCTTGCGAGTCCTGGCTTTTATTACCGTAACGATATAAATGAGAACGTCGTGAAACAGCTGATGCCGATCCCAAAAGAGTGTTTTTTGGATTGTTTTGAAGAATGGAAATGACGAAGGAAATAGACTCTGGGGGAGCATGGTCCTTGAAAGGATTAAGACACCATTGCCCTGGGTGGGCTAATTCTCCGTCGGTTTCAAATGGTTTGATACCTTTCGTTTTTTTGTTTTTAAGTTGGGACTAAATTACATGCTTCTGCTGCCTGAAGAGGTTTATTTGGACAGGATTTTTATGTTGATGTTGGAGCAAAGGGACCCTTTTCCGGAGGGAATTTAGTGATGGGGCTAACGCTCGCAAAAATTGGGGTGCGGATCAACGGGAATAGATACGTTGGGCTGTTGAATGGAAGGCCTTTTTTGTAGTCTTATTGATGGCAGTGTTTGAGAAGATGAATAGTCGAAACATTCACTGGCATGTGTTTGCAGCTTTCAGTGAAGCATGGCTAAGAATCGGTGATGTTTTGTTGATCAATTCCAGCCAGAAGTGTGGGGAATTATGATCAGGATTGATAGCTGGAGAATGCTGAACATGCAAGTTGATTCTTATTCATCTCGTCATTGTGAAAAGTGAAAAGCATCTGGTTTGGAAACAGTCCAATTTATCAATATGACAATTATCCCTCCAAAAAACTGTTCATGCATTGAAAACCAGTTTGTGCGAAGGTAAAAATGCTGACAGAATTCTGATAGTCTCCGGTTAACTTTCACAGAGCCCTGACAAAAACATTTTACAAACAGTATGGGGTAATCAGCAACAATAAGAGAACAAAGTATAGTCCGATTATTAAGGACCAAGGGATTGTTTGCAGTGTAATCTGTTATAAAATACCTTAAGTTGTACAGGTATTTTTATAAATAGATTTCAAGATGTAAAACTGCTGCATTCACTAACCATGCCGGAATTTGAGAATATAAATGTTCCTGAGACTTTTGCTTCGTAACAGTATATATATATATATATATATATATATATATATATATATATATATATATATATATATATATATATATATGCATGTTTGTGTGTGTGTGTGCGTGTGTGCATTCAAATGTGTGTAAATATATATTTTTGTGTGATATGTTCACATTCTAGACGTAGGTATGAGCTTGTTCAGTTTACAAAATATATGTGGGTGTTGATGCAGGTATTAATAAATATCAATATATATATATATATATATATATATATATATATATATATATATATATATATATATATATATATATATATATATATATATATTGATTGAAGTGACATTCGGGAAGGGAAGAGAAAAACTTAAAAGGAAGCAGGTGTCACATCTCAGAGATTTTTTTATTAGCACGAGGGCACACATTGATGGCTTCCTATTGATGCTATATATATATATATATATATATATATATATATGTGTGTGTGTGTGTGTGTGTGTATGTATGTGTATATTGTTATGAATTGCATTACATTATATGAAAAATAACTCTCATTTGGAATGATCTCCTATCTTTACACGGCTGATATATCACTTGGCCAAAACAATGTAAATAGGATAAACAATTTTAAAAAAAGGGGCTGCAATAGAAAATTGGATCTGCAACTGATAGGGTAGCTGCTTTAACGTAGCATCGCTCTAAATAGTGAGCTAAAAAGCTGCTACTGACACTAAGACCAGAATAACTGGCCTCACTCAAATTTTTCATGCTCATTCTGGGCCTATCTCTATTCTTTCAATGCAACAGTAATGTATAAAGAAATGGATGTAGATAATCTGACATAATAATTATAAATTGTGTTATATTATATGAAAAGTCTTATTTGAAATGATATCCCCTCATTACATGGTTTATGTATCACTTGGCCTTAACAACCTAAACAAAACAAACAATTGAGGAATATGGGGCTGCTTTTGGTTTCATTACCAACTGCTGTTTAGCTCAATGGTAAGCGCAACATTGCATTGAAGCGGCTGTCTTATTAGTCATAGATTCGATTCCTGCAGTATACCCTTTTCCTTCAATTGTTTATTCCATTTACGTTGTCTTCGCTAATTGGTACATTAATCAAGTGAAGACAAGAGATCATAAGAGGTTCACTATAATATAATACAATTTACAAGGATCAAGTGGGAATATATATATATATATATATATATATATATATATATATATATATATATATATATATATATATATATATATATATATATATGTGGGTGGGTGGGTGTGTGGGTGTGCCCAGATTAAAAGTTTTTTGTGCAAGCATTTTCTGTGTAGGAGGCACGTGTCTTTACTTTCACAATAAATTAATTCGTATGGTGCATTTTACGCTTTATGTTTATTAATGCATGTCGATGTAAAGGCATTTCCAGGAATGTGTAGCTATGTAAGTTCTTTCATTAGGAAATGAACAAAACACTTCACACAATTGAATCGTGAAATGGACTTTTAAGTTGATGCCCATAAAATTTTCAAACGGACTTCACTGTCTTTCATGATTACAACAACAAGATGCAGACCTTTCAAAATAGGTTTTATGGCGTTGCCCCTTTCATTCTTTCCTGCTTGATCTCTTATGTAACTCCCCATTTCAGAAGAAAACATTGTTGGAATTAGTACTCATCTATGCCTTTGTATTTCCCATACCGTATTTTTCCACATCCTGATCAATGTTCCCTACAAAAAAAATTATCCCATGCAATGAGATTTTATGCCGTGCACGAATTTTTGAAGTTGCTGATTGAAAACCAAAAGAAAAAGAAAAAACGTAGTAATAAAACCAATTACTACTGCAGTAAGTTTTGTCTTCACAGAAAAAAAAAAAAACTTTTGTATCGGAGACTGAGCTAGAAGATCTAAATATTTGTTGCCCTGCAGTTTATGTCTTGACGGGGGGTTTCGATAACGTACAGAGTGGCCAACAATCGCAGTTTCGATTCCTGCAGCAGCCTCATTTTCTTCAGTTGTTTCTTTTTTCTTTTTCTCTTTACGTTGTTTGAGCCATCCGATGCATTATTCATATTACGTCAGGAGAATTTTTCAAATAAATTCTTCCTACTGTGTTTGTGTACGTGAGTGTATGTGTCGCCATATGATGACAATTCTGTTATTTTCCACATATTTTTTCTAAGGCAATCGCCTGCGTTACTGATGCACTTACTCAAACGCTTCACGATTGATCACATATATCGACTAAAGGAAAGTGATCAAAGCTATCTGTTAACTCTGACAGGTATCATATATATATATATGTATATATATATATATATATATATATATATATATATATATATATATATATATATATATACATATATATATGATACTTGTATATATATATATATATATATATATGATACTTGTATATATATATATATATATATGGATTCCCCACTATCAATAATGTAGTATTCAGCGACACTAGTAGCAGAAAATTAGTGATGATCTGTAACGCTTCATCGATTAAAATAAATTAAGATAAAATAAAATCGTTCACCGATACTGAACTACCGGTTGATAACAAACCAAACATGGAGCTTGCCACTGAGTCCCCTTGGTTAAAAGCGACTGCTCGTTAAGCGAGCCATTCTCCAGTTTGATACTCACCTAAAAGTAATTCTTGATTCTGAACTGCACTGTTTATTCATTTATTGGTTGTTGAAGGAAAACAGCCAGATTTTAGTAGCGATAAAAAGCATAAGCGTGAAAGTAAATACTGACAGGAAGTTGATGGAGTGTTGACCTTCAGAAAAGGTTTTCATGGGATTACCCCTTTGATTCTTGTCTGCAATATCTTGTACGTTCATTCTCATTTTAGATCAAAACATCTTTATAATTATTACTACCCCTTCCCCAAGCTTGCCAGCATCCAAACTCATTGCATTATTTTACAGTGAGTGTGAAAGTATCCAATACATTCCAAAACATTACTAAACATCCGTACCCCCTTTCAAAATTGACTGCATTTTCACCAAATACTTCTCATTCTTTTACATAAGCTATTGTCAGTTTTGGAGCAGTTACATGCTAATTCTTTTTTAATTTACCAGAGACTTCGTGCAATTTATATTGCTTTCTTGTGAAAACAACATTAATCACTTAACTTAGTGAAGTTGGACACGGGCCGAAATCGCGTAAGGATGTTTTATCACGCTTATCCTTGAACTATTCATGTCAGCCTTTATGGCGTTGACTTTTGCTTGGGCTCGAACCACGATAAATAATCAAAATGGGTCACTAACCAAAGTATGAGTAGTTACGTACGTATAGTCAGGTTAGTCAGTCAGTCGTAAAACAATATGGAAACGGGGAGTATAAAGTTGGCCTTGCTCCTTTGATTTAATAGAGCAGGTCATGCCTTATCTGATAAGCATGTACGGTGTCAAAACTGGTTACCTATGCACTGTCAATAGATACAACTATCTCAACAAACATACAGGCCTCTTGCTCTGGCTTTAATTCACGTTTTAACACTGGTATCTAGTAGCTACGTACATACATTTACTGCACTGAATTCGGTCGACACAGGAAGAGATGTACTTTTATGTCAGGATATTCAACCGTAACTTGCATAGTAGTGGTTAGCAGGTTCGTATCCAGGTCCATTCCTATATGTGAGCGTGTGTGTGTGTGTGAATGTGTGGTTGTTTAAGCTTGAACACGTGTGCGTATGTGTCAGTAAGTCTATTCTAAGGTATATGTAAAGTTGTAAAACTAAGCCCCATTGGAATCTAACTCTCTACTCCTCGCACTGGCGCCCATGATAACAATTGTACATGCATGCTTTTCGTTCTCAGCAGTATTCCTATACTTCTATTGCTTCCACTGTGCACTCAATTGCACGCTTGAAGTAAACCAGAACCATACTTAGTCCACGTAACATCCATTGAGTTGCACAAATCATCTTATTCCTCTGCTTGCGCCCAAGATCTTACGCACGCACACACGCTCTTATCGAAGTGTTCATTTCCTCTACTGAAAGCCGTCTTTGAAAGATGACAGCGCGCAAGTTCTATTCTATCTTCCTTTTTTTTCTTTCTTTTTTTTTTTTGTAGACATTTTATTTACTCCAGGCGTTAAGTGATCAAAAGTTCTTCATTACTACAGTCAGTGTTGGAAGAAAAAAAAAAAAAGAATCCACCTGCATGACCGTTACCCCTCGACAGTATCACGACATGAAGTTTAATTCATTTAGTTCTTTGCTTTTTTATTTTATTTTTCTTTAATCTTATTTACGTGTCTCTTCTTCTGTGTTTTTTCTTCTTTCTTGACGCCCGTCAGCATTTTTTTCTCCTATCGATTGATACTTGTTCCGAAAGTCATCCGCAGATGGAAATAGACTTTCATTAAAAAAAAGTTGTTCCAGCGACAGAGATCATTTGGCACTAACTTTGGTATAAACAAAATTCTGAATGTTAGCATTTGATTCCATCTTGCAAGTAGAATGGTTCTTTTATTCGATTTGAGTGATGGCCCCGTCATCTGGCAGACCATTAGTAGTGTTGCAATTTCGATCATAATTGTTCAACTCTTGTGGCTAACCTCCGTGATTACTTTCGCTTTAGGTGCCCCATAGTTATACGCTGGTAGGCAAGATTTTACTATTGTAGTCAGTTCGGTATTCACTTGGGCACTGTAGTATGTTTAGTAGATTTAGAGTCTCACAATGGACCGTTGGTATTTAGCAAGATAGTCTCGAAGACTACAAGTACGGGAAAGAGATCGGTCTTCATGAGATATTTCAAAATTATAGTTTCGTACTAGACTTGGAAACATCGAAAATACTTGTGTATCAATTGTAACTATCGGGAGTTTCACGAGAAGAAATTTTATTTACTTTTTCCAGACTTATTTTCTTTTGATTACTGACTAACTCTTTTATTTCATTTTCTTCAGTTTCTTGATTCGTTTCCCTGGTCAATATTTCTCTTCCTTAGATCAAGAATTGGTCTGATGACCATCCATTGATAGAGTTTGATTTTCGTTAAAAATCTATCGGAGCACCAGAAATCAACTGACACTGATTTATTTCTTCAGTCAGTTTGTAAATCCATTTCCCTCAAACTACTTCTTTCAATCTATATGACAAAGCGCCTTGTCGCAAAGTTATGCTTAAAAAGTATTTTTCTGAAAGTCATTCACAACATCTGTGGGTTGAATCCTCAGTCGGGGCGCCCAATCTACGATACTGTGCCAGCTAACTTTTGCTTAAAGCAGAGACGGCCATGACTGGCACATGCGAGGATACGTCTTTCATATTCCATATGAAAAGACAGGATTAAAAAAAAGCCACCCAACCAAATGAGTAAACTTTATGGATTGAGTTTCAAAATAGACACATGTCGTGAAACATTTGACCAACTAGTAACACATCTCATACTGATGCTGGTTTCGCTAGAAAATGCACGCATGTAACGAATGATAAGCCCTCTTCAATGAAATGGTAAGAAGTTCAATCATTACTGAATGTATCAAATTTGAATAATAACGTTGAATCATTCGGGGTTACTGAATGAGAATATTTGATATGGTAAAAGAGAAAATGGAGAGTGCTACCCTGGCTTTGAAATCTGTATTTGAAATCCGGGCTTGAACCACCACTTTCGACGTGGTTGTAAAATACGCTGCTTTTTCCGTCATCTGACAAGCAAAATTTATCAAACAGAAACGTAAAAAAATTCAGATGTATTTTTTCATTCCTTTGGAGCTGTCATCCTGAAACATGTGACATATTTATGCAATTTATCTGTCAAGATTGTCACAAGCAGCGGAAAGCATAACACCAAATTAGAAGTAAAACTTTACTTACGAAAATGCCTGAATCTTACAAAAAAAAATCGAACATTCATGCTACAAAATCGATTCGTTAGTGTTAAAGGTTGCAGAAAAAGTATGTTAAAATCAACAAAATGCAACGAGAAATTAAATAAATTTTCCTCGTCTGTTTGTTGACGTTCTCTGGTAATTTCACACATTCTACTTTTATCTTCATCTTGAACGCAATGGTTTGGTTGATGTGTTTTTTGGTATATGCCAGTTGAATAGTACATATCTCCCGATCTCATGCTCTCCCTTTAATAAGCTAATGTTTGACTTTTACACTCGGTACCACAGCACTTGGTATCCCAATGTAGTACAGCTTTCATGGAAGACACACACATAAAAAAAATTAAACTGATTTTGTTTAACTACACTGCATCTTTTAACAAGCAACGTGCAAAGCAAAAGGCAAAAACAATTCAGTATTATCAGTATTATCATCGTGAAATCTCTTAACAGATATGTATAATAAGTGCAAAATGCGGAAGCAAATTTTGCTTAATTTAGCAGTCCTTCTCAACGGGGCTTACACAGAACCTCAGGGTTCCAAAAACGGTTTTTAGAGATACTATCCATTTTTTTTACTAGTATCTAGCATCATATTATGTTACTCCGTATTACAATTAAACCTAAGCAACACACCTTTTGATTAAAAAATAGAGTGGAAATTTGAAAATAGCACCTGATATTTCTTCCATTTCAGTGGTTTTGTTTGTTTTTTTGTTGTTTTTATTCCATAAAATGAGTAGCGGTCGCTCTTTTGATAAATTTTGATAGCGGAAGAATCAGCATTTTACTAACCAAAAATGCTTAGCAGCTGTTGTTTTTACACTTGATATGAATTACCCTTTTTGAAGAGAGAACACTGAATTAAGCAACAATCTCAGATAACAAACTATTCTTAGTCAGGGTTCAAGATTTTCAATATTCATCCGATGATTTATTCCCTTAACGGTTTAGATTATGATACAATGTATGTAACTACATGATAAGCATATATGCAAAGTTATTTCATTTATTTTGTTGTCTAACCATATCATTGTCAGCAGGAGCGGCATTTTACCTTCGTCAAGATACCCAATCGTGGGCGTTATGGGCCATTTTTTCTGAACAGGGATTACTACGTATTGAAGAATTATAGTCATATGTATTTTAGCATGATTTCATTTTCTTTGAAAAAAAAAAGAAAAATTTTAACCAAAATATTGACCCTCCCACTGAGAACCATGCAACGTGACAAGAGTGAATCAGGCCCAACCTCACTTGAAAAGATCACTAGACGGCACAGTAAATAGGAAGAAAGACAGGACAGGAAGAAAATCGTAGAAACCATTTGAAAACTCGAATGATGATGGGCTGGTCATGTTGCCAGACTGTCAGATAACTGTTGGATATTACGGCCCACAACGTGGACCCAGAGAAATCATATGCGTTAAGATGGCCTGACGAGATAGATAGAAAACATTAACTCCGCGATGCCTACGATAGAGAAGTTGGGAAAATATTACAGAAGGTGTTTGTCTAATGTTGGGCACTAGAAGGTAACTGCTGCTGCTGCTACCATTGCTAATGTTGCTGCTGGTGATGCTGCTGCTGCTGCTGATGATGATGATGATGGAAGGAAGATTATCAATAAATTCTACTGTGCCGTCGTGGCTGGTTACCAAAGTGGTCCAAGGAAAGGACCAGCTAGTATTGAGAGTGTTCTAGATTAAACCCACGGTAGAAAAAAAACATGATTTTCTTTCTTTTTTAAATCCCCTGTTGTCATAACCAAAATTCATTTATTTGTTTTCAAATCTTAACTCTTTGCACCAAAACTCTTGCATCTTGTTCAATCCAATCTCTGTTTTATATTATTCTACGTACAAGATTTCTTTGTCTTTGTAATGAAAAACATTTTTTCTTCGTTTAGACAGTGTATTTCTTTATAAATTCACGTGTCAGTGTGTTTCCTGGTAGGTTGGTCATACTTCATAGAAGCTGCATAACAGGATAAAACTGCATGTATATTTCGGTATCCGCTACTGTCAACTCCTAAAAGGAAAACATCCTCGTTGCACCAGGAAACCCAAAACAAACTCTTGAATTACTCTGCTATTCGAGAACACTTCCCAAATGTGCAAGAACTTATAACGAGGATAGTTATAGATTATTTTTTTTTCTAGTAAGATCTCTTTTTTTCATTTGGGTGTTTTGGAATCTATCTACATCAAATCCCAGAAGCCAGTGTTGTTTTGACAGAATGAATTTCCTTTATTGTCTAAAACTATCTGACTTCTGTGCACCTTTTAAGACAACGATCAAAGACATCATGTTTTAAGACAATGTTGTAGCGTGATCATATATATATATAAAATTATAAATAGGTATTTATATATATATGTGTTTCTGTTTGATATTTATCTGCTATAATCACAGGAATTACATTGTTTCTTGCTCCCTCTTCCTCTTCCTCCTCCCCTTCTTCTTCTTCTTCTTCTTCTTCTTCTTCTTCTTCTTCTTCTTCTTCTTCTTCATCTGTATGGTACATTCTCACCTATCAAATGACCCCTTTATCCAGACATCATCATACCAAAACGAAACAGGATCTCCTTTTTAACCATCTAAAGGTCAGGTGATAGCCGAATGTTATCATTATACACATTGTCCTACATTTATTTTGCCCACCACATTCAGACCGAAAACCAGACGGCTTCAGCATAGGCCAACTATTACAGACTGATATTTATTTTCTCTGACAGAAGCAACCAGCAGAAGAACGGAGACAGCACATCGGTGTTCCTTATCGATTTCTGTCCTCCCCCAGATGCTCTTGCGACAACCGTTCGGTCTTCTTACAGACTCTCAGTTTGCTTATATCCCTTTACGTACCTCCATCTTTCTTTCCAAACCATTCCAAACCATTCTTCACATACTTTCTATCCCTGTTCTGTAAGTTTCTTCGTTTCGTTTCTCAATACCACTTGGTCTCGTTCTTTCCTCATTCGTTCCATTTACCCTTTCAAAGTTCCAATGAAGTTCAACACGTAAATGCACGTGCCTTCGCGTGCACGCTATCACACGTACTTGAGCAAACACACACAGTCACACACACACACACACACACACACTCATGTATATGTCTGTGTATGTGTGTTTACAAGAGGTTTTGTTACTTCCCATGTTAAGCATCCGTATGTCACAGCTGGTATGTAAACAAAGTCGGATCGCTCATAGAGTTATGGAGAGTTCAATGATAGAGACGACCGCATGAATTAGAATACTAAAATAGATCGAAGTAATCAAACGTCCAAAATCGAGATAAGCTGAACATTCGGCAAAAAGGTGGACCAATGGAGCAAATATTAACCGATTCGAACCCGAAGGGTTAGCAAACACAATAGGCAAATCAGACTCAGGACAGATGGTGATATAGAAAGGTATGCCGATTAGACAAGATTAAGCACAATCAGAGTTGTCATGGAAGAAAACTGGGAGAGTACTTTGACCAGTGGAAAATTTAAGATGGCTTCTGCTGATAGGAATGATGATGTAATGATACAAGACAGTGGCTCTGCATGATGAATCTCCAATACACCACCTCTTGTGGAATTACTTTTATATATATTTCAATTTTACAGTCATCAGTCATAGTCAAAATCTAGTCAGTTATCACATCAAAAACAGTTTTAATAGTCGTGCGAAAAAAGTACTCAAATTTGAATTATCCCTGATCAGACCATCATGCAAGATATGGTATCTGCCTTACATCCTGTTCAGCCAGCGAGATACTAGGAGCTCTGTGATTGTTTGGTAATCGGTGTCTTGGCCAGTTATCACTTTCCCAAAAAGTTACTATGCTCTATGATTTGATGTTTCGAACTTTAGGTACTCTTCATCATGATTCTCATACATTTTGCAATCAATTTTGAATACTTACAAAATCAAAATAATTTTCCCCACCAACAAAAATATGAGTCAATATATATATATATATATATATATATATATATATATATATATATATATATCCTGAGCTTTTGAAACGTTTGTTCTATGCCACTTTTACTTTTCTGAAAAGGCAAAAACCTAAAATAGGGTCCACCGTTTGTTTGGCTGAGAGCCATTATAGAAACTGCGTGCACTTGAATGGTAAACAGCCATGATCCTTACAGAAAATTCCTGGCATGGTACCATTGTATCAAATTTTGGATAAAACGTAAAAATGCTTAAAAAAATGCATTGATTATACTAATAGATAATGTGAAATAATTTACTAAAATGACCTCGAAATTTGGAGTAAAATTCTTTTGAGATATTTAGTGGTTCTCAATCAATCCTTCAAATATCGAAAAGTCATCTGCACTTCTGTTGAAACTGAAAAGTCTCTAAAAGTTCATTTCTTTGTTGTAAAATTTCGACGTGGACGTATGTGTATATATGTGTTCATACAAGAAAATACTTTTTCTGATGTTGATTCTGCAGAGGCGTCAGTCATCGTTCTTTTTCTTCTTTTTTTGTTCTTCCCTGGTTCAACAGCGGCTCGCAAAGTTGGTCAATTTTAGAAGTTTCATCTTTGATCACCCAGTGTTGTTACATAACAGGACCACAACGTTGACCCTACAACCTAGTTCGAGCATATTCATGTGTAGTTACCCGAGATCGCACTATTTTTTCGACTATGTGGGATAACAACGTGCTCTGCACTGCACCATAGTTTTTTTTTCTCGGGGAAAACAAGGGACGCACATCGTTATTCGGAATCGAACTTTCGAAATTCTCTTCATCAATCGACTGTTAATTCATAAACAGTCTCCAACTGAAGATTGAACAACATTCTCACTTAGAAAAAGAGAGAGAGAGAGAGACAGACAGACAGACAGACAGACGGACGGACAGACAGAGAGAGACAGAGAGAGAACTACCAAGCTTGTCGAGAGTAAGGGAGTGAGAGAATGGGCCAGACCTGGACCAGGGTCGGCCCACACATCTCTGCTGTTCCGGCTCTACCTACCCTCTGGTCTGACTAGACTGGTCAAACCGATTAATCTAGTGATCAGCTTTTAATCAGTCTAATTTTCAAGCAGAAGTTTCTAAATCATCATCTACCCTTTTTGTTACGTATTTTCCCCTGCTTGATTTCGTTTCGCACACAATTGAACGGACAATCTGTTTTTCTTACTTCAATTGTAGGATCCTTATACACCGTCCCTGGCTTTTTCTTTCACTCGGTGTATTTTCAATTAGGTGGCGGTGACTGGCTATCTATCTGCGGGGGTTTCAAACGACCACGTTTTATCTTGTTGATAAATCTAATAGAGATTTTTTTATAGTTATTTTGGCGTTAGAAAAGGGTTACTATGTAACTTCTTATCTTCAAACAAATATTTTAGTTTACTTCACTCTTATCCATACCAAAAGTATCTTTAACCAAAAAAAAAGAAGCTATTTAAAGATAAAATAAAATACTTAAGAATCAAATTTAATATTAGACTGAAGAGTTCTACCAGCCCTTAAAATGTGACAGTGTGTTTAAATGAAGGGTAGCGATATATTACTCTTTTTAAACGAGAAAAAAAATTCTGATTCATGAAATCTTCAAGAGGTGGAGAGTTCTACGAAACATCTATTCCATCACGAAGCAAGCTCGGTGTTCAATCGAAATCTACTTGACCTGAATTAGTACAACGTTAAAGAGAATTCGTAAAAAACTAGGGAAAAGAGTAGCTGAAAAATATTAGAAGGTGTTAAGACAGTCGTGGCTAAGACAAAAGTGGAGAAAGGAATGCGAGTGTAACATGTCAAAACGTAAGAGGAGAAGATCAGAGATCGTATTAGTCAGAAGTCTGAAAAAAAAAACGTTCGAGGAACATAGGAATAGCTGCATAGAATCAATGCAGACTTTCCATGGTCAACGTATTTGTATCTTATTAATACTAGAACAAAGATTTCTGGTAACTTGAACCATAACCCTTCTTTTCCAGTATGTGTCACTCACAAATACTTCGGGGCGACTTCCCAAAACAAGCACTAGTACCATCAATTAACTGCTGACCATACATACAAAATGGTTCTCAGCAGAATAGAAGTGTCAGGAGGTAAAATCACAATCATAGTGACAGTAAACATTGTTCAACTAGCAAACTATTTAGAGAACTGTTAGCTTCCTTGTTCAAAATGTCTGTGGTGTCGTCTATGTGATGAGAGCTCCAGAAATATTAGTTACAGATTACAGTTTCTCCAACATTCACTTCTTTCTTTTTTTTCTCCAATTGTAGCAACTTATATTAACCATTGAAGTGTATGTTGGCTCAAAATCCGAACTTCATCTGAAAATATAAAGAAAAACAAATCATTCCAGAATTTCAATAACCCAATCCAACCGTTCTTCGTATTCCACAAAATTGATCCTTAATCGTAAAGACGCCGAGGTGAAAGTAAATAGCAGGTAATCTAATGTTAAAATTGGCAGTTATAAAAAAAAAAGAACCATTCTAAGTAGAGACAGAATTCGAGGTGTCAACGTGATATCATGCGATTAAAGAATTTCGTGCGATTTTCGATATTCTTATCAACTTTCAGATCAACTTTCGGAAAAGGTTAAATTCTTTGTATGACAAAAGTTGGTAAGCATTTCAAGCAACTTGAAGTCAATGAATATCTTTACAAACCAGTAAATTTCAGAAGAATGGACCAACCTGAGATCTTTTGGAATCTCCCACTACCACTTGAATTGTGATGCGGAGATTGAAACATTTGTGTTACTTTATCCATGAGTGTTTTTCTCTCGTTTAGTTATCCTTCATTTTCCTTGGGCAATTTATTATAATCCACTTCTCACAGAAGCTAAAATACCAATATATTTTGGAAACTTGTTCCTGACTCTGTCTGTTACTGGTCTTTGAAGATGCTCACCCAGGTGTTTCACCTTATCGATTTGAATGCAGTGTTTTCTCTCTCCGAGGAAGGGTGTCAAGCCAGGATGAAGAAACCAGTCTATCTTACTATTTAAAGCTAGCATGGAAGAGATTGATTCCCCCTATTTCTAGATTCATTCAGTGCGGCAAACTCTTAGGCCAACCACGCCCACAACTTACAATGATAAGGTGTTAAATTAATATGGCATCCCAAAGGGTGATTGTGAGAGTTTAAATTTACATGGGAAAAGGTTGTATGCTATTTAGATCGATTAGTAAAAGTAACTGTTGTGACCAAACTATTCAAAAGCGATCCCCAGAGTTTTCAAAGAAAAACTAAGCTACATCCTACGAAGTATGGCTTGCAAATAGTGTCTTATGTTTGAATTAGTTTGTTTCAAACGATTAGAGAATTCAATGTTAAAATAACCGATCAGAGTATATGCCAGTTCTTGCAACGCATTGGGAATAGATACAAATGATGGGAATTGGTAACCTGCAAAGACGGGACCTCTTGCGTTTACAATCATCAATCGAAATATTATCCAGGGGTCAATAAGTGACCAATGAACAAAATCCTTCAAGCAGGAGAAAAGTCACATCTATTTCTAACATATTCAGTGCCGAGTTACCAACGACGTAGAAATTCTGGGATAATTTTAATCCTTTTGAATTTCTTTCGTAGCAATTAGTACAGAAATATCCAATCAGATCTTAGGGAACATACTACACAATCCAAATATGTCGTCTGACGGGTTTCATTGTTCGGATTAGATAATGTACAAAAGGGAGGGATATTTTCAACCAATATAAAACAGTGTTCTTCCTCTCTTTATTGACAGAATCTAACTATAATGCCAATGGTATATATTCACGGGTAACAGCTTACATCTATAGAATAAACACAGTGATGTGGCCAGTTGAGGGCATGGAAGACAAAGGGACCCTTTGTCTGGTGAATGAAAAATACTATGTGGACGGGTCACGAATTGACCTAGTTGAGAATAGAGAAAAGAGCAAAATCTCGTATCGTATCTGTAAATACGGATAAATTGTTATATCAGTCGCCATTTCCGAATATAATGGATATTGTTTTGTTTTTTTGCGTGTGTTTTTTTTTTCAATTGAATGAGCTCTCTATCATCTAACATAACATCTCCCCAGAGGTAGCAAAATCATAAACATGTGAATCGACCGGGCAGCAAAAATTAGTGCACCGATTAGTAGTTATTTCGTACCTAATTAAGCCATCTTCTGTGAAAGTATAAAAGTTCAAACACAGCTACCACGAAAGAAAAGAGGGAAATGTAAAAATGAATGTAGCATGGTAGAAGAAAAGTACCCCAAAATTGACGAAAAATAAGAACAAAAAGTTGGTGAAGAAGTAAAAAAGAAATAATAAAAGCATTTGATTAGTTCATCTCTCACTTAGAACTGACGACTGTTTCCATATTTTAATGTCCGTAATCTAGAGAAATAAGCAGTTAGCTAGCAGCCAATTTTTGTCCACTCATACATAGATTCAAAACTACAGGTTGATTATATGCGTCCTAATAATAAAGGTATCAAACTGAAAAAAATTTCAACTATGAATTGTTTACAATGGATAATCTTGTCTAATGTACGAGATGAAATTGATACGCAAAATATCAGCAAAACTCAAAACATTTACAGTCATTATATACATCTTGCAGAACATGGATGTGATGAGTCAGAAGGGCTACTGGTCTCAGATTAATACTTATGAATGTTGGAACTCTGGGTACACCTAGGTGTATGGTATAACGGGATTACACGATAACAAAGCGAAAATTTATGCATAAACAATGAATTATTGACAGATATCCAATCAAGAGGCAATTGCTTCCCCTTATTTCTAGAATTCACATACATCAAAGAAATGGTCACCTAAACGGAAAAAAAATCAGAAGTAAAACCTTTGGAGAAATAATTAATTATAAGACAAACATATCATCATCATCATCATCATCATCATCGTCATTATCCTTTTCTTGTTCCTTGTTGAACACAGACTTTCCGCTGGATTCACCTGATCTCTCTATCATGGGCGTCAGGGAAACAATACTTTCTGAACTTGTCTAATTCATTTCTCCATCTTGTATTCTGCCGGACTCACTTTTGGCTGTGATCTCTGGGGACCAATGCAGAAAGTCATGATGACCATTCGATGTCAGCCATTCTTGGGACATGACCTGTCCATTCCTTTTTGAGCTTTCTAATTGATTCCATGATGTACCGGGCTCCTGTTTTTGCCCTAACATTTTCTGCTGTCTTATGATCTCTTCATGTGAGGTCAGGCATCATTCTCTCATCAGCACGTTGCATTCTTTCCAGTTTGAGGGTCAGTCTCTTGATAAGGTTCCGTGTTTTAGCTTTTTTTTGTAACTAATGGGATTGTCTTGTTCTTAAAGGTTGAGCTTGCTTTAGCGAAAGCCTGCCATCTTAAACTGATTCTTCTCTCGAATTTTTCTTTTCTTAAGGATTTCATGGAGATTACTTGAAGACCAGAATAGAATCATAAAAAAGAAATACAAGGTAAACTCGTGAAAAAGAAGACGATCAGCTATCAAAAAATGAGAGAAAAAAAAAGCTGTAAAAATATCTTTAAATGTACTGCACAACTAGGATCTGGGGATGAAAGAAAGGGTGACGTCACGAAAGCAAAATGAACCGAACGACAGAATAAAGCATCTGGAAGAGAGTAAACGAAATAGAATGAATAAAAAAAGTTTAAAACAAAATACGTAATGAACGAACAAATGATGATAAAATTATGAAAAAAAATTTGGCTAGTTACTCAATATAAACTCTCACTTTACCAACGTAATTTTGCAGCATATCACGTTGGGATGATCAATTAAAAAAATTAAAAAAAAAATGGTGACCAATCATTGAGTAACTTCTTTGTAGAGCGGTGATAGCTAAGCAAGTGCGAATTTTCGAAAATAAGCCACAAATTAAAGACCAATTAAGAAAGATCTCTCATTGTAAGTCAGAACCCCACCAAAAAACTATTTCATTTAGGGATTTGACGAAAAATCAAACGTTTTCTCCCAGACAAAATATGAGTGAATGTTCACTGTATATCCATTGGTGCAGACAATGTGTGATAGAATATATAGATATACTGATACCCAACCAGCCTGACCAATGTTTAAAAAAAACTGAGGAAACCTACGTTTATAGACCTGGTTGACAGTTGCCTGAACTAAAATAAGGAAAACAAGTGAAATGGGAAGTTCGCATAACAATGGAAAGAGAATCAGGAAAAGAGTAATGAAATAGAGGAGAAACCAAACGGAAACATTGTTTGTACAAGATCATAATAAAAGGAACGAATTGTAAGGGAGGGGGTTACGTAGAGCCGACGAAATAAAGATTATAAAAAAAACGTGAAGACTGTAAGAATTGATATTCAAAAAGAGACTGAATAGAAGCTAAAGTTACAAAAGACTGCTTTTTACTGTTGAGAAAGAAGATAATTGCGAGTAAAGGCTCGTGTAAGGCAAAAGAAAATTTTGAGGTTTGGAAAGGGAGAAACCAGGAGAAAACGAGGTTTTCATGAATAGCACCGATCGAAATGTAAAAGTGAAAGTATGGAAGAATGAAAGAATTTAAACAAAACTGACAATTTAAAAAAAAAATTATATATACAATTAAAGAAGGGGAGAGTGAAAACAATTACAATTGGCATACAATGATAGGTAAAAAAAATATGAGGAAAAAATTACTAAGAGCCAATTCATGACTTGGTTGAAATGCACTAGAAAAGACAAAAAGAAACGATGTAAATGCATCACTAAAGAGTGAAAAAGGTTCAACATCAGCCAGCAAGAGGACCGCTGGACATAATTCACAAAATGAAAAAAAAATTACAGGAAGTGGGGGGGGGAGACAAAATGAAAACAATAAACATTGAAAACACTTAGAAAACGAATGCATTGAGATTTATTTAGTGTACAGACCACTTAATGGAAGCGGAATAAAGAGTCCACATCGGTTTTTAAAACAAGAAACGAGTTTTTAGTAGATCGATGATAATTTGTGGCTAGTGAGCATTTACTTTGGTCAATGGCTATCATGCTAGCCTAACTGGTCATCACAGATTATCCCCGCTATCCAGAAGTAAGGCGTGCGAATGAACACATTTCGTAAGTCGAAATTATATAAAGTGAGGAAACAATTGATATTACTATGGGAAAACATTTGCGTTTCATTACCACACACTCAACGTAATCTTTGTGAATATCAACTGTGCTCTCAGCTCCAATGAAGAGCAAGGGTAATAAAGCTCGTCCAAGAAGCCATTACTACTGTAGTGAATTCGAGCTCCACTATAGGCTCAGCTCTTAGTTCCTGTGCCCTGCAAGGTACAAACTTCTGAAGATCAATCAGTTGGTACGAATAGAGAGCAAGGGAGATGAAACGGTTTCACGGGCTAATATTGCTAGAGTGGATTCGATCCTCACCCTGTGCCTCACCCTGTGCCTCACCCTGTGCCTCACCCCTTACGCTTTTTTCTGCCCAAAGCTAAGTTTTGTGAATCTTGATGAAGTGTTTCGTCAGAAAGTACTAGACATCAAGTTAGTCTGGTAGATTTTATGCTCGTGTGGATAGTTTTATCTGAACACGGTCCACTGAACGGTTATTCTTGGACTAGACTATGCCAGACTTGATCAATATCGAATAGGAATTTGTGCTTAGATATTGACTACTAGGAAGCTTGGTATATAACTATAGTTTTTGGCTCCATAAACGGTCACTTATTAACTTTTTTGGACGAGGTCGGTTTTTACGATGATATAAAAAGGTAGAAATCATAATAAAAACAACCGAATGTTTTGGCATGATGACTCTTTGGGTTGGCAGCGACAGTTGTAATCATATTGATTAGTTTGATTTTTTCCTCTTTTCTACAACAAAAAACAAGAAATCATATAATTGTGAATCTGTGTACATTATGGCTTTCAAAAGCGTAAATTAGTACGAATCACTTAATAATTTTATCTTGTCCATTTTTCTCGTCTCTTTCTTGTTTATTAATAAATACACACCGTCTTTAATTGACATTAGTTTGTTCTTCGACGATTCCTGACCATCTATAACTCTTTCTCCCTTTCCTTGTATTTGTCATTCTCTTTTATATTTATCGGTGTTTTTTCTACCCATTCCCCCGTTCAATAGACCGTTTCTTCCTTTTTCTTGGTCTTTTTACAGGATATTGTCAAAGGCATGGCGATACTAACACTTGGAAATAAATATTCGTTTGGATTTCCCATAACAGTTAATTTAATTTCCATAAACATTGTTTTTTGGGGGGAGAGTAAAAAGTATAAAACTGCTATAAAAATGTTTTTTCATTCAATCTATTGAAACTGCAATTTTTATTTTTGATTGTTAAAATATTTTGCTATGGACTTCGAATACGGATAGAAATGTAATGTTCGATATAGCTGCATCACAAAAATCCATTTAAACTCAAAAAATTATTGCAATTTAATGATTTTTTTTCTTCAGTTGAGGAATTTAGTTATCAAAATATTTCATCAAAACAGAAAAAGATGGCATTTTGTAATTGTAAATACTTCAAGTCATAGAATGTAATTAAATGCTGTTCAATCGTGAACAAATTTAAAGCAATTCAACAGATAATTCCCCGATGAATGAAAGCAGTTCATTTATTTAGATACTAATTAATCAATTTAACTATTCATCAAAATAGGTTCTAGGCATTACCTTGAGCAACTGACTGCATCAGCAGCAGCAGCAGCAATTTTTTTATGCCCGCCCTTGGACATGAACCTTTCCCAAGATTCCCAATATCTCTCGATCATTGGCTTTTCGAGGATCCACATCATAAGTTGTGATGTCCAAGAGTTGTCTGACATTCCTTTATATCCAGCCCATTTATATATGTGATTTTTCTAACAGTTATTATGATATCTTGTAGACATGTCTTTCCTGTAATCGACTGTGTTGTCTTATGATAATTCCATGTGAGGTGGAGTATGATTCTTTTATGTGTTTTTTCTTGGTTCTCAGTTTAAAGATCAATCTTTTGATCAGGTTCCACATTTCAGCTCTATGGGCGATTATCGGTTAGAGACATTGCTTATATACCTTTATTTTCAGGACTAGTAGGATGTGTCCTATTGGAAGCTAAGGTTGCTGTATATTAGCCAACCGAGCGTGGTTTTTCATTTTATTTCATGGAGACTTCTTATCATAGGTAGATTCAGTGGTTTACTTTCTCCAGGTGTGCATTTTTGATTTTGATTGTTGTCTCTTTGTCTACAATATGCTTATTGTACATGACATTTGTTTTGCTGAAGTTCATGTGGCAGCCAGCTTTCCTGTTTGCTTCATTTAGTTCGTCAAGAATTCTCTCAAAGATCGTGACAGTTCTCAGCAAGAGGGGTGATGTAGTCAGCTAATCTGATTTTACTTTGGCATTTACCGTCCATTGTGATCCCTTTGTGTTCCCATTCCAGGTTTTGGAAGATCATTTTGATCAGACTGAGAAAAATTCGTCTGAGCTGGTATAACTTTGTGTCCTTTTTCTAGTTGAGAAGACTCAGACTCATGTAGCTTGATGAAGGGATATCTGTGTCGGTAGATATGTTGTAGTACTAATACATACACCTTGTTTTATTGTTGCGTCAAATGAATATAAGGCCTTTTTATGTTACAACTAAAGGCTTTTTATATACTGCTGCTCTCCCTTCCAGTTGATTCGCAGGAGGGAAATGGCTGAGCAGCGTTTTTGTTGAGGTATTCTGGACTTCTTTTTTTGTATAGCAGCATAATGATTGTGGTGTTCCAATCTCCTGTGACTTTACTTCATTAGAGGCATAAGTTTAATAGAATGGCTAGTTCCGTAGTGATGTCATTTAAGCTATTTTGAGTAGACCAGTGATGTGATCTAGTCTAGGGGCCTTTATTTTCTTTGCGTTGCTTGATGGTTTGCTTCACTTCCTGTGGAGTGGCCCCTGGGAAGTCAAAATCGATTACTCTCGGCTCGTATTTCCAGTTCGTTTTTTGTATTTTTTGTTTGGATGAATAGAGGACTTTGTAAAAATCCCTTGGCTAGGTCGACAATTTAGTCTCTATCCGTTCACAGGTTTCTATTTGCCTTGAGAGAAATAGTCATTGGCTTCTGTTTGAATACTGTTGTGTATCTTTTGTTGTCTTTTCTTTGTTTCTCCTAAATGGTTTTGCTCATTTTTGTTGCTCCGATCTTTTCTATCGTTTTCACTGATGGATCGGTGTCCTTGCTGCTTCCATGGTTTTTTTTTTGTTTTCGTCTGAGAGTATTGCTTATGGTCTGTCAGTTCTTTGGCTTAAACCCACTGGCGACTGTTCATTGATGTTCTCTTCTGGTTCAGTCATGACATCACTTCTGTTTTCCAGTTCCAGTTCTTTTTATGTGATTGTAGTTTGGAGACGAAACCTTTTCCTGAATTTTATCTCGGTGTTAATTTGAATTTTGTATTCTATAATTCCGTGCTCACTTCTTCACTTGATTTATGTATATTGTATATAATAGGATGTAGCCTATTCTGTTTCAAGTTTTGTGATTGGATCTCTCTCAAGGTCACTTTTTAATTGCTTCCTTCGTGAAAAAGGTTTGGAATCTGTTTGCTATAGCACAAGATTTCTCAAGACTTTCGTTCTGTATTTTGTAAACATTTTTGCTGACGCATTTTTCAGTATATCGTCGTACTTGGCAGTTGAAGTCTCCACTATGATGTTTAAAGTTTTCTTTGGTTTTTAGGATGGAATCGATTTAATTTTCTGGATCAGTCACGTTTTTTGCTTGTGGAGAGTTCCCTAACGTTTTAGGTCCTTATGTATAGTATTGTTTCCTGATGATGTGTTTTGAATTGTGTTTCGGTTGTCGCACTCGGGACACATCAACCCCACCAGAGTAAGTAATGTGGAGGAACCTTTTGAAACCGTTGGCCCTGTACGAATGATAGTTTCCCTGTTGATATTCTTAACGATATGTTTGCATCGTAGTTCCGGAGAACATCACCACCACCCAAAGCAAGTGATGTGTCATGGTATTTTTGGCCCCACGACCGAGCAGGAAAGACAGGTATATTTTCAATCTTACGAACAATTGGGAGTGTTAGGCCATTGTCTGCCACGGAGGACAGTGGCATGCTGGAGGGTCTGGGTAGTGGGCACTGTATCATGTGGCCAGTTACACTGGGTTATATTGTTTCAATAGCAAGGATTGATCCCCGACCTGACTTTGAGTGACCGTATAGGTAACAATAACCTCAGTACAATGGTTATTACCAATTTGCTTGATGTTTCAACATAGCCTATGGATATGGAATATAGCCTGTATGAAATAATAATAGCAGACTGACGAAATGTGTGGTGTGAACAATTGAGAAAATAGCGCCCATAGCCACCAATACGTTGGACTTTTCTTCTGTCAGTTCAATACAATATTCGAGGAAATATCACCGTCTTTGCTCTTATTTTTCTTCAATGAAATCAATATCCTAACGATCATGAGAAAGATTAAGAATTGGAAAGAGATAATCAAACAGTGTTAGATTTTAACTGTTGATGCTACGTTGGAATGCAAATCAGTGAAAATCTTAAATTCAATTTTCGTTGTTTTAAATGTGTTTCATGAATGGATGGGGAAAATGAATTCAGATAATTAAAAATGTAAAAAATACTAAAATCTCAACGTAAATTTCACCGTTTTTCAAATTTTCAATGGAAGTCTGATGGATGGTAAAAAAAAAGGCAGAATCTCGATTCTATAGTTTTTTGTATTTGATTGCACTTGAAATATTGAATGACAAATGATGGTGTTGTATAATAATCGAAAAATAAGGAAGTCTATCAATAACTATTATCCCTCTCAATTTCGATAATTAGGTACGAATAAAGCATAATTAGCAGACCTTCACGCAATAACCAGATCATTTACCTTTGTCAAGAGGAGTAACTAGTCACGTTTCAAGACAGACCGAATAGTTTGGATAATTGTAGTCATGGGAGGTGATTAAAGATTTTTGCCCGTTCCGACTACCATACATTATCTACCACCTGTTGATGTCCCTCAAAATACCCAATTTTCGAACATCATCAAGATTGTATGGTAACGATTTTGCTGTAGATCTCCCTAGAAAAAAAACAGTCAACTAGACTGACTTCAATCGCTATATTTTTAGTCAGTCGAACGAGTTCGGTTGTTCCTTATGATTACAAGTTGTCTTCGTCTACTGAGGCGGAGGTTGCTGATTAGGACAGTTTAAAGTCCAAGTGACTACTAGATATGCATCGATCCATATTTAGTCTTATAGAAAGCACTTGCTATATACTTACGCACTTACTATAGTATGAAAAACGTTCTGACATCAAATGTTCTGAAACATTTCCAGTAAGTGGATACTTTTTATCTAATCTTCTGCGAAGTCGAATGGTTTAGATTCAGCTGGGATTTTCAATACAAGGTCGACCTTTCTGGAACAGCTAAGAAGTCGGGGATAACTTTGGAGACCAGCAACGAGCTGGAAATGAGACGGAGCTGCATTTCTAGTTTCTCTGGGCTTCTAGCGAGTAAATTGTGAGTGAAATATTTACTTCATAATGTGATTCGTAATTGACCAAGGATGAAGCTTGCGTACGATTAGCTTATCCTTTCAAACGCTTCCTCTGTTCTCGCTGTAGTATCATTGATATTATTACCCCTACCTCTCAGAATCTTTACCCTCATATTTATATCTATTTGTGCCTTCCTTATTGTAAACGGTACAAAAAAAACTTCAACATCAGCAGCAGCAGCAACAGCAGTAGCATTTAAGCGTCCGTCTTTAGACATAAAACTTCCGAAAGATTTGCCAAAGGTTGTTGCAGAACCAATACTTTCTGAATTAGTCTCGTTCGTCTCGCCATACTGTATCCTGCAAGCTACAATTTTTTGATTTTTGAACTTTTAGTTTTCACTACCGAAAGATGTAGCGGTCTACTATCATTGACTCTGCGTTTTCGACCTCGATTGTTGTGTCTTTGTCTTCAACATGTTTTTTGCACATGACTTTCGTTTTACAGAAGTTCAAGTTGATTTATTACCATCTCACCTGGTCTTAATTTTTTCCGGAGTGGAAGAGCTCTGAGTCTTCATGTAGCCTGATATAAGAATTGCTGTTACGGTATATATGTTGCGATATTCTGACATATACGGAATCTACACTCTTTAGGCTGATCGGTATTGTATATAATTTTGGTTTTTATTTTAGCTGATTTATCGAATGGAGATTGCCAATGATTGAGTAGCTTCTTCCAAAGCTAGTTTGTTCCCATGGTTGGTTTTCATCTAGCGTTTCGTGATTAAGTTAGTGATAACCTTGGCAAATTGTTTATAGATGCTCTTGTAAAAGCTTTATTGGCCCATAGATGTTCAGATATATCAGGTTTTCTTTTTTTATGCAACAGCATTATGATTTCAACGCTCTATTTTTTCTGACTTGACTCAGGCTGAATAGAGTGTGTAGCTCCTTAGTGTTAACAGTTCTAGCTTTTTTGAGTCGATTTTGATGCTATCTGGTCCAAATAATTTTTTGGTTTATTTGATAAATTGCTTCATCTACACAGAATAATATCTGTGACATCGCCGAACTAGTTCTAATCACTTTGTATGTTGCTTTGTAAGTTCTGTGTCTCTTAGGAACATTACAGTTTTTCTCTTGAATTTTCGGGTGCATTTGACAATTTTTCTGTAAAGTCTCAATTTTCTAGGAGTATTCTATATTTTCCTACTTCCGGTATTGAGAGTTTTGTTTATAGTTTCGAGAACCCAAACATTTCCCGGGATATTTTTTTGTAACTGTTCTTATTTATCTTATTTTATGTCTCTCCTGTAGCCATCATCAACATAGGTAAATAGCTAATGTAACAGCTCGCTGCAAATCAAGTGCTGAATGCTATTCTCGCTTTTCAGCCTTTCCAGTAAGAGTGAAACAGTGGAGAAAATAAAACTTTAGGGAAATGAAGATACCTGCATATATATATATATATATATATGTATACACACACACACACACACACACACACACACACACACATATATATATATATATATATACATATATGAATACAATTATTGATATGTGTGTTATCAAGCTGTTCTGTTGTATCACAACTTTTCAGTGTAGTTATAGACCATCCAATATCCCTACCAGTACCATGAGGTATGATCAAAACCCTCACTTCAGAGTCAGACATTTTACCCCTGCCCAATACATGACAGAGTTGAGCGATATAGTTCCTTATGAACACATATCTATACATATCCATACATATGTTCATATACATAAATGTTTACGCACACACAAACACACACACACACACATATATATATATATATATACACAAAAAATGTATACATACATATACATGTATTTATATATGTATACATGTATATTATATATATATATATATATATATATATATATGTATATATATATGTATATATATGTATATATATATATATATATATTCATAAATCATATATTACACATATACATGAATATATGTATTTTTTATCTATGAATTATATACACATATCGTTGAGTGACACATATTGTGAAGCAATCGAGCTACATTTATGAGTTTGTTATGCATGAATACCTAATTGCATCTTGATTATCACTCAACGCACTCCAATTTTTCAATCAATGGGACCAATACATCAGAAAATAAAAGTTTGTTTGTTTTGTTTTTTTTCAAGAATAACCCTTCAATACATCTATGCGTTTCTTGAACGAAGAATTTTTCCAGAAGCGAACTGCCAATTTACTCCTTAATAAGTGATGAGAGTAAAAAGACAACAAATCAATTGAACACAAGTATTTATCCATGGTAAAGAAGTGGTTAGAAATATGACGGATCAGATTAATAATATCGAAACAAGTTTCCTTTCCGATTGAGGCAACTCGATGTGCACTCTTCCAGTCAGGAGTAAATGCTTCAAAAAAGTACATAGAGGACTACCACCCTCTGCTCCAAACCTAAGCTTCACACTAAAGCTGGCAACATTGTAATGTTCCATGATGGACTAAATTTCTTTCACAAAGATAGGGACAAGACTTTTACATATACACACAATGAACACCCTCTTAAACACACCATTACAGATACATAAAGCAATGTATGCTAGGTGTTGTACTTACATTCCGGTTGTTGTTGCCGTCGTTATCATTATTATTCAATCCACGTGACTACGTTTTATGACTTCATTTCCGAAGTCTCCATCCTTCAAAACTAGGTTTTAAAAACGCTTTCGTGATGTCATGATGTCGTGATTCAATTTAGTTTTTATGTGTTCATTTGTCGTACGTCCAGCCGCCTAAAACATTTGTCATACGACTGCCTGCGTGGAAAACAATTTCACGCAATTGCACTTCAACAGAGAGGACGTGTCGACGAGTAAAAGAACATTTCTTTGGCATAAATTCACAATTCGGAACCAGCAGTGTCTGACTGAAATTTCTCATTAACTTCCTAACGTAATTTCCGTGAAAAATACACTTACCAAAACTTTTTGGTACGTTTTTTGTTTTTTTTACCCATAATCTGTGTGATGAGTTAAATTCCGCTCAATAGAAATATTTCACCTCGAAGAATATTAACTTTTAAAATTATAACACGGACTGAAGGCATTTCCGCACGAATGTGATTTGATAAATGATAGAAACTTTCCGGGTCTAACCATAATTTTTGGCATCAGACGTATAATAGAATTATATAGAATAGATTTTTCTCAAAACTTTTTTCAGCTGTCTATAATTTTTAGCGTCAGATTCGTAATAACATTATTTAGAATATGTATTTTCCAGAAATGTGCATTACATTTTTTTTTTTTTACATAAAAACAGACAAATAAATATTATGCTTTCTAGGTCAGATTTTTCTTGCATCTTGAGAATGGAGAATTCAGGAAGAAAACAATCACATAACTTGATTATGATATAGCCATGGCTCTCTGACGCCTAAAAAGATATACCAAGGTTATCTTTGCACATGGCACATAAAGTAAAACATCAAGCCGAGAACTAGATGAATGTTCCAAGAGGAAAGCCGCTCACTGCAACTCCATAAGTCCCATTATCGTTAATATTTAGCTTGAGTAAACAGCCCCTAATGATACCAGCTTTCTGGATACATATAAATATCAAAACGTCCAAATCCAAAACGACCCGATTCGTAAAAGGTTCAATAAACATAAAGTCTAATAATCATAATGTCCAATTTAAGAATGTCCAATACAAAAATGTCAGGCGGAAAAAAGCCTATTTTATGCAATAATACAAGCATCCTACGTACGTCTATGGCGGCAACACCCACGTCAAAAATGAACACACAACATATACGCTCTTCAGCTAACCCAACCCACACAGCATACATGCATACACAGACCACATATACACATACCTCATACGTATACCTATACACATATGACTCATAGATAACTCATGAACATATCTACATGTTATGTATGTGCAAACCAAATACACACAGATTACATACTCTCATGTATACCAACACATATGCAATAAATGCATATATTATTAGCATATATACGTGCACATGAACATGCACATGGAATACAAATGAACTTATGGTGCACATATGCACAATGTACACAATTGAAAACCTTCAAAAATAATGAAAATCCGTCGTAATCCTTAATCTAATACGAATACGTAAAGGTCCAATGCAAAATATCAAAAAAAAATTTATATATATATATATATATATATATATATATATATATATATATATATATATATATATATGCTAAATATTCAAATGTATACGCTAACACACACATATCATAGATGCATAGACATGCCCTCCATATACTACATAAGCATCATACACATGCTAACACAAATCATATACAAACATCCCACAAATGCACACGTCTATACACATATTATCTACAAATATACAGGCGATATATAAAGAGTAGGTATTGCAACCATTATCATTTATTATGTGTATCTGTATGCAATTGCATACATTGTATGTTTGTATGCATGTGTATACGTTGCACGTGCGTATGTGTTCAATTTAGATTCTATGCCGTAAATGGGTGTTTAGTAAGTGCATGAACAAGATATGGACAAGTATGTTCATGCCTTTGCATATGTGTTACATGTGAATGCATACACGTATGTGGTATGGATGCATATGTTATACGTGTCCATGAGTGTGTGTGCATATGTAATTTTATGAAGAAAGTGTTTGTATGTATAGCCTGTGTACGAGTATATGTATTTGTTTATGTGTATATGTTTACGGGTGTACATATGTTGCATGAGTGAGCAAGAGTGAACTTGAGTTATCGCATGTGTGTACGTTTCATTTATACAGGTGCAAATTTGACAATATCGCCTTTGCTCTTTTTGCATCTTTTTGATTTTCTTTGCATGGGACGTTTTTATTTTGATTTGTGTTCGAAACATTAAGAAATAAGACTGTTCTCAGTGCAGCATTCTTAGCTTTTTGTATTGACACGATTTTGATTTACAGAATCGATCGCCTTGTTGCTTGTTGAGCTTATAGGGCTATCCTTTGTGTGTATGCTGTATATGCACAAGTGTGTATGTATAAATATGGTTTTTGAGTGGCATGTGTCCGAATGGACTTCATGCATATCTCCAGTGGTGTGTTTTTGTACAAGTATCGCAACCAATTATTCATACATGCGTGTATATGTATGTGACGTGTGTATGTCTGTGTGTGGCATGAATGTTCATATGGTTCATGTATATGTATATGTCACATCGATGTACATCATGTGAACATATGTATGAATTGGAGTTTTGCATTCTATATTTGTATTGTACCTCCTGGGACTGGACCATTTTTTTTTTACATCGGACCTTTTCGCAGTGAAAATGTCTTTCTTGACCTTTGGACATTGGACCTTTCTATGTTTTGGACATATAACATTTAGACTGTTTAACATTTACAATGGACTCTAACAATTTGTTTTGAGCATCTTTAATAATGGACCTTTTCATCTGGCGCTTGGGCAGTATTCGGACATTCAATCACGTAGCTAAACACGATGGAAAAGGAATCAAATTTTTAAATAGGCGGTTTTGTCCCTATCTCCGAGAAACAGAGGGTCTTCTTGTTTTCAAAGTCATGATTCGACGATTCCCAAGAGGCATATGTACTGGTAGCATGGCAACGGCACACTCCCTGAGCTTAATACAGCATAAGGTTATTTATGAGGGGAAACTAATTGGAATCAAAGTACTGCACTAATTGCTTGCAAATCATTCTCTAAACATTGTCCTTGTGTACGGCATCGAAAGCTCGGCTTAGTCATGCCGAAACAATGAATGTTCAATACAAAATGAGGTTTTATTTTAATACACATGCAGTTGTCTAAGAACGTAACTATGGCTCTACAACGCACTTCCCTTTGCATCCAACTATTTGACTTTTAAAAAAAAGTAACCAAACCAGAACGATGGCCTTTTAATCTTCACACAATTTTCCAAGCGTACTCTCCACTATAGGGTGCAGCCAAAAGATGCAAGGGCTCTAATAGACTTAGCTGAGGCAATGTTTTGTCAGAATGCCCTTCACAAGACGTAGAGAGTAGTTTATTGAGTCATTGTGACTGCAAAGGTCACTCAATGCACATACTCATTCAGTGGAATATCATTGCCGTCTGAGTGAGACCAGTTAAAGGTCCCTTCTAATCGGTGATCAAGATACATCAATGTCATACAACTGGTTCTCAAGTTATTGAAAACAGCTGGATACTTTAGTACATACTTCGTATAGTCACTATTTAAATTCGAAAAGAAAGAAAATCGAAATAGTCTTGTCTAAACTATCATTTCGACAATATTTGCCTATTTTGGATCCAGATGTGTTTAATCCTGTGCAAAACAAGAAATATTTGGTGATAAATTGGAAAAGTGTTCCTTATCTGCATTAAAGGAGACGTGCAAGTTTTTTCATTAGCCAATGGAGAGTGTGAATGTTTCAAAAGGAACGGTTTTTATGCTGTATTGAGCAGCCAGTCATCAAAGTCATGCAACCTATTCTCAAAATATTGTAAACTACTGTATACTTTTCAATACAGACTTCATATAATCCCCATTTAAATCCGTACAAAGAGGTCGAAAGTGTTTTATCTAACCAATCGTTAGGACAATATTTGCATACATTGGATCTGGACATGGGCTCTTCTATGCAAGGTCATATAAAATAATTTTCCTTCAAGCGTACGAAAATAAAGCTTCGAAGTATTCCAGTCACTTCTCTCCAGTGTTGCCTATTGTACATACTTTATATCTAAATTTTACATCATAGTGAAGAGCGGAAGTCAAGGGGAATAATTGATACAAACTGGTGAGAAATCTATTATTTTCAATTTCTCTTTTCAACTTTTATTAGATTTCACGAGAACTGCTGACCATAAAAGCTTCACAGAGATTTTTCCAATGGTAGTTAAACGTTTATTTTACGCTCCCAAAAATATTGGCCATATATTTCATAAAAGAATATGTTAAGCAAACTTTTCTGTAACTTTCTGATGATTTTACAGCTCAACTCTCACTTTCTAACAGTATCTTTACTCTGAAACCTTTCATTCGATCTTAAATTTATACTTGGCTCACGTAGCTTATCTGCAATACAACAGATTTCTCTGTTCCCTCCGAGTATATTGACACGAGAATTCTTGTCTACTGGAACTTTAAGCTCTTCACACAGTGGGAATCTGTGAAGTTTCCAAGCGATCGGCCTTATCTAACATCCCAAGATAATTTGTTCTCATTTTTACGAAAATTTTCAATGCATTGGCTTCTTATATGTTTTATAATAAATTTCGATTGATATTCTCTTCCCTACCTTCCTCCGGATATAACATATACCTGACACCGAAAAAATTAATGTCTTCCTTTTCTGAATATTCTGTACGGAAACATAATCCAATTGGCTTATTTATCTTTTATTCGACCATTCTCCAAGTTGAATGGATAAAGATGAAGACAAAGGAAGATATTAAGAAATGAATACATTAGAAATTAAAAATCTCGACTTTGTTGTTATCAAACTCCTACGGGGTTATGTTTATCATCGCAATTAGCAATACGGTATATCGAGAGATGGGGGAGAGAAGATGTCATGACGTCATGTGGCGTCAAATCGTGACCACGAAGAGAAAGAGAGAAAGGGAAATTGCTATTTGCAAAGCATCGAATGAGAATTTCTTCGTTTTAATGACACATTGTTTCTAGAATTTCTTCTGCCGGCAAAGGTTTTTTCAGCCAATTATTCTGACCTGACCTCATGTTCATATTTAAACTGCAGTGCAGTTTAAATCTGGAGCAGCCAGTCTTTTGTTGCTTGAGTCTCTGAAATTTCCATTCGCCCTATATTTACGACGACTGAATTCAAGATTACCGAAAATGGACACATAATTAAAAGCATTACTGGATCAAAACAACTCGACCCTTGTACAAGAAATAGATTAATGTAGGGGTTCCAACTCAATCACTGTCGTTTTAAAAGAATAAATATGAAACATAGTATTTCATTATATGTATGCAAAAAATCCCCCTTAATGTTAATCATTAATCTTTAAAAAATGAATTTTTTCTTTTGTGACATTTATTAACAAATCTTTAGATTTTCATTTCACCTCGTATCGAACAACGTAAAATTTAATATATGCTCTGATTTATTGTTATTAATTGAATAATTCTAAATAATGTAATATTTCAAAATTTCACAGCTGGTAGAGACCCCCCCCCCCTTAAGTTGTAAAATCCAGAGCTATCACGTGCCGTCCTGATTATTAGTATCAGATTATAAAAAGGAGCTAAAGTTATAATAAATAAGTATTATGAGAGAGATTTCTGACTTAGCGCAGCGGAGCAAGATCTTCTTTTTTGACTGGCTGACTTTTTATAGACAGAAATACAAGTCAAGTGTCATTTGATTTGTCATGGAAAGCTCTTTGTTAATTGTACGTGAGACCTATTCACACCTACTGGGCCAAAATAAAGTGGAGAACGATTTGAGTACTCGGAAAGTGATTACATATATTTGTGTTCGGAAAATGAATTCGTATTTTCTTATCAAAATCGCTGTTTTAAACCACAGTGGGCGCTTAGAATCCTTAATTGCATCCTGATATACTTCCCAAGAGCATTCGTCATCTGCAAGGCAATATTATCGTTTCGAAATTCATACAGTAGACAATGGCAATCATGTTGCTCTCTAGCATATCTCTATCTTCCACAGGACTAAAATGCATCATATATCTTAGTGGGCTCACTGTTGGACAGATTAGATGATGAACCTTATCCAGACATTGTTTCATTCCTGGTCTTACCCAAGTTGATTAGGTTATAATTTATAGATGTGACATACGTAATTACTCTCCAGACAAGAAAATACATAATTATCTCCCAAAAGCCTAATATATTCGCGACAATTACCCCTTAATATTCCAAAGTAGAAGTGTTCTCTCCCTAAGATATGAGACAGACATAACTGCAACTGTCTGATAGAGTAGTAGATATTAGTTGGTGTACTCTGAGCTTCTTTTAGGGATGCAAACAAGTGATTCGAACAAACACTGCTTCTATTCAGAGCAATTGAAGGCAACAATCGATAAGTGGCATTGTGTAAATGAGGATCACTGTACTTATTGCAACCACGTCGTAGATGTAAAAATATATAATGTCCGATGTGTGCATCTGTGCATCGGCAATGTAGATGCAACTTCTTAGAAAGCCCGTTGTGATTCAAACAATGTCGCTAGAACAGCGTGACAGCTTTAAAAAAAGAAACAGCACGGACAGTGTATATCCGTGAAGAGGAGCAATTTTTTTAAAACTAAGAACAAAATGGTCTTGAAGAATGACCCATGTATCATTTTACTTCTCTCCCTAAGATTTACATGCATTATCCTCAGAGACAGAGCAATGTGCAAATTGATTGCTTTGAGAAATGTAGCTCCCTTCAGCGCCTGGCAAATAAGCGGTCAAAATCTGAGACAGTACTAATCTGCGGAGGCCGACAGACTGATATCCGTTTCTTCTATCATCTATCCAACTGTGTGATGTACATTCACCAAATTTTGATATGGACTTACACCTAAGGGACATCAGACTATACACTCTCCTTTGCTGACCACGCTCATTAGCCTATCGACGTGACTAACATACTTGCAGACATCTAATTCAGCCGCGAGCCAATTATAGATATTATCACATGACGCACATACACAAGGCAAATAAAAAAAAAAGTAACTATTCACGCTCTATGCTAATCTTCGTTATGCCCCTATTGTAGCCAGCGAGTCCAAAATTATAAGCTGAATATCATCTGAAAGGTAACCTCTTTAAAAGGTTTGACCTGCTTTCTTACCGCTTGAAACTAGGAGAAAAGGCACACTTTGGCACACAGAAAAAACATAGGCATTTTTCCAATGTGTACACACATTGACGTATGCACACTAACGTGGAGGCACAATTGAAAACGTTAACAGACGTTTACGTCTTTGCATGATGAGAAGCCCTGATTTTTAATGGTCTTTCCTGTGCCAATCCTACCAATTACCATTTTATCCATTCTCTAAAGAATTACTTTCGCGAGAATAATTCAGTTCCCTAAATAACTACATACGCCACCTGAAGCAATTCTTCCCTGAGATAGATAAAAAGTTCTCAGAGGATGAAATTATGATGTTGCAAGTGAGATGTTGGCAAATAGTAGATAGGAAAACAATTACTTAATTGCTCAATAGAGTTAATGACACAAATGAAAAAAAAACTGTCATATTTGTAATTAATGAACCGTAAAAAAAGTACTGATCTCCCGAATATAAACATACTGGTCATCTTCACTCAAGAATTGAATGCTTGTCATGCTGAGTATATCCCAGGTGTAGTTAGTTCAATACCCCATTGGTGTCTCACAAATGTAAATTATCTATGCAAATAACTATATCAAGGGCTTTTTTTTTTGTCTCGAATAGTTGCATACTTCGCAACGGTAACTCAGGTTGTAGTTCGGTGTCTGGTGAGTGCCAAGGTATTGGATGTTAAATCTCAAAGTTGTAAGCCAAGCACCCTCCTTGAAACGTTTACGCATCGACATATCCATTACTGCCATCTCCAAACACATGACGTTGTGCTAAACTAAACAATTTTAGTTAATATTCTCATTGGCTTGAAATGACTGATAGCAAGCTGCTCTGACATGGCGATTCTTCTACACTCACTCTATGTTCCACATTATCAGCAGCGGCAGCATCCATCATAAATCGAAAAAACAAAGGGTTTTTCCAGCTATTTGCGCTTCTACCTCATGCCCAGTCTTATACTGACTTTGCTATCTATCAGGCACCAATAAGTGAATCACATCTCCATTTTGGATGCTAAATTATTTCTAGGATATATTTTACTGGTCTGTTCTCAGGTCCATGCTGATGTAATATGTTTCTTTTTGCCGAACGTGACAAAATTATCTTAATGTCTACATTTGTATAATCATAAATACAGGAATACCTTGATTAGTGCGATTAATTCATCCAAGCATTCTCTACACTCGTCACAGCTGCACTGTTAGAAGATTTGCTGCAATTGAATGTGTTTTTCAGTTCACCTTTACATTAATTCGTATAACAATATCCCGACCGTGCTACATCTGAACCCACATTTATCAAAACCACATTATTCAATGTGTGCACATGATGATATTGATAATGGTTGCGAATTCATTAGGCCCTACTGAAGATAATTTGAAACAGTCTGATTTATCGACGAACTCAGACCATTAATGTATCCAGCGCGAGAAACACCAAGTTTAGGAAACATTATTAAAACACATAAACCAACTTCTTCACAATATACATTAATCAAGTTATTTATGACTCACTCTTATGTTAGCATTCTCTTTCCACTTTCCCCAAGTTTTCTTGACTCGGCTTCATTTTATCCATTGCTTATTTATATCCTTGGATATCCAGTCTAAAGCCAATTAGAACACTCGTGTCATTATCATTATGATCAAAATGTTATTATGATTTCATAAAGAATCGTTTTATTCAATCATCCGTTAGGTCTTTCTCAGCTTTGTGTATGGGGACAGGCATACACATCTGCACTCCTAAGGACATACATGTATATATGCACACACATACGCACGTGTACAAACAAACACACATGCACACACACACACACACACACACATATATATATATATATATATATATATGTCTTTCAATGCGACAAATGTCTGGAAAATGTATTCAACAAAACAAAAGAATTTCCAACATGATATCATTCCTTGTCGATTCACGTGCAATTAATTCAGTGGTGTATAATAATCCCATGGATCAGGCATCACATCGTGTAAAATTTCACAAAGAAATTCAGTGATAACATTCATCGTAGTGAGCTTGACCGGAACTGCAAGGGTAACTGGCGAGACCGGCAAGATACAATATTATGACAAGAAAAAAAAACTTGTGCGCGGGAGACAGAAAAATTGAAGGGATCTTTGGGTTAAGTCAATCAATGTCGCTTCACTGCTGACGCACGTGTGGTAAAGTCCTCTCAGATAGTTCACACGACTGTACACGTTGTTTTCAAGATATTTGAACTGACTGTATACTTTCCTGACAGACCTAGTACTGAACTGACCTCTCTGTCCATCCCTCGATCAAGCCATTATTTTTTTTCTTCATTACTCTTTCTGCTACAATGTCTTTGTATCTCTTATTATCTGCTTTGCTATTTACTCCGTCTCTCCCTTTTTTCTTTATATCTTCTGGTTATTGATCCTGACTGATATTTGCTTTCTGTATTTCCTTACCTCTTTCCCTTGTCCATTGTCTCTCTCGCTCATCTCCTTTTCTTATTGTTATATTCAGCTCCCAATCTCGTCGGTTCATCACAGCATTTGAAGCTGCATTGTCTTCGTTCGCTTTCTTTTTCCCTTTGTAGGGCTGCTCCATCCGTCGAAGCCTTTCTTTTATGTTTACGCCCGTCTGCTTCTTTTGA
>OY735206.1:38457621-38477621 GCA_963457665.1 Thysanoteuthis rhombus
GTGTGGTGTTATGCAGTGTGGAAGTAGGAATTAGCTGTAGTGGTCTTCATTTCCATGGATAAAATAAGGCTCAATTTATCAAAAAAGGAGGTTCCTTATCTCGGTGGAGCGTGCAGATGTAATAAATCCCAAATACAGTTATAGCCATGCGACTTGAGTACATGGTAGAAGCATGAGTCGAAATATCATGAAAATGAAAGGGTGCAACTTATTTACGTCTGCAATTATGTTTACAATACAGTGCATCAACATTGCACATACCATAAAGTCAGATACAGCTAGATCACTTTCATATATATATATATATATATATATATATATATATATATATATATATATATATATATATATATATATATATGTATACACATACAGTGGTTGCTTAGTCGTAAAGTAGTTGCAAGTAAGCTACATTAACAGATCATTACTCCAAAGTGAGTTCAATTCAGGATGTCGAACACTTCATATTTTGTAAAAAAAAAAAAAAAACACATTATAATCAAACGAGCCTAGCTCACAGATCATAACTACCAAATGAGTTCGACTGTAAAGAGATGACCCATAGTTGTGTTATTGTGCCGTACTTAACTGAGCTCAGTCAAAATCCAGTTTAAGCAAGCAAGTAGAATTGCATGATCACTACTGTGAATCCACGGAGATTATCAATGAATGAAGAGATGAATGAGTTTCTTGGCTCAGATCAATCCAGGGTTCCATCCAAAGCCAACTCGTTTCGGAAATTTTGTTAACGATACGAAAAGTAGGAACACACGATTCCATGATTTGGATCTATTGACAATAAGAAGTGGAAAAACAAGATTAGGCAAGCCATTGGACGGTATGGTCATCTCCTGACCACAGTGAAAAGATGCACACTGAAGTAGTATTGACACGTCTTGCGATTGTCAGGGAATCCTGCAAGGCAAAGTACAAAGAAAAAAGAATGGACGGAAAAAAAGATAGATATTCGGGGACAAAATCCCAGAATGGAAAGGCATGAAGTTGACTGACCCCTGGAACAGTCTTAGAACAGAGAGGAATAGGTGAGCAAGCTGTAAAGCCTAATAGATAGGTAGCTAACTAGCTAAATAGATACTCATACAAAATTAACATTCTTACAAAATTGTCGGGGAGTGATTGATTACTTAATTGGTATTTATACAAACCGAGTAATGAATGGCTGCCACGGCTAAATGTGTGTTCTCGTTAATTCATCTGTTGATTTGGGGTTTTGTTTTCTATTTACTCGGGAGTTCTGATCTTTAAAAAAAATCCCAACAACTATGTTTAAGATATATTATTTTACTGTGTATTCCTGATCGAAAAATGATTGAGAAAAAATATGCCTATGCTTATTACAGGATCTGTCCAAAGCTTATCCACTCGTAGCCTACAAAAGGTGAAAGACACTTGATTAACTTAAAACAAATCGTAGTGGGACCTAAACCACGGACCCCTTCAACTTCCTCAAAAGTTTGTTGAAGCATCTGTTGACATTGCCACCGGCTATCTCGTAAAATTCTCCTTAATCTACTCTTTTCCAGCTATGACTCTGTCTCGAGACGTCGAATCTGGACTTCCTGGGGACTGACAAACCTTTGTGATTCATTGTTTTGCACCTCCCGCTCCAGATTATGCGAAACGTGATGCATGACGTTTTCGGTGGACCGTAAGGCTGTAGCCACACTGTACACAAACTCATTTGTTTACCGAGTTTTACCAAGATCAGGCAAACGGTTCTCAAGATATCTCAAATGTTTAGACACTTTCGAAGCATATTTTGCACTATCAACATCACTCCAGTTTAAGACCACCGACAATCCTTTTCCCTTTAATTTAAATTCACGACACAAATTGAAAGCCGACCTTGCTAAAGGCATTTCCAAGTCAAACATTGCAAACACCATTGTTTAATCATCGATTTTCCCTCACCAAAAGAAGTTTCTTTTATTTTCCGATTGTAAAAATGATTTCCATAAGTGGGAAATTGTAGAGTGGCGGTAGCGTTACTGAGCAGTTAAGAGAGAAAGCAAGGCTCGCCTACATATCAAATCCAGTCGACGCTTAAACAACTGTGCCATGTTTTTCCAACACAGAATTCCCTATGCCGTTGAATGTGTATCCTCAAAGAGAGTGAATGTCTCAACGTATAGATCCTACCGGTGATATCACATCCTACATAAACCGATAGGTTATATAAAAAAAAGTTTGCGTTGATGTGTATTTCTATCTATTTATTTTGAGAATGTTCTAATACAACTCAGGAAAGTTTACCCGAAATAAAAATTTGAAAAAACTACTTGAAAAGAGAAAAATGAGTCACTATCAAAATAGTACTGCAGGCGTCAATTACGTCGTTCTTTGCCTTCAACAAATTCAAAATTACTTTCGCAAAAGTAATTTCTGGCTTGAATGAACTCAAAACGAAAATTGTGGGTGAAGAAATAAATGAAGTTATTCAATATGCAAAGTCCACAAACTAATAATTGATACGAAGAAAAATAAAGTGTTCGAGCCTCATTAGTTAGATGATATTTTCTGTCATTAGATTATGACTATTAATGCTGTTTTTAAAACCAATTAACATCGCATCTGGTTTCACCAAATTCCAAAATCTAGACACAAGAAATAATTACTTACATTCGGCTCACTTCAAGGAATTTGGTCTACACAATTAAGTTTTCATAGAAGGAAGACATACGAATATGTAAAAGTAGAAAAAATGTTGATGTGTTTCTTTGTACGAACTCTATTGAGTGCTGCGATAGGTGAATGAATTGGAGGAAATAATTATATCAATGACAGTAAATAAATTATCATGAAATGATGCATATTTTCGACAGTTTGCCAAGATTAGCCACACTTGTGATATATATATATATATATATATATATATATGTGTGTGTGTGTGTGTGTGTGTGTGTGTGTGTGTGTGTGTGTGTGTGCGTGTGTGTGTGTGAGAGTGTGTGTATATATATATATATGGGTGGAAAAATGAGTTGGTAGCTTATTTATTTTACAAAGCAGATATCTTTAAAATATTGATGAAAATATTTTAATTTTTTCTAGTATTTTTGAAGAGAATAAGACTTGTTCAGAGTTGTTCTTTTAAATTTGAATGTGAGAATATATACATATATATATATATATATATATATATATAGAGAGAGAGAGAGAGAGAGAGGGGAGAAAGAGAGAGAAAGATTGATAAATGGATGGATATAGATGCATATATATATGCATATATGTATATAGATAGTTTTGTAAGCATTTATTTCAGTACACATTTACAGATACATGCATATAAATATCAATAAATTTCTCTCTCTCTCTCTTTCTCTCTCTCTCTCTTTCTTCCTCTCTGTCTCTCTGTCTATCTCCCCTCTTTCTCTTTCTCTCTCACTCTTTATATATATATATATATATATATATATATATATATATATATATATGACAAATTATGCACCTTATGGATGATCGAACAAAAGAAAGACAAGAGCTGGAATCGAAGTCGTTAGGAGCAAGTCGACGGTACAGGTGTCGGATCGAACTAGAAATCCATCATCATCAAAGCATCAATAAAGATTTGATGGAAACATCGTAGGGTTGTGTTGAAGAAGTTGTAGGATTTAGTTTAATTGTTTTCTGACCAGATTATTCCAAAGATGCCTTCAAATGACGAGGCTGGTCGCGACGGCCTTTGACATCTCTAAGACTTGTCCATTCTGTAATCTTCCCAGCACCATTGAATGAAGGATTTGCTTTTAAGTAAGCGACTAATCTTCACAACTCAAACCAAAGTTCCATTTTACCATTCTCCCAGGAGCAGGTGCAAAAGCCCGTAATACTTTCTGATTTCCAATCTCATGTGCTCAATATACACGAACAAGACAGCATCATTGTCGGACTCAAGACCAAGTTGGAAGTGACTTCCTTTGCACTCTCCAAAATGTGAGCAACGGCAAAAATAATCCTCATCAGATCTGAGGAAGAAAAATTTTCACAGCTCATTTATTGTGTCGGGATAAATCAAAACTACATATAAAATAATTATTTCAAATCCTGACCATGTCATTTGAATGCATTACCCTTACTAAATGAGCTAAATTGATTAGTCTCACAAGCCTATAATTTTATGTATTATATATAAAATTTACTGTATTTATCTTTTGTCGGGATAGAAGTGAGGGTTGTAGTTTTGCTCTGAGGCAGACAGGCTCGTCTTTTTTCTGTTCAATTTTACTTTCTTTCTCCCCTTGTCTCTCTCTCTCTCTCTCTCTCTCTCTCTCTCTCTCTCTTTCTCTCTCTTCTCTTCTCTTTGGGCGCCTTGCAGTGCTATATTATTAAACAATCCATACCTGTAACCCTGTGCAGACATACATTAAACAATACGATTCTCATTTTGTTTTCAACAACATTTCACCTTTTCGTTTAGTCCGAGGATTTTTTGGCCTTTTCACATAATATTTATTGTTTTTAGAAAAAAAATTTAATTCTTTTATGGAAGCGTGTCTCATATTTTATTCGATCTTTGGTATTAACACAGTCATTTCTCCGTGCCTGGTTATTGCAGAGACGTGATGAAAATAAACTTTATGGCCTTGTATTCAGATATCTAAGGCGTCTCAAATACATCAAAACCGACATTAATATTTCTTTTAATTGTTTTTGTTTCTTTTTATTATCGTTTAAAGTTATTGATATTACCTCAGCAGTTGCAATCAGTTTTGTAATATCTTTTTACAGTATTTGATTTTATTGATATAGTAGTTTTATAGGCTTTGTTTCCGATATGAATATTTTTTTTCAAGTCAGATCAGTCACAGTTCCTATAGTCCGACTTCAACTTGTCTGGCCATTATTTAATTCCACCACGATTTCATTGGGACTTCTGGAAAAAAAAAGTTTTATTTATATTTGCTCTGTGTTTGTTTAATCCATTCCACGGTCAAGTCGGATATTCTGAAATGTCCAATCATTTAACATCGACGCAATCTTTCCAAGACATCTGGTTCATGTCTGAGGTTTGCTTGTATGTTTATCAACGCAATCTGCGAATACAAACCCCTATTATCACCTCAGTTTCATCAAAATGTTCCCTTGACTTCCATGATTTGTCTGAATTTTTATCACTGCTTGCTACGGACATAGTCCTGTAATCCGACCTATCATCGTCGTCGTCGTCGTAGCCAATCTCAGTCAATCAACCCCATTTTCGTGTCATCCATGCCAGAGACGGATCGATATATTCTTTTAAAATTGAGGAGTTACTGAATCTTCATTGAATTGTGTTAAAGTTAAGCTATAACTCTTTCTACAATAGATAAAGAATCTGGTCTCCCATCACTCAATGTCTCTCACTTTATTCCAACCGTCTTCATCTCCAAATGTTGTGAAGTTGAGATCCGATCAGATCAACGTCTTTCCATCAACCACATTTAATCAGCATTGCTTCTATTACGAACTGAATTGTTCTAAAATGTGTAAAAACCTCAGTATATATGCATATACTTTAAGGCAAACACATGTAAAGCTTTTGGTGTGACTATGATTTTAAGTTGAAGTGTGCACTTCTCATATAAGGTCCTCATATAATTCCATTTTCTTATTCAACATTTTGTTTAGCTCTGATCAGCTAAAGAGGCTCCTTTTTTTCTAATAGTGTAATTTCCCGTTTACGTTTAAAACTATAAATTCTAACCCAGTAACAAGTGGGCACACGTGCACAACGTACATGATATGCCAGAAGGGACACAAAGCAGACAATCATTAGCAAAGAAATACAATATATATATATATATTTATATATATATATATATATATATATATATATATATATATATATATATATATATATATATATATATATATATATATATATATATATATATATATATATATATATATATAATGCTCCTCTATTCAGGGTTGAGCACTCTTTAAGTCAGGTAACTCATCCACTGTAAGCTAATTTAAATATAACGCTTAAATTTAGCCTCACTGCCTGTCCAGAGATAGGATATCAGTCAACGAGTCTGAAATGAGGGTTTCAATTCTGCCTAGCGGTACTGGATGGGATAACAGACAATTTATAGCCACACTGAAGAGATGTAATACATCGAAACATTTAGTGCCCCAATACACTTCGATGTTGTATTCAGGGCCCTCAGTTTTTCCCTCACATGACATGTTAATGAATAAGAGAAAACAATGTTTGATATATATATATGTGTGTGTGTGAGTACACTAATAAGTCGGTAGCCTAATAATTTTACAATGCTAATATTCATGGAATATTGATGGATACATTTCAATTTCCGGCGAAGGTTTTTAAAGAAAGGGGGACGTCTTGTATGAAGTTATTAAATGCTACCTTTCTTCGTAACTCAATAACTTCTACCAAGATTTCTGGATTTCTTTTGCAAATGCAATAACCATCCAATTCGATCTTGCCTCTGCTGAACTAAGATTTTCATAACTCAAACGTCAAAACAAACCTGCCTTCCTATACGACAGAAGAACGTTTAGGTGGCCTTATTGTCATCAGCATCACTGTGCAGGACTCACCGAGAAGTTGTCATACAATGTAATTAACACTTTTACTGCCATGAAACGCAGACGTGTGTCAAATTCATTCAGTCGTCGCCATTTTCTGTTCGAAACTCCCAGTGTGAGGTGATCATTCCTAGAAAAATAAAACTCTGATATTCAGGTTTCTGATGTAATCGAAACAACTTGAGCCTCAGTATGAGCTGAAGGAGCTTACCTGACTGAATAGACACAGAAAAGAATGCAACATACAGAAGATAGAACTGAATCAATAGAAAATTGGAAATAAAACGAAAGGGATGCTGTCTTAACACCAAAGATGTAATGAAAACCCCAGAAACAAAGCAAAAAAAATTACGATTTCGACTCATGTTTAACCCGTCTTCGACAGCTGCCCGTTGATCTTCTTCATTTCACCCTCTAATGCTTTCCTATTATTACCATTTTCTTTCAAATTCTATTCATTGATAGTTGTTAAAAAATGACACTGAAGGAAGGACCCGACAGTAAATTGTCTCTGTATCGTACCTGTGTGCTGATATGCTAACACATCTCTCGTTGCGATCCTTCCATTGTATGGCACATTGTTGAGAGAAGGGGCTATGCAAAAGTTTATCTGTTTTTATCAATATAATTATCAAAGTTTACGTTGAATTTCAATTTTGTGAAACAAGCCAATAACCCACTGGAAAAGACAACTGGGAAAGCTATGCTGAACATTCTTAAACCATTGAAATATGATGATATATTTGAAGTATTGAGTAAAATTTCATTTGCAAGTTTTTCTTAAGGGACGGGCACCACAAAACTACTATGCATTAGGCGCAAACATGGCCAGCGACTCTGAAGTCCAGTTTTTGGTTTAGGGTTAGGTCACCATGCTGCTGTTTAAATATCGTGATCCTCTCATTTTCATTTTCATTTTCATTTTCTGTTTGTTTTTGTAGAAGTTTTTGCATGGCTGATACCAATCCACTTGGTCTGTTTGCAGTAAATAGCATTTTGCACCCAACCATGGACTTTCTTATATTTTTATTGACTCTTATTTCAGCAATGAATCAATATCTTTTTATTAAATTCCCAAACATCTGTATCACTTGGTATTTAGCTTGGTTCTGTGGATTTTGCTATTATATTTTAGGAACTTTTTTTTTCTTTCTGGTTATCATTATCATTGGTAACTCTCGTTCTATTCTGGTACATTTTTTGTGCTAGCATTTTCAAAGCATCTTTCCTACAAGTTTCCAGATTTGAAAACTCTATCATATTGTTTTTTACGGAAGTTTTTTCCCACAAACAAACAGTCATTGTTGGTTTATATTTTGAATGTGCTTCATAAATAAAAATATGTATATATCCCAACAATCACATAAAAATCTAGCTTCATATTTGCAAGAAATATTTTAAATTGCGTGTTGTATAGGTATGTAGTCTCTTATCCAACGTTTGGAAACCAAAAGGTATGTTGTCTGGCCTTCAAACCAACGTAATCAACGCCATACTGAGATCATTTCATTTACTTTCACTGCCCTATTCAAAATTTGTAGAATTCTGCAGAAGTTTTTTTTTTTTTCGAAACAGCCTTGGCTCAACAGACGTCATGTAGTTACATATCGGTGCTCCAACAAGTTGGACGTGATTCAACTACCCGAGGATATCTCGGTTACTTTTTGGTGATTTTTTGACTTTAAAAGGATTTTTTTTCAAACCTGCCGATTACTCTATGATCGACAGTGATATGCTGAAGCATAAGTATTCGCCATTATCGACATGTTGTCTTTACTATCATTTCAAAATCCGAGAAAAAAAAACTGGTGAAGTGTTTGGCCCCAAAAGATATGGTAGGGTATCGTTCACTCACACATCCATAAATCAAGAGATTTTACCTTATTTACGTGCAGCTGTTGCCAGCGTACCCTGGTCACCGTTAGTTGAGTCCCTACTGTATGCAGTTATATATCCAGTTAGTACATCGGTGATCAGATGTTATTTGCATCATCAATCGGTATGTTTTGAAAGTTCTTGTTACTTTGGAAGGTATAAGTTAATTACTTGTAGTCAAATTATGTTTGTATTCTTGGCCGGTCTCCTAATACAGTGTATATATTCAACACTAAAACTTGTTGGTGATTCCCTGAGCTGTTTTTGAACTTGATTTATCCTCAACGTAATTGTTAATAATGGCAGTCTAGAAAGGAAAGCACTAGATGCTCACGTTTGAATTTGGAATTATTTCAAGTATTGAAAATCTTCTTAAAATCGTTACAAATTCATAAAGTGTGTTCAAAATCATTAATGCACACAATTTATTGATGAGCGTCTTGGCTGTAACGGCATATCCCCATCTCCTGGTTATGGACATTAAAGATATGAACAAAGTATGATGAGCATTCTGATGATAACCATAGATGATATTAATCAATAAAGTTTTATACATTTTTGGAGGGAAAGTATGTATGTACATCTGTAAACATAATTATGTCATCATCATAATCATCAGTCTTTTAGCGTCCGTCGTTGGACATAGACCTTCCCCAGGATTTGCCACACTTCTCTATCATGGGCGTCACGGAGCCAGTACTTCCTAAACTTATCTAGCTCGTTTCTCCATCTAACATTTTGCCGGCCTCGGTTGCGCATGTGGTCTCGGGGATTCCATGTTGTGAGTCGTGATGTCCATCGATTATCTGCCATTCTTGCAACATGGCCAGCCCACCGCCATTTGAGATTTTATATGGATTCTATGATGTCTCTAGCTCTTGTCTTTTCCCGGATGTACTGTGCTGTTTTGCGGTCTCTCCATGTGAGGCCCAGCATTATTCTTTCATGTGCACGTTGCATGGTTCTCAGCTTACGGGTCTGTCTCTTTGTTATAATTATGTAAACATATGTAAACATTATTAAATACGTATACATCTATACTTTTTGAGAGTACTGGATACAACCTGTTTTTTATTGAAGGTAAATAGCTTAGGCAATCTTAACTGTGTCTCATTTTTGTGTTTGTTCGGGGTTTCTTCTTGAGATAAAGCACCTTAAAGAGCAAGCAGATTTGATAAACAAAAATTGAGTGAATGTTAAATGAAACCTCATGACTGCCTTTCGTTGTCACCATTTTAGGGGATTTCGACAGAAATAATGCTGTTTTATAAGAGCGTCTGCAAAAAGAAAATCTTCGAAAAATATGCAACGTCATTCTTTTTTTCTGTACTGTAAAACATAAATTGACGTTTTAGTTGCTTATTTGAAAGCAGAACGCCAGACTGTTTCATACGCTTCAGCAACCTTTTGTATCTCTGAAAAATATATATTATACTTCAAGGCTATCCAGCGTAAGAACGCTGCCTCGGTGATTTTTTCCCCTTTTGTTTGTTAATAGTTTATGACCATTCTCTGCTGGTTCTGCAAGGATAACCCAGCAACCGTAGAGAGCATTTATTTGATCTTTCTGTGATTCTATGTCAGCATGTAAGTGACGACGCGTTGACGTATTTAATGGGATTTTTTTTTGCTCTGGTTCTCTTCCACAAAGGGGAAAGAAAGACGATCCGTAGTAAAATAAAGAAATGAAATAAATAAATTTGAGAATTTCTGCCTACACCAATGAGAATGTCACGACCTGAATTTGATAAACTTGCTGGCAAATAAAAAAAATAAAAGAGGTAAGTAAAAAGAAAAAGGTATCCGACTTCTGCAGTAATCAGATATGAGAATTCACTCGAGTGGACCCGCTTATCGGAACCCATACAATCTGGAGTGAAATGCTAACGTGAAAGGGTAAATCCGTCTTTATATCTTTCAATGCAAGTATGAATGTGTGCACCTATGTATGCATGTGTTTATGAGCATTGAGTGAATGATTTTAGTGTGTGCTTCCGCATATTTTTATTTGTGTGTGTGTGTGTGTGTGTATGTGTGTGTGTGTGTGTGTGAGTGTGTGTGTGTGTGTGCATGCGTGCATGTGTTAATGTGCAGGCGATTACCTGATATATTGCTTGTGTGTTCCATTCTTGTTATCGATGGAAAAAATAAACTGTAATAATCTTTGTTTGTTTTTTTTATATTTCTTCTGTTTCTCGGTTAGTACCACTGAACTTTCCCCCTTAAAGATAACATTTTTACCGAGGAAAATATTTCCTATCTACAATTAGAAAAATAATCATCTACTTAAATGTGTGCAGGTCACCATTTTTCGTAGAAACTCAGACATAATCATTTATTTACACTATTGCCATATCTGAAGTAGTTAACTATTAGGTCTTGGAATAAGTAAGTGAATGTAGAGAAACCATCGCATTCCACAGAGCTACTGGTAAATAGTTTTACGAAATGAATTACATTTATCAAGTATATATATATATATATATATATATATATATATATATATATATATATATATATATATATATATATATATATATATATATATATATATTCTTTTAAACAGAAATATTGAATCATTGTAATTCAACCAGTCAACTCATATTCTTGGGAAAACGATCCGAAAAGAAGAAAAAAGCAGCAGTATTGATATAAATATAACTCTTTTTTACTACACGGAGAGAATATAAGGAAAAGATGAAATTGTGTTATTCATTAATAAAAATTCACGAGAATCTTTACATTCATTATTATTGGTTTTATTGGGAAAACAATGGACTTCAAAAGGAGAATCCAAGGGAAACTCTCTTTTTCCTTCATAAATATTTGAAAAATAAGCGAAAAAATCACGGAACCGGAGTCGAAACAAACTTGCACTCCAAATACTGATTACTTGGGAAAAGTTTTTTTGAGTTCTATTCAACATCACAGAAAGAATATATTCAAGTACACAATGGATAATTTCAAAAAGACATTTAGGAAAACATCAAACATCAAATCGGACTCATAAATCGAGAAATAAAATTGATAACAACATTACAGAAAACGAATTTAATGTTGAAGTATCTCGTATTACCAATGAATTGAGTGTTTGTGATACAGTAGGACCAATTTCAAATACAGAAGCTCATATTTCACTCAAAAACCACAAACCGAATTTCTGCAACATATTAGTTTTTTTAATCCATCAAAAACGGAAGTCAGCAAAATATCTGGACAAATATTACCGAGAAGTAATCACTTGAATGAATTCAATGGATCAACACGATAGAAGCAGTTCATTGGTTAGCGAATCTGAAAAACAGAATACTGCAAGCTTTACAAAGTAAATATATGTGTGCATGTGTATATGTGTGTGTGTGTTTGAAGGAGTTTGTGCGGTATAGACTTTTATCTGTCGATATATAAGGAAGTTTCTTATATTGCAATAGATTTAGGTAAGAGATATTACATCATAAGGCATTTATATTTGAAAACATTGTTGAAAATAGTTCACACTTAAAAATGTAAATATAAGCTGGACAAAAAGGGCAGCAAGAATGAATTTGACGTCCCTATGTAAGCCTCTGACTTTGCCCAAATATTAGACCGTATACGTCTATATATATTACTAATTTTTTATAGGTTCAATAGAAAACCAAGGTGTTTTTCATAAAAAGAAAACTAAAGATATATTATTGTCAAAATATCTTTGAAATAAAAAAAAAAAAAAAAGGCTCTAGTTCTATTGTTGAATTTCGACCCATAGTCATTGGAGACCAGTGAATAGCTTCAAGGGTAAATGTTTTATGTTTGGAAGTAAAATTAGGAATTCAAGATAAAGAGAATTTACCAAATCAAAGAATTGAAATGTTTCCAAACGCAGGAACTCTGAAAATTTGAAATTGAAACAATGTATTACTGCCAACTATAAATTTATCATAGTCAATGTATAATATGTAACTTCACTTATACTACACCTAATTTTACATTTGTTTTTTAGTGAATATATATACTTATATATATTTGTGTGTGTATACATATATATATATATATATATATATACGTATATATATATATATATAGAGAGAGAGAGAGATATACATACATACATACATACATACATACATACATACATACATACATACATACATTCATACATACATACATACATGCAAACCATGTTAGTGAATCGTTGAACAAATTTTGTACACCTCGGATTCGATTGTTGAAACTCTGTAATGCTGATTTCGTTAAGTTTTATGTGATATCAATGCTGTTCTTTATGATTAACTATTAACTTCAATATAATATAATTGGAATGTATGGTTTAGAGTGGTATTCGTATTTATATTCTTGAATTACTGTTAATCATTTATCTTCACATAATAACTGAAAAGAACTACAAAGCCCAACTGGTAAATTCTATATCAACAAGATGGCGTGCATATTATCTACAATTTCTAATTTAATGAACAAATTATCTTCCGTGCAGTTTTTTTCATCTAATTGATATTGATTTTTATCAAGAGTTTTTCTTAGTTTTAACTGTATCAATTTATGTATAATTTAGATAGTCCTTATTGTGTTTCGATACAGTTTTCGAAATATACAATTAATTCGCTTAATATCCATTGTTAATTAAATTTACTATCCGTCAGTTAGTTTGAGATTATTAGATTGAATATCTTTTAATGATTGCATTCTTAATGTATCCAACATTTATTAAATATCATTCAAGCAAAAGGTACGCACCATTTTCGGGTTAAACATCTCGAAATGCTACTTGAATTCTTCTGATTGAAGAAACTGTAAACTCTTTAAATATGATTCATGTTTTTTTAATGTCTTTTAAGAGAGGCTACTATATGTGGTTGCACATGTGTGTGTGTGTGTGTGCGTGTATATATATATATATATATATATATATATATATATATATATATATATATATATATTCTCCTCAAACTCCACTACAGAACTATTGTGGATAGGGAATTGTGCGTAAGTAAATATATCAGTTATTTCGGACCTATTGACCGTTCAGTCCTGCGTGACGAGGGATAGGACATTTCCTTGTTGATTTGAAGCAAAAGTTCCGATCCTACCTCATGTTACTGGAAGGGATATCGGGAAGTCTATAGCCACATGGAAGAATTGTACTGTAATGAAACCCCTGTCTGTGGATTACATATAAGTAGATAAGTATTTCTTGGAAAGAATCTTTATTGCAGTTAGACTATAGACGGTGGATATAGTGTGCGGATTAAACTTCCAGTCTGAGCGATGGAATTTTACGGTGAAGTTAGACTTGCTGAGTAATGAAATAGATTTCAAAATTCAATTTATCTCCTCTCATTGGGGAACGCTCTATTTTCTTGGAAGATGCTTACATGGCATGTTCTGGGTTGACATTGAATATTATCCAACACTGAAAATTGTTCACTTGAAGTGTTTTGATATAACGTAGATCGGAGGAGAGAGGGGGATAGGGCTGGAAAAAAAGGGTTCGATGAAAAAAGTAGAAAAGCTGAATTTTTTTATTCAATTATTTTCATTCATTGAAATAATTAGTGTTGGGGACAGAAATAGAATAAATAATTAAAGACAAGACTAATTGTTTTCAATTGTTTATTCTATCTATATAAACAGGATGTTGGCCAAAGAAAGGGTGTCTAATATTAGAAAAAAAATTATATAATCAAAGATGGAGAAAAAAGCAATTTCGAGCAATTTTGTTGTCTGAGTTGAAAATTCAACCAATTATTTTGTTAGGGGTCTGCCAGTGAGCAAACAGCTCAAAGTTGGCCCCAAAAATTAGGAAACAAAGACTAAAGCCAAAAAAAATTAGGTGTTTCGTGGACGTCCTACTGTGATCGACGACATTGGAGACCATTATTTAAACCATCACTTGCGTAACGAAGGAGTGCAGAGGGACTACAATTTACCAATTCCATAGTTGTTGGACTTTTTTTATCTGAGTGGAAGATCGAAACAAGACAAGTCTGTCTCACACCTATTCTGCTGAATAACAATGACCCATCACTTCATTTCGTTGTGACATGCAATAAAATAATAGATTTTGTACCATAATCAACTGCATTCCACTCAGTCGATAGACAAAGATGAAACACTACATACTTCTAAAACCCAAACTGGCATCGGAATAAGATTATGGTCACTGCTGGAACCATCGCAGCAAAGACGTATTGCAAGGAAATCGACGAAATTCACCAGGAACTGGGACGTCTACGCATTAGTCAATCAAAATATACCAATGACAACACCTGACTGCATATCACGCAAATGACACGGAAGAAATTGAATTAAATAGGCTATGAAACTCTACCTCGGCCAATTAACTCAGCAGGCCTCCTTCCAAACGACTACTATTCTTTCGTCATTCCAACCACTTCCTGCAACGGAATGTCTTCGACAATCAAACAAGGATTCAAATCACCTTTGGAGGATTCATTGCTCCCAAGAACATAGAATTCAACCCTTCCTGAATCAATGGACTCAAAGAATGCGATATTGGTGAGGAAAATATCGAATAGTGCTAAAGGATAAATTGCTGGATTAGCAATATTGACTGAATTCAAAACGATAATGCAGAGAACCGGGAAATTCTACTTATTTCCTGTATTTGCCAAGCTAATGCTGAAGCAAAATAAAAGAGAAATTAGGAACAACATAAGCGGGAATACAGGCAGAGATTCAACAAAGATACCACTGGTAAATCTTTTTTAAAAAAACGAAAAAAATAAACGAACAGATTGAGGCAGTACTTACGTTTCTGATTCAAAATATCGATTTTGCCATATTTGGCGAATCTGTCAGGAAAAAAAATGAAGTCAAGTTTTAGAATCAAAGTAATTTCTCTGGATGTTCTACTGTATTCATTTATTTACTTGTATCGATACCTTTTGAGAAAATTAAAGTATTTGCTCATTGTTTATTTATTGTTTATGGCAAAAGATTTATAGTTCCTTGCCCAGCAAATTGAATGGGATGATTGTATATATGTGTAAGCTTTCTCTCTTATGACAATTCTTCACATATAAATTCTGAGATTCATTTCTAAGATTAAAAGATTTTTTTCTTCATAATCCTACTTATTCATCAAATAATCTCTTCATCTCCGTTATTTTCCACACATTTTTTAGGCCAATACATTTTCGCTTGTCCTCAAGTGGAAGTTGCACACTGCAAGAAATCATTACTTGTGATTCTGAGATGGGTAGTTCCAAGTATTTCATATAATTCCAGGCCATTGAGGTCAAACCTATTTTCAGATTTCTGAGATGGACTCCTCAAAATATCGGATACTTTCAACCCAAACTGTCAACATCAACATGATTTTCTTCAGTTTTTTTATTCGGTCTGGCTGACTGGCTAACCAATGTATGTATAATGCATACAGGCTGCAGTGATGAAGTTAGTCTGAAAACTTGAAGATTTACTCTTTATAAAATATATAAAAAAACGGTTTCATTTTTCATTCCCTTCAATAGTAAAAATATCAATTCACAATGTTCAGTCATTGCTAATTCGTACGATTTTTGCGATTACAGCTAAACAAAAAAGCAAGAAGGGTACCTTATTAATTGGTCATCCCTTTTTTCAAATGTTGATCTGATCTCCCTCAACACAGCCAACTTTTGATAAATTTCATTATTACAGTTATCATTGACTATATTTTTCAAAATTAGATTATATATTTCTGAGATGAAGAAGAATTTTTTGCTAAACTCCCACCTATTTATTAATTGATCTGTTAATCTTTGTTGTTTTTCATACATTGTTTTGTTTGATGTATTTTCGCTCATCCTTACATGGATGTCGCACACCGAGAAGCTGTTCCTTTGGATTAACTCGAAGAAGTACTCTGTTTGGAAAAATTGTTTAGCTAAATTCATCAGTTGGTCTCAAAGTAAAGTCATGATTATATATGCTATGTATTATTTTGAAAAAAAAAAAGCAAACAATAAATTCACTTGTAACGAATAACTGTAAATTTTGAAGATATACTGAGGAACAATGTATTCAATCTGCAGGACTCACTTCAATTGTTTTCAAATTCAGTTTATCTTCGCAATTAGATCTCAAAAATCTGAAATACATCGGACATAGATCCGAAGAATGTTGATCCCTTGGCATATTGGTCAACAATATCATTAAAAATGGCGGCAATACTTTGAAAATATATCAAATATTAGCTCTCCTTCTGATCTTTTAAAAGTGAAATGCCGCTAAATAGTTACCCTCTCTTTATTGCAAATTATTAATGACCCTGTGATTATTAGATCTATCTTTCTTGGCCATGTAAAAAAGCGTTTTTCAAACTCGTTTAGACTGCATTTAATATTGCACTCTTCGTGAATAGTGCTAAATAGAACATTTATTTTTATGTGACCGAAATTTATGAAAACCCAGGAAATGCTTGCGTGGAGAAACTCTGCAAAACTGAATGTTTTGAAACATTGTGAGTGCATAAACACGAATACGCATTGGATAGTAGCTGCTATTTAAGAAGGGTTACAGATTCTTTGTATGTTTCAAACCCCCTGAATCATCGGACATAATTGAACCTAATTTAGATAGATACTGGTTGTATTACTGTTGTATACAAATTTCTTCTGGACTCATTCATATTTATCTTACCAATCGTTAAGAATTCTTGAAATCGTATGTGAATGGGCACTGATTACCCGTCGCTCATATATTATACATGATATTCGCCAGGGGCATGCAACTGCACCCGCGCTAATATATTTGTAGACGTATACAAGACAATGAAGACGGATTCAAAAGGTGTGTAATGGCATTCAAGCTAACATATATCTATTTACTTACCATGCATATATAGCAAAAGATGAACTGAATATTACATGTGTATACATCCTCTATTTCACAAACGATAACAAAATGTAGGAAATGTGCGACAATGAAGTATTTCGATGTTATCAACATCTAATCAAATTCAAATCGGCCCCAAACGGTGAAGATAAGACATTTAAAATTTTTTTTTGAAAATGTATTAATTTCATATTTTGAAATATATCACAACATTTAATTTGATAAAATTACATGGACTCTCTTCTGCTATGATTATTCTGATATCGTCTACATTGGCAAAACAGCTGTGATATCTTTCAGAGTTATTATAGGTCCTTCAGTTGTCTTGGCGGAAAGAAAAAGAAGGGAGAGAGAGAACGGAGATGGAATGGCATGATGAGACATCCCGTTGTCATAGTGATTAAAAACTGGTTATTCATCATAAATGCTATCGTCTTGTTGTATTAAACGAAAGTAAAGGATTAGGAAGAAAGAACAAATCGGAAAGAATGATAAAGTGAGCGAAGATAGTAAGTAGAAAACAAAGAAAGAAAAAAAAGAAATGAAGAAAGAAGATATATACATATATACTGATTAATAACCAATATATATATATATATATATATATATATATATATATATATATATATATATATATATATATATATATATATATATATATATATATACTGATAAATAATCAAAAGCCAGAGTAGAACGAGATTTACTTCAAATCAACGTGATTAGATTTATATTTTTCCTTTTTTTCAAAATGGGAAATAAATATTCTGAGATAATGGATAAATTACGGTGTTTTGCTTCCATTTTTTTTTGTTTTTAGCCGTTTTACGCTGAGATTGTAAATCGAATTCTACTTGCACACGTTTTATTCTCTGATGAAAACTTGAATGCCAGATTCAAGAGTAAAATATCCTTGTCCTCGAAGGAACGTATGAGATTCGTTGAGTTTCTCAAATACATCTGAGAAATAGCATACACACCTCCAGCAAGTGCATATATTTTTGTCAAAATAATTGTGAGAAGGGTCAAATAGTTTGATGTGAGAGTGAAAAGAGAGAACCAGGGAAAAAAAGGTAGTGAGATGTAGGACCTCGAAAGGGGAAACAAATATAGTTCAATAGAAAAAACATGTATGTCTAGTTTAGAGTCATTTTAGGAAGTGATTTGATCCAGTCTGTTCCTGCCCTCGTGCAGACAATAAGGTGGAGGTGGTAACCTCAAGGGGGAATAAATACGTTTACTTTTAGGGGGGAAGCTGAATACAAATCTGAATTTACCTCTGGAATTTCTGAATCACGCCAACAAAAACTGCTCCAAATTCGATTGGCCCACTTGACCGCTAAACCTTCTTTCTCCACGCAAGAATACACCTGTCAAAGATATTTGCTTGGTTTGTCGAGGTAAAACCAATTTTGGTGTGACTTTTTCAAGCTGCAACTCTTTCAAACCGCCATCAATCTCCGATAAACTGATTTTGAATACCTTGAGGGTCAAGTAATTCGCCCACAACTCCCTCGGTCTGAGAACCCAAAATTGTGACCTGGCATATGTCCATCCCTGAAAAACTTGCGGCAGAACCTTATTTCTTTAATTGTCTATTCTATTCGCACTGTTTAGGCTAATTGATGTATTCCCCGTATAATAATGGTGATCATTTCAAATTGAGTTATAAAGCAATATAACACATTTATGATTGTTTCAGTCGGATTATACATCAGTTCTAATATCACACACACACACACACACATACACACACACACACATATATATATATATGTATATATATACATTCTAATTTTATATATATTTATATATATATATGTATATATATATATATATATATGTATGTATGTATGTATGTATGTATATATATATATATATATATATATATATCGAATAAAATGGGATTGGATAGCTGTTTCAACTTACTGATTCTGTTATCACCGTGTTAAACAGCTGTGATAGCCAAAATAACTTTCACATGCGTCCTTACAAGGGGAAAATATGCCTTGTCAGCGTAAATAGAAAAACAATGAAGAAATTTGCCTCTGCTGGAATGGAGCTGGCAATGAAGGATGCCTCTTTACCGATCAAGTCAAGTAAACCCACCTGTAATCAGGTGACTGCTACATACCAGTCTAGTCTCGTTATCTACTACCATATTTTTTTTATTGCACCGCCAATTGACTGGCTGCTTAACGACAGATATCCAAGTCCAGAGATAAGAGAGGATTTCGAAAGTTAGATTCCAAAGCAAACAGTTTCTCATGATTGAAAATATGAGCACAGCGTGACCTTTCGGGATATGTTCCTATGAAATAAGGAAGGTACTTGTAGAGCGACAGTTAACAAGCTAGTCTCGCTGAATCGTTCCAGTTTGAGTGAATTTCAATGCACGCCACGCAGTTTCAGATGTATGTGTGTGTGCGTGTGTGTTTGTGTACCTGTTCGGCTGTACGTATGTCTAACTCGTCAAACCATTTTATTGCCATGTTTAACCAAATTAAATCTTATAATAATAATGGTAAATGAATGATCCTTCAGAATGTTCGTATATGGAAAGTAATTGCTATGCATATCGCCCAGTGGAATATCAAGACATGTTTCAAGAGAATATATCTTGAGAATCATCGTATCTCTCAGCCTTATGAGAAATATGGCTAGAAAAGGGGTTGATAGTGGTTCAAATCAGCGTCTTTGAAAGGTTTTACTCGCAACGTCCACCGAAAATT